>WNWU01013721.1:5623424-5689527 GCA_012654045.1 Ptyas mucosa
TTTCCTTTCCTTTCCTTTCCTTTCCTTTCCTTTCCTTTCCTTTCCTTCCTTTCTTTCCTTTCTTTCTTTCTTTCTTTTTGAGGCCAAAAGGTGTAATTTAGCCTTCTCCTTTCTAACCATGGAGTTGAAGAGGTAGAGCCTTGTTTAAAAGAGAGCTCCCTCCCCTTGACACCCATCTGGCTGTGTGGTCTCTCTCAGGGAGGACATCTCCATGTGCAAACAGACCCCGGAAGAGGGAACCAGCTGCTGAATAGCTCCACATCTGCATGTGTGGGCGCACACGCGCACACGCGTGCACACACACACACACACCTCTTATTTAGCAAGAGCCAAGGTTTTTTTTTTTTAATGCCCACATATGTTATTTATGGGGCTTTTCCTGCCTGCTGTTTCTGTCTTCTTTTTATGTAGGTGCTTGGGGTTAAGATTATGCAAAGATCTAATTGTAGGAAATATAATAGCATGCCTCGCCTTCCCCTGGGTCATGTTAGTATCTCTTAAAACCCAATGGCTGAGGAGAGATAATGGAATTCACTGCAGTAAATTGGGGATTGTAAACAAATTATTTCTTCCATAATCAGATTATGCAACCATGATTATTAAATCTGAACATGAATCACTGGTCATGTGCAAGAAAATTAAACTTATTATTATTATTATTATTATTATTATTATTATTATTATTATTATTATTTGGACATTGAAATCTCCCTTTTGCTAGTACATGGGAGCTACGTTGGTTTGAAGTTTTCCCTCCCACCATTTTAGCAATTGGTGCCTAAAGACTGTGCTGCAAATTGAGATAAATGGGACAATTACGGAGCATTCAGAAGATCATAACTTCTCCCTCAAAGGTGCAAGGGCGAGATAGGGGTGGTGACAATTATAGCATTTAGCCTTGTTGTCGAGTCTTATGCAGGCAGACAATGGAGTTGGGGGTCTGCTTTCATGCTGGGACACCCGGAGAAGAAGCTCTGTTTACACTCTTGCCCTCTGCTCATTCAAATATGATTAATGCGCTGAAAGACCCTGCCTTAATCGAAGATGATGTTGTCAAACAAAAACTAAATACGAAAATAAACGACTTCATCAGGCCCTTTCTTCAGAAGCCGGCAAACTGTCATTGCAAAGTCATTAAAATATGATAATGAAAAATAGCTCAATTAAATGTTGTTATAGCTGTGACCTTCATTCAATTAAGGCACAAGGAAGTGTCTGCAATTGGCTTTGCGTTTAACTCCTAAATTTGGAATGCAGATAAAATCATTATTCAGCCTTTGCTGATACATGCAATTAAAAGCAGGCTAAATAAAAATGGAGTGATAATAAGAACAACGATACTCAGCACACTGTAATCATCTTTTAAATGGTGGGTTTCCTCAGCCCGTAACTAAGAAAGCCCCACTGCCACTAATAAAAGCAATAAAAGCACAACCAAGTTAAGCCAAACTCTCCGTTTAAAATAATCGCGCTCCGATTTGCAGGACTGGTTCTTTTAGTAGCAAGAGATTCAAACTACATTTCAGCCTGCTTTTTGCAGATGTTTTAAATAATTTTGCAGTTGTGGTGGCCTTATAATTGCCAAGATACACGTACGTACATGCACGCAGGTATATGCATATATGCTGTTTGTTTTTCTCCTATTCTTTGAAGACGATTAGGGCACATGAACATGACCTTTTCCTAGAACCTCAGTCTTCTTAGAAGATTGTTCAAAGAAGACAAGTCCACATGTATGATTTTTTAAAAAATGTTCACACAAGGATGCCCGGTGTTTTTCTCCAACCTGATTCAGGTCTGGTTCCAGAACAGAAGAGCTAAATGGAGGAAAACAGAGAGAGGATCTTCTGATCAAGAAGGTTCTAAGGAGGCCGTGACAGAAGTGACACCCCCTGGAAGAAATTTAAGCTCCCCCTCCCCTGTTGACCAACCTAGGAATAAGAAGGAGAGCCTGGAGATTCAGCAGAGGTAAGCTTTGGCTTCTGGTTCCTCCTCTAGGCATTGGGTTACCTACAAGCTTCTGGAGGGCTACTACGCAGAGCATGAAGGGTGGGGAGCTGTCCAAGGTGCTCCTAGTCTTCCTCAGTCCCAAACATCAAATTAAATCTAACGGAGGCGCCAACTAATGGGAATAAATTGATGTCATGTAGATTTAAAAGGAGGAGTGTCCTATAACAGAGAAGATGATGTGCAGATGACTCCAACACAAGGTCATACTAAGTAGGCAACATTAATGAAGATAGAACTCTATTGTCTGCTTAGCTTTTTGGTCCTGGAAACATAAAAGAAATTGGAAAGAGCTTCTATGGAGCAAGAGAGTGAATAAGGGCATGCAGTGATGCCTGGGGCAGCATTAATGCAAAGAGAGATCTAGACAGAAATGGAAGGAGAAGTGGGGTGGGGGATTTGGGAGTTGTGCTCAGGAGGGGGTTTCTGAGCCCTTTCTCCAAGCACCAGGGATGGGTTCTCTCCTGGCTTTCCTTTAAGACGGCTTGCAATTGTGTTGCACAAGTCCTTTGTGGTTGCACAGGGGGAAGAAATTGATGAGGCTCGATGTACTTTCTCATCCTTCCCATGTTCTTTCATGGGTGGAAAGTGGGGGGCAGGACCTGTCCTTCTTCTTCTATAATGTCTTTTAAAGTTGAATTGTTTCCTTACTTTCTTTGCCAACCGCACTTCTTAAGTCAGATGCTTCTGCCCTTTTCATCTGTGCTTCTCACAACCTCCGTCTCAACTTTTGCACAGTGCCCATGCCCACCTTTCTGCCTGTCTTGGAGCACTTGGTGTGTTTGCCCCATCTGGACGGCTTTCTACCTGGCTCACCAAGGGGACAAATTGGGTGGCTACTTTATGCCCCATGGGAAGGTGCCAAATGCATATAAAGTACATGGATGCCAAGAGAGGCAGCTGCCACAGGGCCTCGTAGTTGTCCTAAGATAAAAACGGTGGTTTTTACGGCTAATAACCGAGAAGAGATCAGAATGAAAGGGACAATTGCATCTTTCACAGTTGACACAGAACAGTAAGCACCTGTGCTGACTGGGGAATTCTGGGAGTTGAAGTCCACAAGTTTTAAAGTTGCCAAGTTTGGAGAGCCCTGCTCTAGCTCTCCTGTGCTACAGTTAAACTGCTCTTCCGGACATTTCAAGATGGGAATCTGCCATCCTGTAAATTCAATCCATTACTCCATGTCCCGCACTCTGGAGAAAGAGAGAGCCTCTTAGTAGATCCCCCTGCAAAAATATAAATAGGCTGAAAAATTAAGCACTAGATTAGTAGCAACAGGCAACCCAAAGAAGAGAAATTAGCCGATCATCTTCCAAAAGCTTAATGGAATCGGTAAGTTACCATTTGGCTTTGAAAGAGGCTTGCCTGAAAGTCCTGCTCTTGAAGAAGAGGACATGCCTGTCTGAAGTAATGGGACCTGGAGAAGAACTTAATGGTTGGCTGTAAAGCCCAAAGGGAGACCTAATGGAGGGGCTCTGGTTCTGGGCCATTTAGCATTTAAAGGTCAACACTGACACCTTGAATGAAATTCCAACACATACTAACAGGCGGCTGCTTTAGAACAGGTGTTCAAAGTAATGTGATGTCAACATCCATCCAGGGGCAGGCAACCATTTCTCAGACTCTTGATGTTCCTGAAGGTGGACGGATAATGCTGAGACGACAGTGAATTGATCCATTCTTGAACTGCTTGCTTGTCATCGTCCCTCTCCCCTCCCCCACTACAGCCTCAGCAGAGCTGTTGGTCCTTCTGGATCCTTCTTCCCTTCCTGTCTGCCGGGGACCCTCCTCAATACAGCGACCTATGCCCAAGCCTTGTCCCAAGTAGCATCCCTCAAAGGTAAGAGATTTTATGCACAGCAGGCCAAAGTCTCCTCCGGCAATAAGAAGCAGCCCCCCCTTTGGCTGAGCCGGAGTTTGCCCGTTGAGTGCCAGGGAGTTGGCTGGGCTTCCTTGGCAGAGCTGGTGTTTTTGAACATCACGTTCTGACTTCATGGTTAAATGTTCAATTTTATTATTGTATGTTTGGGACCCAACTCTAAATGAAATTAAATTTTATTAATTTTTTAAGATGCAATCTTACTTGGGAGGAGATACAATTAAAATCGATGGAACTATTCCTTCTGAGTCAACATTCCTGCTGTTACTATATTTGGCTAAGTGCCTACAGAGAAATGGGCTCTTGGAAACGGAGGCCTGATTTGAGATGCAACCGGTTAAATCGTGAGCTGAAAAGGAGAAACCCTATAAAGTCTTGGGAGGACAATTCAAGTGCCCCGCTGGGCTTAGAATTCTTAGGCTATTGTTTAAAATGTGCTGGGAAAGGACAAAGATCAGTGCTGAATTGAAAACACTGACTGGGCCACTCACTTCTGTGAATTCATGTGCTACCTCAGAATAACAGAGTTGGAAAGGGCCTTGGGGTGCAGGCTCTCCTCCTCCTCCTCCTCCTCCTCCTCCTCCTCCTCCTCCTCCTCCTCTTCCCTCTACACTATTCCGGACAAATTCTATCCAAAGGCAAACTTACCGCATATCAAAAACGTATTTCTGTGATGACAGTTCTCTGGCAGAGCTAATCACCCTCTGCCCTGCTGCCCTCCCTCTGGGCAAAGCTGAACACGCGAAAGGGCTGGGCTGGCAGAGCACAGGAGAAACTTTGGCACCAAGAGAAACTTTGATTCCGTAAAACATTTAAATTTTTCCCTTCTTGCCATGTTTCTGGTGGGCGTCTTTCCCCTGCCTCTTTCTTGCTTCTCTTCAAACGGTTTGAAAAATCACCTTTTTGTCATTCCTCTAAAGCAGCATTGCCCAACCCTGCTAACTTTCAGATGTGGGGACTTCAACTTCCGGAATATGCGTATGCCAGCTGGGGAATTCTGGGAATTGAGGTTCCCACAACTGAACAGTGACCAGGGCTCTGAGGGATTTCCCCCGGGACCTTTATTTCCACCTTAGAATTCCCCCGGACCCTTGCCTTTTCCCCTAGTGGGCTTGTACCATAGATCCATCCCAAAGTCCTCAGTCTCCCGTAACCTCTGGATACTTTTTGAGTAGCTTCAGGTGGTTTTTATGGCTAGTGTCAGACAGTTGGGGGAGGCCCCACCAACTCCCAATCTTTCGTTGTTTTGTCCCCTGTGGATAGTAGAGGGAAAAAACAAAAGAAAATTACAAAATAGAAAGAGAGAACTATGGAGCAGCGGCGTAAGAAAAGGAAAACAAAATTGAGACAATTTGAAAGAAAATATACTGGGAGAGAGAAAAAAATGATGATATTTAGTAGGAAAATGTTTCCTCCCATTCTGATGTTTCAAGAAAATGTTGCCCGTTTGTTGAATGAAGGAAAATGTCCTTTATGGCCGAAGAATAGCTTGCAAAAGATAGAGCTTCTCTACTCCAGCAATGTCGAGCAGGGACTGTGGCCCCCACCCAGCCCCAACTGGACAGGCTGGAGGAAGGGCTTGACTGAGCCTCCAGGGAAATGCCCAGATGGGGGTGAAGCCTTAACAACGGCTTTCTTAAGTGGGGCTTCCAGCTTGTTTTAATCAGGAGAGTCGATGGAATAAATTGACCTTCTTGTTCCAAAAGTAGCAGAAAGACCATTTTTTGGTGAAGAACCAATCAAAATCATAGTCTTAGGGTTTTTTCTCTCTCTCCCTATTGATGCCAGCTTAGCAACAACCTTGATTGACTTTAATGGAGCTGGAAGTGCCTGTCCTGCTGGGTGAGGGGTCTGAAAGCTGCCCTCCGTCAAAGCCCCTCCGGCTCCCTGCATCTCCCACCGGCTGCTTCCCCTTTTCAGCCTGGCAAGTGCAGCAGGGGTTTGCCCTGGAGATGCCCCTTCCCTTATTTTGTGTCAACAGGATGCAACTCTCTTAGCCACTTTTCTGTGCCTGAAGATGCGAGGTGTATCTTGGATGTAAAGATCGTGGTTTGCAGGGCCTCTTCAGGCCGCGACAGAATGACTGGAGCGAGGGCTGCTATTTCATGCACACTGCATTGTCGGGTTGCCATTTTAACTTCTTTTTATCATACTTTGTGGACAGCTCTGGAGCTCTGGATTTTCTGGCTTGCCTTATTTGTTTTTATAATCCTTTGCACATATGATAGATACAGACAAGAACCGCGTTTGCTCTTGGGAAGAGCTCGCTTTGGGTCTCGATGCTTCCTGTATCAAGATGTGACATCAACAGTTTTACCATTGATAAACTTCGGTGTGTTAGTTAAAGGTTAGATTAAAGGCATTGCTAAAGTCCGATCAGCTAGGTAGTTGTTTGCATTAAAGTCACTTGTGGATTGGATTCTCTGTTCCGCACCCTTTTTGCAAAATTAGAGGGTTTTTTTGCTTGTGTTTAGACAACGCACCCACAAGGCATAAATATTCTGATTCAGAGATCTGCTTTCAATTTGAACACCTGACTTGAAATGGCAAATGGAGCCAAAGCGTTAGATCAAATTGGACATGGCTAAATCAACCGAGGTCAGCCTGATCCCGGTGCCTCGGGTGCAGGACAGCCAGATTCAAATGATGTGATTCAAATTGACTTCAAGGATGTGAATAGGGAACTTCATCCAGGAATTTCTCTCTCTGGCCTCCAGTCTCACTTTGGTGTACTCTGGGGATCGGAGTCCAAGCATCGAGTTCCAGGTCTGTAACTCTCCTTAGCTGTGCTGGCTCCCTCTGACCATCAATAGACTTTGTTACTGCCCACAACGAGAGAGAAGCCTGAGATTTAGAGAGCGGCTGAAGGATGGATGCCAGCAGAGCTAGGAGCTCATGCTGCTTCTAGCCCAAGTCTCTCTCTCTCTCTCTCTTTTCAGGGGAAATAAATTAAAAGAAAAGTAGAACAGTGTGTGCTTTTTTCCAATATAATTTTATACACACAGGTAAGTCCCAGCATTATATCCATCCTGTGATTTGTGGGTCCTGTGGCAGTGTACAGGTTGCATCAGCCTTTAAGGGGCACATTGTACTATGGCAGGAAATGCAGTGTGCAGGCCAGTGTGGTTTTGTAGGATTGTTGTTATCCAATAGCTGCCCAGAGTCCCTTGGGAGTGGGGCGGCATAGAAATGCAATAAAATAAATAATAAATAAATAAATAATGTTGTCATAAAGAAAGAATGGAGAGAGGGATTCAGACTGTACTTTTAGACAAACTTTCACAAAACTGATGCATATGGACAAAGCTGGTATTTTTAAAATGTAAATATAGATGAAATGATGCTGCAGAGTTGCAGATATATTTGCATTTACCTGGTATTAAACCAGATTAAGCTGAGTGGTATTTAGCCAGGGCAACTTTAGGGGGCCCTGCACCCTCATGGTCACGGGTGGAGGTGGGGGTAGAGAGATGGAAGCCTGTGGATGGGGCAGATGAGAAGCCAGAGCTTTGTTCAAATGTTGAATATTCAGAAAGAGTTTTAGAAACTGATTGACTTCAGGAGTTGGCCTCCATTTATCTTTCTTTCCAACAAAAACTTCCTCAGTGGTAACTGAAAGTATCATGTCTCTTTTACAGATAGAGGTCAGGGCGGTATACAGATCATTTGTGGTGGTAGAGATGCTTATTTTGAACTGACGGAAGTAATGTGTAAGAGGGTTATATTTTCCCAAATTTATATTTTAATATTTACATCAAGAATTTCCTTCTTCTTTTTTTTAGCCTAGAGGCAGATTCATGCTGAGAAGCAGTGCCAGGCTGGGATATTCCCATGAATATCATAGATAGTCCATTGCAGGGATCCAAGCAGGGCAAAATAACCATATTTCTTAACCTTTTTTTTTTTTTAACACAACCTAAAGTTGCAATTAGATGAGTTTCCGGGTCAGAAAAGAGCTAATTTTGCAAGAGCTGGACTGAGCAAATCCTGCTATAGTCTATCTTGTTTTCCTAGTTCCGGCATTGTGCTTCCAAGGGATTGCCCGGCCCAGAAGGCTCCAGAGGGTAAAGAACTCCATGGCCATTTCCCATTAGGCCAGGTCCAGGCCCCAGATTCATACCTGCCCAGGCGTGGATTTGATCTTGTTTTAAAAGCTCCGCTTCTGTGGGAGGGGGCAGTTGAGAGCAGGTGGGGGAGGGGGGTCCTGCTTAATCCTTCAACCATCTGCTGTTTCTCTAGGCAGAGGCCCATGGGACTTCCCTCACTGTAGAATGCAAACTGAAGATTTAATAAATGGGCACTAAGGCTGCAGTCCCTCACTTACTTAGCCACATGCTTTATTGAAAGGGGGTTTCCCCTCTGAGAAGACAAGATGCCCTCCTCCTCCCTTGGTGACCATGCCCAGTTTGGGTTTCTCTTCCACATTGGGATTAGCCCAACCCCGCTTAGCTTCTGAGACCAGCCAGGGCCATGGTCCAGGGCCATCATTTCAGGGACATCTGAGCAATGGGGATGGGGCGATTAAAAAAATCAAGATGGCAAATGTGACTACACAAAAGTTCATCCTTATGTTGTGTGTGTGTGTGTTCCTTTTTCTCTGTTGCAAAATGGCAGGAGGAATGCCAGTGCAATGCAGAAGCCGGGGCCCAGGGTGAAGTGGTTCAATCCCGTAGAAAGTGGGAATTGGGATCGAACTGCAAAAGGAATAGAGGAAGGGGAAGGCTGCCTGCACCTTGTGGAAGGAAGGGCCCTGCATGGATTCAGAAGCATGGAAGGCCTAGGGAAGGGTCCCGGGGGTGGGGGTCAGCAAGCAAAGCCACGCCCCCTTTTCCTATCTGAGACCGCCCATCTCCTCGTCTGGACAGTTGATGTTCTTTTGCACCTTTTGTGTGACGTTGCTCCTCCGGGAAAGGGACAGTGTGGCACAGAGAGCAGGTTGGTGTGGATGTGTGGAGCCAAAGGGTTTGCTTTTCCTCACAAAGTGATGGACCCACATCCACACGTGGCTGCTGTTGCTGCTCCAAGGGAAAATCCTTTGCCTCGACGTCTCTCCGCTTCAGCCACTGGAAGACGTGTGGGCTTCGAATCCCAGAGCTCCCCGACCAACTGGGCTTCAACTCCACGAGGTCACTGAGGCTGAGAAACTTTGCCTCGCGCCCCTTGTTTTATTGATGCTCTAGGGAGAGACGTGGACTTAGCAGTATAAATGAGCAGGCTTAAAAGCAAGTGCCCAGCGCACTTCCTTAATGGACAGAGACAATTCATTAATTGCAAAATCATTAATGGAGGCCAACAGGAACCTTTGGTTTCTCAACTCTCATAGAATCTCGCTCTCCTCACCTGGAGCAAATTGGAGGGCAAAGCAGAATTCCTTGCTCAGGGCATGACTTGCACTGCTGTCCCCACCCCCCACCCCCCACCCCCGTGGTGGCTGCTCCCTTTCTTTTGCCTGGCTGCTCCTGCCTGGGTGGAGCCGCCTCCTCTCCCCCCACCTTCTCCTCCGCCATTGATGGGAAAGTAGCTTTTGCATTATACATCAAAGCAGCCACGGGGATCGATCAGGGCCATTCAGGGCTTGGGAGCTGCTGGGATTGCAGAAGGGCTGCTGGACGCTCAATTGTGGTGCTTCTGAGGGAGAGAAAGGGCTGAGTTGTAAATTACCCTGGATTAATAGAATTTGTCAACTCATCTGACTCTTTACAGGCAGGAATATCATGGGGGGCTCTGAGGGATTTTGGGCAGGCAAAACCAAGCAGAAGATTTTCTTCTGGACTGAGTTTTTATCGTCTTCCTTGAAGGCAAATTTATGCCCTCAGAGAAAGGAAATATTTAGTGTTGGGAGTTGTTTCATGAATTCATAGGCATTCCAGATGCTTTTCATTCACACTCCTTGCTGGTTGATTCAAAACGTCTTTAGATCTTCATTATATTTTTGATTGTTATGGAGACACAGTTCTGAATGGATCCGTTTTTTCCAGCAAGGGCTGTTGCTAAAGTCTTTGGGTCTGTTTTGTGCGCGTACAGGGATCCTGCTGGAACTACAGAGATGTCGAAAGGGAAGTGGGGTCAGTTTAAAGAAACAGTATTTTATGAAGTGTGATGGCTCATGTTTTTGTTTTGCGAAAGAAAGTCAGTTATCATAGCTGGCTAATTCTACCATAAGTGGAAGCAAATTATAAAAATAGTATGCCACAAGATGGTTTTCTACATCACGCTAAGCCAGCGTGTGGTTGCTTTGACTTTGAACATCGTGTTTCAAACCAGCTGTTTTAACAGCTGTGCAGCTCTTGGCTTAGTGTAGGCAGAAAAATTTCATTCAAATCAGCTGACTTACACATGCTGTATAAAATTTATAATATAAAATTTATAATACAAAATTAAATTTTAATTAAACATTGAATACCTTTATTTACATGCAAGTATTTAATTAAGTAAATAGTTGAACACATTTCGGTCCAATACTTTCTAGTTCTATATATTGATCTGCATTTCTTTAACTTGGTAAATTTTGTATATTTGGCAGTTACCCTCTTTTTGGTTTTTTTTAAAAACGTGTTTGCCTTGTTTATTCTTTTGATGCAAAATAAAAAGAAAGAAAAAGAAACACCTACAAAACATTCAGCCACTTTTAAAAAGAATATGTTACAAATCTTGACATACTGAATGTTATTCACCAGTTGTCTGCTGTGCAGCTTTTTCATTCTGTAATCCTAGATTGAAGGTCTGTAATATCCTTTCTACTTTTGACTAATTATCTTCTTTGTTATCCCCTTGCTTGATATTAATTTTTCATACAATGATGCATTCCAGAGTTTCAGTACGTAATTCAAAAGTACACCACATCTTTGCAATACCATAAAACATGTTTATGAATTTCAAACCAAAAAGGGACATTAGTTGAACAAACTGATATCGTATATTTTAAGTATTGCCTCATCCTTATTACCCTTCTACAAAATGGTACATTTCAGACATTCTCTGAAAAGTTCAGTAGACATGGAAGCAGGGGTGGGATTCAGAAATTTTAGCTACCGGTTCTCTGTCCGGTTGCTGGGTGGGCGTGGCCATGGTGGGCGTGGCCTACTCGGCCTCCTACACCATGGGGGTGGGGGCGTTTCCTCAAGCCTTCGGGAAGGCGAAAATGGCCTCCCCAGGCTCCGGAGGCCCTCCGGAGGCTGGAAATGGGCCCGTTTTTGGACTTCCGGTACTTCCGGTACTTCCGGTACTTCTGGTATGCCTGTTTTTCGCTCTCCCCAGGCTCTGGAGGCTTTCCTCAAGGAGGGCGAAAGCGGCCTACCCTAGGCTCTGGAGGCCCTCTGGAGGCCTGAAATGAGTCCATTTTTGGATTTCCGGTACTTCCGGCAGGCCTGTTTTTTGCCCTCCCAAGGCTCCGGGGGCTTTTCTTGAGCCTCCAGGAGGGAGAAAACGGCCTCCCCCGGGCTACGGAGGCCCTCTGGAGGCTGGAAACAGGCTCATTTCCAGACTGCGGAACTTCCAGTAGGCCCGCTTTTCACCCTCCCAGAGCCTCCGTGCGGGCCCTGCGCTTACCTGGCATCCAAAACAGGCTGTGTGGAGACTCCTGGGAGGGGAGGGGTGGGGTGGGCAGGGTCAGCCAGTCCTTTTAACTACCAGTTTGGCAAACCAGATTAAAATTAACATCCGGTTTGCCCGTACTAGTCCGAACTGGCTGAATCCCACCCCTGCATGAAGCTTTAGTTGAGTTAGTTGCATAATATACTTCATGTTTTAAAAACATATTGTCCTTAATTTACTTGTATGGAATATTTTACTTCCTTATTCCAAAGTTTTAAAAGATAAATACTATCAATTGTAATAATAATGTATATTATAAAAAGTTTGGATACAACTAAACCATGTTTCTATTTTGATGATACTCTAGGTAGGAACTATAGATGTAGCCAAGGCTTCAGGACCAAACTTCAATTCAGGAAGGGTTTTAATGGAATATACTGTTATTTTGCAGTTTTAATTCTTCCTGTAATATGCCAAGTGGCTTAAAAACCTGATTCACATTTCTAAGGTGACCAATCGTCCTCCTTTAGGGAGGACAGTCCTTCTTTTGTAAGTTCTGTCCTCACTCGAAAAGTGTCCTCCTACATGTCCTCCTTTTCGATATTTGAAGACTAATCTGTAAATCTCCGTATTTGATTGATGCCGATCCGATCTGTTGCGTGTGATGTGACGTATTTGTATTTGACATGACGATTCGTCAAGGCTCGGTACAGTGCGGCGAGATGCGGTTATGAGATGCATGCGCTCTGCACAGAATTGTTTTGAGAGAGTGCGCCATGCGCAAGTGGCTTTGTTTACTTCTTACCGAAACACAGCACACACACACACATTAGACTCATTGTTGCAATGAATAAAATGTTTCTTTTATTTACGATATTTTTTTTCTTCAATTTATTTGTGTCCTCCTTCTCATTGTAAAAAAGTTGGTCACCTTAGCATTTCATTTCACCCTCAGTGCTGGCCATAGGTGGGAATGAAACAAGAAAGCCAGGAGTCAGAGAACGGTGGCGGGGGAAAGTTTTTGATTAAGGTTCTGACTTCTGAGTGGGTGAGCTCCTTGGAGCTCTGGATCTTGAGCAGAGGGAAGGTTGGGTGAGAGGCAGCAGAGTCGGGCCTAATTTAGCATTGCAGAAAATATCCCACTTGGGTGGAAGAAGAGGCAGTCTTGAGTGAGAAGTCAGAATTGGGAAACTGAGTTTTTCCTCTTGACTAGAAGGAAACTTCACAGAGAATTTTCCGAATGGATGAAATTTCCAGGTAGAATGTGTGGAGATGGAACTGGGCCAATATCAGAACAGGAAGTGGGGAAATTTGGAATTAAGTCTCCAGTGGATGTCTGTTTGCAATAAAGTGAGTGGCAGGCCCTTCTGCTATTACCCTGTGTGCCTAGTGTCAGATGGATAAATACAAGGCGGAGCAACCAGAATTAAAGGTTTTTCTTGACTGTCTAGTAGAGACACCCTGTGGCATGTGGAAGGAACCTGGTCTCTTTTATATCACATGGTTGTAATTGTTTGGGGCATAGGATCCTATCACTGGCACGTTTGTGCGGGCCAGGTGTTCAATTTCACAGTCCCCAAGCACGATGGCAGGAGAGCTTCTGATCGACTAGGACCTGAAGTGAAAATCGTGTCTTTTGCCGATGTCCTCCTCGCCTGTCTTTCTCCAGAGTTGTGGGCAGAATGATTCTACAGTCCCTTCAGCTTCCCTCCGAAGAATTTGGATTTGATTTTTGTCTCTGGACAGTGGTTGAGTGATCTTGAGATAGGGGACTTAGTCATCGAGCCCTTGTCATGGTCGGATCACTCTCTCCTTCGTCTTGACTTTCAAACCGCTGCACCCCGCCGCAGGGAGGCGGAGCCTGTTAGTTGGTTCCGCCCCAGGCGCCTGATGGAACCGGATAGGTTCCAGATGGAGCTTGGGCCATTTCCTGAGGCTCTGGCACACGCCTCGACCGGAGACCTAGTGGCCGCCTGGGATAGGGCAGCTGTGGGTGCTCTGGATCGGGTCGTGCCTTTGCGGCCTCTGACCCAGCGCCGATCTCAATTGGCTCCTTGGTTTTCCGAGGAGTTGAGGGAGTTGAAGTGCCAGAAAAGACGCCTAGAGAGTAGTTGGAGAGCCAGTCGTTCTGAATCTGACTGGACACTAGTGAGATCCCATATTAGGAATTACTTAGTGGCGATAAAAGCAGCTAAATGTAGCTATTTTGCTGCTCTTATTGAGCCATCAGATAATCGCCCAGCCGCCCTCTTCAGGGTGACCCGCTCCCTATTGCATCAGGAAGCGCAGGAGGACCCCTTGGAGGGTAGAGCTGAGGATTTTGTTCAGTATCTGCATGATAAAATCACTCAGATTCGGGAAGATCTGGACTCCGACTGGGTAGTCCCGGGGGGAGGGACAGGGGCAGGTCTTGTGAGTGTTATCTGGACTGAGTTCGATCCTGTGACCCCTGAGGATGTGGACAGGATTCTGGGCAGGCTGAACGCGACCACTTGTTTATTGGACCCGTGCCCCTCCTGGCTAGTACTGGCTTCCCGGGAGGTGACACGCGGCTGGCTCCAGGGGATTATAAATGCTTCGTTGGGTGAGGGTGACTTTCCCGCCGCCTTGAAAGAGGCGGTGGTGAGGCCTCTCCTCAAGAAGCCTTCCCTGGACCCGGCAATGTTGGTAAATTATCGTCTGGTCTCCAACCTTCGCTTTTTGGCGAAGGTTGTTGAGAGTGTGGTTGCGCAACAGCTTCCCCGGTACCTGGATGAAACGACGTATCTGGATCCGTTCCAGTCAGGTTTCAGACCCGGGTACAGCACGGAAACAGCATTGGTCACGTTGGTTGATGATCTCTGGAGGGCTCGGGACAGGGGTTGTTCCTCTGTCCTGGTCCTGTTAGATCTCTCAGCGGCTTTTGATACCATCGACCATGGTATCATGCTGCACCGGTTGGAGGAGCTAGGGGTGGGAGGCACTGTGTTAGAGTGGTTCTCCTCCTTTCTCTCCGACCGGTCACAGTCGGTGTTGACAGGGGGGTAGAGGTGGACTCCGAGGCCCCTCATATGTGGGGTGCCACAGGGGTCGGTCCTCTCACCCCTCCTGTTCAACATTTATGTGAAGCCGCTGGGCGAGATCATCCGTGGTTTTGGGGTGAGATATCATCAGTATGCTGACGACACCCAGCTGTACATCTCCACCCCAGACCACCCCAACGATGCCCTTGAAGTGATGTCCCGGTGTCTGGAGGCCGTGCGGATCTGGATGGGGAGGAACAGGCTCAGACTCAATCCATCCAAGACCGAGTGGCTGTGGTTCCCGATGTCCCGATATAGTCAGCTGGTACCATCGCTGACTATCGGGGGTGAATCATTGGCCCCGGCAGAGAGGGTGCGCAACTTGGGTGTCCTCCTGGATTCACGGCTGTCTTTAGAGGAGCATTTGACTGCCGTGACCGGGAGGATTTTTCATCAGGTTTGCCTGATTCTCCAGTTGCGTCACTTTCTGGATCGGGACTCGTTACACACGGTCACTCACGCCCTCGTCACCTCTCGCCTGGACTATTGTAATGCTCTCTACATGGGGCTCCCCTTGAGGAGCACCCGGAGGCTCCAACTGGCGCAGAGTGCAGCCACGCGGGTGGTGATGGGAGCGACGTGGCGCTCCCATGTTACTCCTCTCCTGCGCGAGCTGCACTGGCTCCCGGTGGTCTTCTGGGTGCGCTTCAAGGTGTTGGTTACCACCTTTAAAGCGCTCCATGGCTTAGGACCCGGGTACTTACGGGACCACCTACTACCACCAATAGCCTCCCACTGACCGGTACGTTCCCATAGAGAGGGGCTCCTCCGGGTGCCGTCGGCCAAACAATGTCAGCTGGCGGCCCCCAGGGGGAGAGCCTTCTCTGTGGGGGCACCCACTATCTGGAACGAGCTCCCCCCAGAGTTACGGAGGATCCCGGATCTTCGTGCCTTCCGCCGTGAGTTAAAAACTTTCCTGTTCCACCAGGCGGGCCTGGCCTAATTCTTCCCTTTTCCCCTTCTTTTGTAAAATAATTTAGAAATTTTAAATTGTAAATATTTAAATTTGGGGTTTTAATATTTTAAATTTGGGATTTTAAATATTGGGGCCAATGTTTAATTCGGTTTTATTTGGCTTTTAAATTTTGTATATATGTTTTTTATTTATGGCTGTTCACCGCCCTGAGTCCCCTCGGGGAGAAGGGCGGTATATAAATCTAATAAAATAAAATAAATAAAAATAAATAAATTTCCTAAGGATGACAGAGCGCTGATCAGAAGCAGCCTGCTTCACTGGGATTCGGTTCGCTCTTAGGGAACAAAGCAGCAGCGTTTGGCTAACTAGCAATCCCGATGAAATGGATGGGTTTCACCAGTTTGCTTCCTGCCTCTTTATGTGTCACATGGAAATTGTAAAGCCAGAAGGACTTGCCACTCAAAGCCCACCTTCTCCTAAACTGCTTTAAGTCAGAAATGCAGAAAGTCCATTGGTTCTTGAACCACATGGCGGCTGGGATCCCAAACTCATCACTGTATGCCCCCTTTAAAAACTCGCCCCTCTAAAGCTTTTAGCGCCCCTCTTGCCCCCTGAAACCCCCCCTCCTGAGCCTTCCCATTGTTTTCCTTTTTGAAAGCCAGAAAAGGATGATCTTGTCTTGTAGTTTTGCATCCTTGCCCCAAACTCTTAGGAAGGGGCACTGGGGCACCCATGAGGTGCCTTTTAAAATCCAGAGCTGATCTGCCTGAACTGCTCCCGTTCTCCTTGAGCGGTAACTGTATAAATGGGATCTTTTGTGAACCAAACTATAATTCAAGTACCTCAAGTCAAAATGTGCTTTTGGCAGAAATGAGGCAGGACTAATTTAATTTTTCCTGTCAGTCTGTCTGTCGCAGATCAATTAAACTGTCAAGTGGATCAAATATTTCAGACTGTATTTATTACATTAAGTATTTATGTCCGAGCTCTGCCTTTCAAGCATGATGTAATATAGCAACAGTAGGTGCTCCAGATCAATTTTGCAGAATTTGCTCTAACCTAATGGAAAACTAATTGTGTATTTGTAATTTAGAATATAGGAGATGGCAGATTCTTGGAACGGATGAGCAAAGGCCCAGTTAAGAAACTGGGCCTCCAAATACGTTTTGTTGCAAGTGTTCCTGGGTGTGTTGAGAAGTTTGGTAGAAGATCTATCTGCTTATGAGGGATACCTCTCAGTTGGGGAGGAGGGATGTGGGAAACGGTATGCTGGCTTGCAAAGTAATCTCTAGATTAGAGGTCCTAGCACTCCACTTTATGAATAATGTCAGGATATTTGGGATAAAATTGGATTTTGGTTGTGTCTGTGGCATATTGGCCAGAAGAACCTAAGTGACGGCTTCATTGCCTTATTCGTAGCAAGGAATGCTGCAGGTGACAAGGATCTGACTGGAGCTGGTGGTCTCATTTTCTCTAAATTTAGTAAAACAAAGATTATGTGAAAGTCTCAACTGACCGAGGCTGTGGGGGGTCCATAACTGTCAGTCCACCGGTTAGAAGGCAATAGTAACAAAACAAAGTTAGACTCTTATCCTCACTAAAGTGTGCATTTTGTATGTGGCAGTGGTGGGATTCAAGTAATTTAACAACCGGTTCTCTGCCCTAATGATTTCTTCCAACAACCAGTTTTCCAAATTGCTCAGAAAGTTAACAACCGGTTCTCCCGAAGTGGTGCGAACTGGCTGAATCCCACCATTGGTACGTGGGCTCCTTCAGATGTGTTTACTTAAAGTGGCAGCACCTTACCTGGATTGTTGAGCTGTACTTATTGCGTTATTTTAGTATCCCACTGGACTTAAAAATGAAATTCAAACATTGCTTAGGCTTTGCCTAACATGTGGCAGAATTTGATTTTCTTAATGATTTTCTTATATTTTTGTCGCATGTTAACAATTTTCTGAAGTGATGCAACAGATCAATTAATATGGTTTATAATCAGAAATCAACTCTCGAGAGTATCAAATGCATGTAAATAAAAGGCCTCGACACGGGGCCAAAAGCAGCGCCTAGAAAGCGGCTGAAATATTACCTGTCAGGCCAACCAGAGAGGCACCCGGCGTTATTATGCCCAGGAGAGGGGAGGGCAGGGGACACATGGCTGCTGTAGCCCAGATGGGTCATCCACCCTGATGGGTTGGATTTGGGGGGAGAAAAATATAGCAGTTCAAGTTGATGGTTGCAGTAGCAGAAGATTTTAAAGACTGGAAAAGTGACTGGTGTCCATAGGTTGCTATTTTTCTTGCTCTCCTGTCCTTCTGTACTGAAAGGGACCCCTCCTTGTTTTTTAGGATCCTCTCATGTGCCATGGAAGTGAAAATATGGCATTGTGAGGACGCTGAGCCCCTAGTAGTAATCCTACAGAGCAAAACTGAGCAGTGGGCTCAGACCAAGTGCTACTAAAGCCACGGAAAGTATGTATTGGGTGTATTTGGAGGCTCAAAGGAACTTGCAGGAGCAAAAATGAGGATGGAAAAGAATTAAATAAACCAGCTAAAGAATTAAAACGCATTGATGAAAAAAGAAAAGAAAGTCCACCTTAGCAAACCTACCTCTGATGGAAGTGGAGCCAAGCAAAGGTGCGATCAGAGGTATCAGAAAGCAGCCCACTATGGAGAGAGCGTGATCTTAGGATGTTAGGTGAGGAAGGTAAGGTCAGAGTCCCTGAGAACACCCAGCTCTTGGCCTCAGTGCCTGGAGGATGTTCTCTGAGAACATCCAGAAGAACATCGAGGCCTCCGCAATCCTTCTCTTCCTCTTTCTTGGTCTCCTTTGGGCTGGCCAAGATTAAGCATCCATTCCTTTTCATCCATCCAATTTGTTATTTAAGTCAAGATTCAGACAACATATCCTAAATACTCTGATTGCTGAAGATCCAGTCTATCTGTCTGAGTAGATCTGGCTTGTGCTGCTCAGGCAGCAGAATCTCCAGAAGACTCTTTCTGTGATGATATTAACAGATCTTTTTTAATTAAACGTGCAGCCAGAGACAAAATCTGCCATTACAAGGGCATTTAGTCCCAAGAGTGTTTGGGCATTAATACAAAAGTTTGCTGGGCTAGCTCATAGAAAAGAAGTAGCTGATAAACAATGGGAAATTAAAATAATGGTTAATTCCCCGTCTAGTATATGCCATTCTGTTGGAGCAGAAGACAAAGGACAGAGCCCCACAGACCCACCACTGAGCCCACCAGAGTCTTCCCCCATTGTTTTGAAGATGGAGGGGGAGACTTTCTGCTTTGCACGCAGGAAGACTCAGCTGGGAGGCCTCTGAATGGGGGTTGACAGACTCCCCCAGTGTTGCCATGGCTCAGCACAAGACGGCCAGGATTGAACCTGGAGGGCAGCTCAAGAACTGTAGTTATTATGAACAATAGAACCATTAAGGCCGATTCCCAAACCCAGATCCAGTGCCTGTTGTCCTCTAGGATGGCAGTCTGGCCTTTCATTTCCTACACTTGTTCATGTGCCACAGGGGCCTGTGTACATTTTTTATATTTCAAATTTGGGAATTTGTAGCTACTAGCAGAACCCCGAAGGGTGTTCTTGCTTGGATGAGAAGCAAGACGTTTTCAAAGGGGGGAAACCCTCCATGGAAGTTCTTTTGGAAAAAGCACCTTTGGGTCAAGATGGCAGCCACAACCAGGTGATTGAAGCCCCGCCCCTTTATACCTGTCACGACAAGAAGCAGGAGCATCAGTTGCACAGTTGTGACCACCGTCTTAACCCGGACATCCCTGGGCTGTGCCGAAGGCAGCTTTCCCCATTCCTTCAAAGCAAGACAGAGGGCAGCTACGACCCCCTCCTGGCGCATCCCTTGATGCCGCATCCAGAAAAATGGACAGTCACTCCCCCTCATAATCATCAGGAACACCCAGGCTCCATGATTCCTAAAACATCTCAGCAAAAAGAGAGAGAGAGAGAGAGAGAGAGAGAGAGAGGGAGAGAGAGAGAGAAAGAGAGAGAGAGAGGGAGAAGGCAGTGGAGTTCTCCCATTAGCTTTAGTGGTCAGCTACTGTATATGAGCTCCGCTACAAAGGGCTTAACCTTTGATTTAGCAAAGAATAGTTGGCTGATAGAGACTAAAGGGGCATCTGAGGAATAGGAAAAGACTCCAGTGTTAGCACTTCCAAGACTGGAAGTTGTATAAGGAGATTTATTGGCACACCCTGGTGAAGCTGTAGGAGAACCTTAGTGAGCTGTAGGACTAATCTTAGTGAGGGACCAGGGCAAAGTCTTTTGTTTGAGATCAGTTTCCCACAGTTGGAGGTTGACTTTGTTAGCCAGCCAAAGGGCCACCTGGGTCAGTGCTGAAAGGGAGATCAGGACTGAAGGCAAAGGGGCCTCTGGGCATGAAATCGGCCACAACCCACGTTGCCCTTGTCTTCGTGGAGCTACGCCCGTGTGGGAGGCTGAGCTGCTGTTCTTCTCCAGAGACCAAAAGCTTTTCTGTAATTCAGTCCGTTAGAGACGAGACTCCATCCGGCGCAGACTCCTTGTCTTGGGGATTCTCTCAGGGACTCCGGAAAGGTTTTTATGAGGCCTCCTTAAAACTCACGTCGCTCTCCTCAGTCCGCAAAAGGGGTTTAAATTCACCAAGCAAGATTTATGAGTTCCACCGTAATGGGTACAAATGTCTATTAAGGGATCATCAGTATGTACTGTAGGTCTACATAAAAATGAAAAGGTTATTGCTGGAAGAGACCACGGCCTGCCACATGCTGCTTCTTCCATGAATCCTTCAGAACAGCTCCCGTTATGTCAGGGGACACTGGCTTTTATAGGTACCGTATATATTTATATATATTCATTTACCATCTTAGTGTGGTTGGTGCCTGGTGGTAATGCTTCCTCAGGGGATAGAAATGTCCGCCCTCCCTTTTCCAATTGTTTATTTATGTAGTTATTTGTTTTAAAGTAAAATACATGCATTAGGCCTGTCGGAGGCCTAATTCACCTTTTTCCCTATTCCGAGAGAGAAAGAAACGTTAAATGAACATTTATGCTGCCATTATTTATGAGTCTGAAACCAAATTCCAGCCGTGGAATCTTTGGCATGTCCAAGGGCTTCCAAAATAGGGCTGGGAGTTAGATGTGGTATGTCCCCATCCTCCCCCTCTGCCCTTATGCACTGGGAGGATCTCGTGCAAGTCACTCCCCTTCCTGTCCCTTTGCTACCCCTGTGGAAGCTGGAGAGTTGGGGAGCTGAAGCAGCAATTCAGAACATAGAACAACTTGGAGGTCTTCTAGTCCACCCTCTGCTTGAGCAGGAGACCCTATACCAGTGATGGCTAACCTTTTTGCCATCGTGTGCCAAGAGTGGGGGGACTCTTAATTCTATGTGTCCTGCGCCCCCGTGCTCACCCACTTTTGGCAGGTGATGGCACAGTGGGCCCAGTAGACCTGTTTTTTGCTCTCCCCAGGCCCCAGAGCCTTTCTAGGAGCCTGGGGAGGGCAAAAATGGCCTCCCCCCCCCAGAGGCCCTCCAGAAGCCAGAAACAGTGTGTTTCCTGACTTCTGGTGGGCCCAGAAAGCCCAAAAATCAGCTGGCTGGTGCACGCATGCGTGCCAGAGCTGAGCTCATGTGCCCACCGATATGGCTCCACGTGCCACCTGTGGCACCCGTGCCATAGGTTCGCCATCACGGCCCTATACCATTTCAGACAAAGAGTTATCCAGTCTCTTTTTGAAAGCCTCCAGTGATGGAGCACCCGTTAACTTCTGGAGGCAACTTCTGTTCCACTGGTTGATTGCTCTCACCATTCGGAAATTTCTCTTTATGGAGAGAAATTAACTTACTTACTTCTTACTACTTACTTTTGTCCTAATAAAATTCAGTGGCAAGATCTTGGACTCATGAACTTAAGGCATACTGTGGTTTATTATAAATACTTGTTATTGATTTTAAACTAACATTTCTTCTATTTTAACACTGCCTAACCTGGACATGTTATCACCTTGCTTCCATTGTCTTAATCTGTAGCCAAAGAGCACATGGGGTTTCAGGTCCTGGCATCAAGTGTGAAGGAAAAAAATGCAGGGCTGAGCCAGTTTTCGTGGCCAGTAAGGTCTTCCTTATTTTAGGTAAAGGTTTTGAAATGAAGGAATGTCCCATTGCTTGGTGTTGCCTGTTGATTGTACACAGGGCATGGGGACAAAGGAGAAAATTCCCAACTCTGAAATGTCAAAGGGCAGCTGTAATCTAGACCTTATGGCTCCTGCCGGACATTCCATGGTCTAAGGGAAATAGTCCAAAATGTCCTTGATAGCCGTGGATTCTGCCCCTGCTTTGCAAATATTTCCCATTCCATTGGAGCTGTGATCTCTGTGCACTTCCCTATTTAAAATGGTCTCTGAACTGGACCAGGTTCTGCTGCTTCTTCTGGCTTGTATCTAGAGATGTATACTATGGACTGAGTCCGCTCTAGCTCTCGCTTGTGATCCTTCTGGCAGCCGGTGGTTTTGTCTGTTCACCTTTTTCTCTCCCTCAGGTAGCCCTCTGTGCTCCTGCTGTGTCCCTGACCACATGGGCCTCTCCTTCCTCCCCACATACGGCTGTCAGAGCAACCGCACAGCTAGCGTGGCAGCCCTGCGCATGAAGGCACGGGAGCACTCGGAAGCCGTCCTACAGTCGGCCAACCTTCTGGCCTCCGGCAGTCCCAGCCCCAGCCCGGCCTCCGGGCCAAAATCGACCTCCGAGAATGCCTTGGACAACAAGCCCCCCTTGACCATGGAACACAAGGAAAGTGAGAAGAGCGTTTGAGAGCCCACGTTCCACACACAGGGACCCCTCACACCCTCAAAAGCCAAAATGAAGTCCAACTCCTTGGGTTGTTCTGCAACTGGGAGAAGACTCAGTTGCTGCAAATTAGCAAGATGTAGGCGCTCACTTGTTTTGGCCATCTCTGATCGGTAGCTTCACTTTCCTCAGGTTCCTTATTGGTCTCACTAAATCTGTCGGCACCTTCTGCCATTAGCTCAGTTGAAAGAAGATTTAGATCAGGGGATCTTCCCTATGGTGGAAGGCAAAAGGACGTCTCCCAATGCCTCCTGTACACGTAGCACCCGTGAGCCTCTTCATTAAGCAAAGGCACATAGAAACATGCTGGCATCTCAGATGGCAGAACCTGAGATTATGAGAACATGATAAGCACGGTTCAGGAGGCTGGAATGTGCCGATTGACCCAGGGACTTGGGCAATGATCCGTAATGTGCAGAAAGGGAAGCCGAAATCACATATCTGCTAACAGGCTCAGCTTTATTGTACCGATGATACTGAATTTCTGTCCATGCCCAGGATAGAAGGAGCATAGTGAGTCTCCATTATAGGAATCAGAGATACTTTCATGAAACCATCTGCCTTCCTTTAGAACCACAAGGGCACTAGCGGTGGCATCTAGGAAGTGTCTGGCCAGTGAACATTTGGGTGATGACCCCAGCCCTTACATTGATAGTGTAATCTTTTTGAAAGGATTTATGGGTCGAGGGACATTTTTTAAAAAGTTTGCAACATTTGGAAAAACAAACACTTTAGGCCAGACTGTAAATTATATCTAATTTTGGGTCATTGGCAGTACAATTCTGTAGATGTATTTCCAGAAATAAGTTTCACTGAATTCGGTGGAGTTTCCTTCTAGGTAAATGTCTGTAGGATTATAACCAAAAGCGTTTTGCAAATGAATCAGTTCTCAGATCCCTCTTTGGTGAAGAGGGATTGCTCTGTTCTTTTTGTGTGCTTCCCATATCAAGAATCCTTTTTCAATTCAATCTGATTCTTGCTGCGGCAAACTGTAAATTTCACACTAACGTATCTAGTTCTGCCTCCAGATCACACTGATAGGCATAAGACAACCTTCCTTCCTTCCTTCCTTCCTTCCTTCCTTCCTTCCTTCCTTCCTTCCTTCCTTCCTTCCTTCCTTCCCTGTCTGTAGAGCAGGAGGAAGAAAAGCCACCGGAACCATCACTTTCAACCAAAGTTTGATTCATAATTGTAATTCATTAGAAGCTGTGATGCTGCAGTTTTTCCAGATCCAATTCCTGCCTTGTCCTAATTCCTCTCTGGCTGTCTTGTGAAACTAGTTGTGCTTTCACACACACACACACACACACACACACACACACACACACACACACCTTTTTTGTAGGAGTCACCCATTAATGCAAAGGTGTGCTCCTCTTCTGCCCTGGCAAAAATCCCTGGGTGTCCAGAGGAGCTACTCGGGAGCTTGTGTGTTCACTTAGCTACCCATCACAAGCACAATTAGTGCCCTTCTAATTCCTAGGGCAGTTTAGAGTACAAGAAGCAGAAGTGTGCCTTACTGAGGGTACCTTTAACATGTAGAATTATAGCCCTGAATATATAAACCAGAGATGAAGAGACTCTATCAATAATGGAGATGTTTTCCCAACTGACAGGATACCTGTATTCCTTAAATAGCTTGGTGACCTGAAGAGTGCCGCATATGTACCAACCACATGCATAGAGCATTTCTCTGGCACAAAGACAGAAGCGTTGTTCTGAGGTGTCTTCTTTAGGGCGATGGTAAACAACCCTGCGGTGTTGTCTTTTTCCAGAGGATGTGGCCAGCGATCTCACCTATCTCCCCCCCCTCCCCGAACTACAAAAGGGTTATTTATTCTCTGTACACTTGATCCAGATTGACCTTTCTGTTGATCTCTCTGATTCCCTCGCATTCCCAAAAGAGAAGAGGCAGGAAACATGGCTCCCCCCCCCCCGCCTCCTGCATTAGCCTGCAGCCAGGCGTCCAACTCCTCTTCACTTCCAGCCATCACGATGGGTGCATTTATCTGAAGAACAACGAGAGCAGCTCTTCCTGCCAACAAAGCTGTGCAAACAGTCCGGGAAGAAAAGGAACCCAACCTGGCCTCTTTCTGCCATCATCCCTATCACCACCACCAGATGCTCAGTTTTTAATCCTCTTTCTTTCCAAAAGTTCCGCCATCAAAACGGTTTGCCAAATAGAAGCAATTTCGCTTCCATTGCAGCATAATTACCGATCACTCAGGTGAATTTGCCCGTTACATATACTAACTCTTCATTCTAATGGTTTGATTAAACTCATTTTTCCACCAGAAAGGTACATAAATAAGTGAACTGTTGAGCAAATTAAGAACACTTAACAGCATTGCATCTGAAAAGTAGTTATGCTGATTAAATTTTCTGTCCTTGAGGATTTTCAGGAAATTACTTTTGATCGTCAATAACACAATTAAGTAAACTACACACACATTAGCATGAATAATTGATAAGAAATTATGTATTACCACGAAGCACTGATTTAATAATTCATGGTGCGACACTCTAGTGACTGTGCAAAACTGGAGGCCATCACAAAGTCTGTCTGATGGAGTTGCAAAAGCTGCCTGGCAGATTCGCTGTATAATAATATGAAATACTCCGCATGATGGATTTTCTGTTGCTTTAATAAAAAAAAAATACACTCAGAAGAAAAAGGACTCCAAAGAGAATTCTGTATTATTTGTAAGTCTGTTTTTAATCTCTGTTTCTCCCTGGCCTGGCTGATTTCATATAGGTGTATGCAGATGTGTGTGTGTGTATGTTTGTGTGCATGAACAGAGCCAGCTGTGTGCCACAGTCCTTCAGAGCTGCTCCGATGTGTTCCTAAAGATCCATTGACCCAAACCACATAAATGATGGGACTTGTGCAGAATCCCGGCTGCATCCCTGGGAAGGAGAGGTTTCATAAAAAGAGGAGAAATATCAAGGGCAAATTGATTCAAGGCATATTTGAGTTTCCATGTTCTGACAAACTATTAATCTAAGAAGGCGAGTTGGAAAATCTTCACTCTGCCCGAATGAATTTCCGGCTTCGAATTGATTCACCCAGTCTTGGGCTGTTCGCTATAATTGACACTAATTCTCCAAGATCTCCGGCAGTGATTTATTTTCCATCTTTCCTCTGTGGAATCCTAGACACATTAACCGAAGAAATCTTGTCTGGGACTAAGCTAAGCCATGTTGGTATGGTTGCATGTTTGTGGGTGTGCAACAATTGCTAAATCGGGAAGGGGGGGGGCAATGGTTTAGCTGACTGCCATCAGGTTGGTCCTAGCTAAAAACAATTGCTTCCATGTACTTTTGGGCAGAAATGCACCCAAACCTCTGCACCTGTAATAAATGTCTAAAAACACGCTGAACCGTCCCCAACAACCGTCTTCCGTCCGCATGGAATAAGTGTGTCCTGCGATCTCCTTCAGCTTTCCTAAGAAGAAAGATGACTAATTTATTAGTATGAAGAAGTGAGATTGCAGTGAAGGAACGCTTTTGGTTCAAGGTTTCGGCTATCGCAATCCTCTCGGCTTATCATGATCAGACACAGGGATTTGATTTCTTTCATGTGCAGATGATGCACTCAATTTTATTTATTTATTTCTTCTGATTTCCTGATCTGAGTTCTCTCTCCCTCCCTCCCCCCCTCACCGACAAATCTCCTTCTCATTAATAAATTAATAAGTCCAGGATTCAGAAAAGTATTTGAGTCGTATTATGACTGTACTTAGTCTGTGCTAGTGCTGGAATTAGATACAATCAATGCCTGAAGTCAGAAGCTCTCAGAACTTAAATGTTCAACCTGCAGCTAGATAATAGACTGGGGAGGGAGGGGGGGGTTTGCCAACGGGAGGGACTTTTTCACCTCCACCCAGAAGACGGAGCAGGACTTTGAAGTCGAAGCAAGAGAGCAAAGGGGACTTTAAGGCTTGCTCGTGGACATCATGATTCAGAGACGCTTCCTTGCGGTGCCCAAAGGGCTCAAGTCAGCAGCCTGTCCAGCAGGTAATGTAACATGTAGTTTGACCCTGTGATCCCAACAGGTACGGATGGGAATTACATATTTAATTGTTGGTTCCATACGCCTAACTTTCTTTTCTAATTAAGTTAGATTTGCTTTGTCATCTGAACTTGTTTCCCTGTTAATCCTTCTGCCTGTGAATTATTTTTTATTAAATTTCAGCATTCTCTTCCCACCAGAGACTGCCTCTCTTAAAGGCAGCTGTAGCCCAAGGATCGATTTCTCCCACCGGCCCAGCAGAGTCTCGGCTCGCTGGAGGTCCTGCCTGTAAGGCTGCAAATAAAGACGGAGCCTCGTGTTGAACAGCAGGCAGCAGCTCCAGGCCATCCGGCCCACCACTCTGCCCTCCAGAATAGAGACTCCACATCAGGATGCAGTTCACACCATGCTGAGCTTGGCTAACGATGGTTTAAAGAATACATCACAATTTGCTGGAGTTGCACAATATGCTGAGCCAGAGCTGTCCTGTTTCAGAGATCCCAGCAAATTGAGCAAATCAGATTTTGGGCTAATGCTCTGTGTAAATTTAGTTTATATTATATATAATATAACATTAAATTATAATTGCAGGTGATAATAAGGATTTATCAATGGCATTATTGTATCTTCACCTTACTCTGTTTTCCCACCTTTAATGTGTTCTACTACACATCTTCGTGAGTTTAGAAATTCTTTAAGTCTCTAACATAACATAACTGGCTGGAATATGGGGAAGATACAGAATAGCACAGACGCTGGCTAACTTAGAACAAATGGACTTTTATTAAATAACTAAAATGGGTTTGAAACAGGTTCATTTATTCCTATAAATTATCTGTATCCACTCAGTTATTAGACTACCCAGGCCCTAAAATTATTCCTATTCTTGATAGTTTGAAAGGAGATTTCAAATATATAGTGGCAATCATATAGCTTTATCTGAACTGCTTTTTAGTTAGGTTTGACCAAGGAAATGCTAATTTACTAAAATTATTTTTAATAATTTGAAAATGAAATGAAATTTAAAGGAATGCTTGCCTTCCATAGAAAACCTGTATATTGCAAAGCTCAGAAGGAGGGCTGAGAAGAGATCTGCAGACCCTTCACATCCTGGACATAAACGGTTTCAACTCCTCCCCTCAGGATGGCGCTATAGGGCCACTGCATGCCAAGACAAGTATACAGAGGGGCAGGTTTCTTCCCTTGAGCCACTGCTCAGGTTTCTAGCCTTAAGCTCTAATACACCGACACAAATAATGGGAGATAATTTGAAAGCATGCAAACGCGAGTAGATAAATAGGTACCCCTTTGGTGGGAAGGTAACAGTGCGCCGTGCGCCTTTGGCGTAGAGCCATGCTGATCACGTGACCACAGAAATGGCCTTTGGATAACGCAGGCTTCCTTGGCCAAGAAATGGAGATGAGCACCAGGCCTTGGGGTCGGACAGGGGAATCCTTCACCCCCACCCCTGGCTTCTTCAGGAAGAATAACGAACTGAATGTAGGGACAGACAGTGGTGGTGGGAACGTCCTGCCATATGGGGTCACCATCTCCGTCTTCTTCCTTCTCTGCTTCTGGGTTGTCAGCCAGATGCAGGGAAATATATTACCTGCATCAGTTCTGCATCTTCAGTTTAAAGTCTATTTTGCCCTTTTTCCGTAAGCGACAAAACTCTTAAAAATAAAATACGCTTTAATGATATTTTTGAAAAGTAGTAGCCATATTGGGCATGAGAAATAAAAATCCAAATTCCATGGAGGCAATACTTTTATTTGGCTTATTGAAGTGTTATAAAATTTGCAAGCTTTTGAAATCTAAGAGCTTTTCACCAGGCAAAATTAGTCAAGAAAAAAGGCGGACAACTGAATGTAGTGTTGCTCTATTTGTGAGAGGTCCCGACGGAGCTGTCTGTAGGTTCCCCTTTCTCCCATTGGAGCCTACGATGCCTTTGAGATCAGCTGTGCCTTTTTGAAACTTTGCGTGGTGACTGAAAAAAATGGCTTAAAATAAAACACATGTGCACACACGGAGCTTTCTCAATGTAATGTTTCCTAACAGCTAATAGATATTCCAAATAATGATTGAGAGCTTTGCTTTGTTGGGGACCAGATTCCTGGGGTGTTCTTCTTTTAAACAACAGAAGGAAAAGAGCAGTTTTTATAGTGTTGATCCTCCCTTACTCCCAAGATCCTGAACGGCAGCATGCAGCTAGTAAGATTCAAACTTATTTCACTCCGAGAAACCTCTTTGGAGAATGCTAACTATTTCAGTTAGGTGTAAAAGCAAACTGAGATAATATTAGTCGATATCTTGATTTTGTTACCTGAGGCATCTCATACAGGAAATAAAGGCTTGCATAGTTACAAACAAGATTTTCAGTGGGACAATCAACACTACAAAAACCGCTATTTTTTTCAACTCAACTTTTCTGTTGTTTAAAGGCAAAACATCCTAGAAATGTGGCCAGCAATTAATGGAAGCTCTGAATGGTTATAATGCGGAGCACATCACAAGAGCTGACTTCAGTCACGAGCCTCCGCTCCCCCACCCCCATATCCAAAGGGACATTGTAGTCTATTCTAGCCTCTTGGAAACCAGTTTTCCTGATCCGGGTGTAGGAAGGAGAGCAAATGGAGAGATGTAGTAGAAGTTCAACAGAGAGAGTTTCAGCCCTCCAGTCCTGTTTCCTGAGACGTAGTTTATCTCCATCTTTGGGGGGAAATTAGGCTGGTTAATTATATAAGGAATTTAAACAAGGACACATGGAGGAGGGAAGAGATCAATATTCTCCAGTATTCTTTCCATCTTGCTAGTTTACTCCTGGCAGAAAACTAACAGTTGCAAAATCTTTAGAGATTTGGGGAAGAAGAGGATTCTTTGGAGGGCGGGGGGGGGGGGACTTAAGGTCCAGTTCACAAGATGGTGATATGAAGTGAGCAATTCTATAATTTTCCTGTGCCCGTATGTATATGAGTTTACATAAAGTCTATATTAAAGTGACATAGAATTTATGGGTTTTATTTGCATAAAGTCTATTTTAAGGTGATACGATACAAGCTGTGGATTTCCTGTCTTAAAACAGCCAGAAACCTCACAACTGATTTTTGCAAATGGCCACCGGAAGGCTAGTGAGGGGCCCCATGGCTACCTGTAGCCCACTTTTGCTCTTCTTTCATAATAAGCAATGGAAAACAGAAATGTGAAATGTGGACATATTTCATTTCAAATATATTAACCAAATATAATTCAATCATTCAGTTTCAAAACCTGATGTTATATTCCAATTCCTCTTCAAATCATATAAAACCTGATGTCTGAATTCAGAATTATGTTTTTGATCATGAATAACTGAGCTGTGAGGTATGACTTCAGATCAACCCAACCCTTAGGTAGTCAGTATTTTTGTGTTGTACATCAAATGTACAGAAAGGTCATTAATAGATTAGAATTGTTCAGAGTAAACAAAAAAGTGAATTTGCATTAATATGTTTTCTTATTCTACATTTGATCTTAGCAAAAAGGCAGAGAAGTGATATTATTTTGTTATAATTGCTGTGCAAGTGGAAATCCTCACCATTTGTGCTTTCAGGTATGCATAGTAATTCTTCTAAAATAAGAGCAAACACCAAAGATTCTCACAATATGCCTTCAGCTGCAAACTCTTCGGCTGAGCCCATGGAAACGTTCTCTGCAGTGGCAGAGGTGCTCATATCCTTTTCAAAGTTTGAGGGGGATCCATCGACATTTTGGCTGTGAATATCAAGCAGAGCTGAATCTGGGCAGGGTGGACCATCTAAAGACCCTGGAGAGGCGGCCCCCGGTTGCTCATCTGAAACCGACCCTGAGGCCTTCGTCAATGTTTCCGAGAGCTGAGCTGATGACGGGAGGGCCGGGACAGAAGCCACTCTAGGTAGGAGTGTGCTGGGACCCCAGGCACAAGGAGAAAAGGACATTTCTGAAGAGGGTGTTTGAGACAAGTTCCTTTTGGAGGAAGGAACTGACACTTGGATATATCTACCACTTTCTGGGTCATAAAACATCTTTAACCGAAGAGGTAAATCTACAATAAAGTACTCCCCTGAATCCGGATCCTGGAGCAGCTTCCGCTGAGTGGCAGGCAAAGAGGGGGTGGGGCTTACGGAGAGCAGAGGTTGATGCTTTATCAGATCAGACTTTGGGGCAGTCAAGGGAGAATCAGGGCAGACGAGAGACTGCAGAGATTGGACTGGTCTCAGGGATGAAGCATCTTCATTCTGGGCCAGAGTTTCATCCTGAAGCTTTTTCTGTTGAGCTTCCATTTTTTTCCTCCTACTTGCCAGCTTCTTTGCCCTCCGTAATGCCTTTTCTGTCTTGGGTGGCACCGTTGGGGGTTTGGCCATTGTCCTTCCCATTTGACTCACCAGCTGGAGTCTTTCATTCGTCCCCAAAGGACTGTCAGCATCTCCAGGGAGCTGACCCGTTTGTTCCGGATCAAGTGTGGGTGTTGTGGAAGGTTTATTTAGACTTCCTGTTGCTTTGGGTAGTGGATCATTTGCTGCTTTTTCAGTCCGCAGTATGTTGACGTCTGCCGTTGTATCTGACAATGGACCAGTGGAAGCTGATGGCACCACAATATCTGACCTTGGACTTTGGAGGGCAGAACCTGCTGAATTACTCAACGGAGATGATGTACATCCGAAGGCATCACTGGAAATGGGAGAACAAGCAGGATTCTCTGCTACTATGGGGGACTTTCCATCTTGGCTTATTATTTTTTTAATGCAAGGACCACCTCTTTGTCTAGTTAAGGCACGGTTCTTCGTATAACGTATCCTTTCTCTTATAGGGGACCTTTCCTCACTTTGTCTTGGCTCACTTTCAAAGTCTATATTTGGCTGAATGGCAGAACTGGACCTCAATTTTCTAATTCTGATCTTCTCTTTGGAAATAGCTAATTTCTCAGGGCTTTTTAATTCTTTCTCTGGCAACACTGATAAACGATCAGTTTCTTTAGACTCTGCCATAATAGGAAAACGATCTAATCCTTCACTAAAGCTATAATTTGTTGTTAGACTACTTTTGTCAGCCACTTGAGAGCCCCTGTTCCCCTGGAGAGACCTCCACCCATCCTCCTCGGCATTCTTGGGATCCTCTTGGGGGATTGGAGTGGCTTCTTCACAGGACAAAGACCTGAGCAGAGGCAGCTTGATTGCCTTAGTCACAGGGGGTGACTTAAACGTGTTGTCTTTAATCATGAACAAAGTGGGCTTCAACACACTTGATAAAGTTGGGGTGAGGGGCTCTCCTGGCCTGCTTTCAGCATCGCGGTCCGTGCTTTTCCAGCCATCTTTTTCCTTCTCCTCCAACACCACCTCTCGCAGGACATTCTCCTTTTCATTCTTCTCCTTGTCGGTTTTATCCATAGCAGCATCACAGTTGCTAAGAAGGTGGCCATGCAAATCTTTTTCCTTGGCTTTCTCTTTCTCTTTGCTATTTTGCTCTTCTCTTCCATCCATGTCGTTTTTCCTTCTCTGGCTCTCCTGGAGACAGGCTTTCTGGAAAAGCTGCATGAGAGAACAGGGTGTCTCATGAAACGGTTGGTCTGCCGTGGTAACAAAAGATTGCTCAGAAGAACTGGGGCTTTTGTTGTCCTTGTGGTCATTTCCAGCTGAGGAGCAGGCCTGAGTTCCATGGTTGCTTGTGTTTTCTTCAGCTGGATAAAAGAGATTTCTAGAAGCTTCATTGGCATCTTGACCCAAAGTGACTTTTTTATATTTATGTTCCTGCACGACCTCTTGCTGTACGGCTGCCACATCTGTCAGGTGAAGTTTGGGTGAAGGAGCAGGTTGAGTTTTACTGTGTTCATGCACGGAAACCATCTCAACGTCCTCTGGGTATACGGAATCACTTTGCTGCAAATGATTCTTATTTTGGTACTTTAAAATACCTGCCCTTGACTTAGATAAGCTCAACAGTACATCATCGCTGATAAAATTCTCATTTAAACTGGTGAAATTGTCCTTTTCCTGAATGTAGTCCATTTGTTCAAATATATTAACTTTATGAGTACCACCAAGTATTTTTTTATTGCTATCATCCAATACATTGGTTGCCATAACAGTTGCTTTCAGATGGACCTGGTGCTCTTTCATCTTGCTTTTGTCTTCCAGGGCTCTCAGGAGAGGAGAGGGGCTGTAAGTGCTTTTCACACGTTTTCGGATGTCCTTCAAGTTAAATAGTAAACGTGGTGCTTTAGACTTGTAATCATTCTGAGAATAAAAGGCCCTCTCCTCAGGTTCCTTGGTTGCTCCAGCTTCCAGTATGAACGGAGTCACCACTAGAAGCCGGTTTCCTGGTGGTCCTTCATTCTTAGGCTTCAGGGGTGGGACCGGAGTCAGAAGGGCCGAGATGCTGAAGGAAGGATCCGACAAGATCACTCGTGACTCGGGTGCAGCTGTTTCGACCAAAGGGGCAACCTCGGGGGATTTTCTGTATGTGGAATCTTTTATTTCTAACACTTCGGCTGCTCTGACTTCTGCCAATTTCATTCTACTAAGAGTAGTCTTTTGTTTCCTCCAGGGTGGTGGGCCACTATTTCCTACCCTAAGTGCAAATTCTGGCTTGGTGGTTTTGCCTGCTAGTTCAGTAATGTGTGGCATCAATATTTCCTGCGTATCAGTGCGGTGGAATGCTGCTTCTGGAGGGACAGAGATTTGAGGGAAAGGTGATGGAGGGACTGGTGCCTTGGACACTGGAACTGAAGGGGACATTCTTGGTGGGAAAAGCGTGCTGGATGTTGGGGAGGTTGCAGAAGAACCCTCGTATACAGGTGCAAGTCCCTGGGGTAACAGCTGTTGGGCAACTATACGTTTTGCATCAGCCGGTGAAGGAAAATATACCTCCGCCAGAGACCCTGAAGAGAGGGAGGCTTTGTAGAGAGACTTTGGCAAGGAGTCATCGGAGAAGCTTTCTTCTATCATGAAGGCACCTATTGGTTTCGGCTCAGAAATGCAAGGCTTCTTAAAGAAAGACGTTTCCTCAAAGTAACCGAGGCTGCCATCTGTGGGCATTGTCTCTCCCATTTCAATTATTTTTTTAAGGTGTGCATTCCATGACTCAAAAGCACTGTTTTCACTGTGGAGAAAGCTACCTTTTCTGGCTACTTCTTTTGCTTTCCCACTTCTGGTTTTCACCGTCTTGTTAGAAATGCTGAACTTGGGTGTATTCGAAACGTTTGGCTGAGAAGGATGAGAGGCAGGCAGGCTTTGATAGACCAGATCTATTTTGCTATGTCCTTTGTGCTTATCGCTTGGATTTGCTTTACTTGGACATGGGTCGGGAAGTTCAGAGATCCCCTTCTGGATGTTTAAAATTCTTTTGTCACTCCAGAAAGCCATATTGTCTCCACATATTAATGGACATTCTGTCAAACTGCTGTTGACTGGCTGCCTGGCTATCAGTAGTGAGACCTGATTGTCAACCTGATCAAAGGTCTTTATCAAAGAAGACACTTTCGAGATATGTGTACAGTTGTGCAGATCAGACAGTGGCAAATCCAGTTTTCTTCTTATGCTGGGGTTGACTATAGAATACTTTTTATCTTCATGAGTTTTGGAGTGAGTAGAAACTTTGGAAAGTAGGAATGTTGCGTGCTCCTTGTTTGATAGTTGCCTGTGGAAGTTGGTGTTTTTCCTGAGGGCAGAATCCCAGGGGCCATGAAGGAATTTGCTAGAGAACTGATGGGAGAGGTTGGGTGGCCCCACAACAGGATCTACATCTGTGTGAGGCGTTTGAAGCTCAGCCACGCATAGACTTTTGAAAGCTCGGTCGGTCAGGCTGCACACTTCTCTGTCGGTGTCGTCCAGCAGACTCCCAATGCTGGAGGAGTCACTCTGGCCGTCCGCTTGTTTCTTATTCCCCTGCATGGTGCAGAGGAGTCATTCATGAAATAGGTGGTTGACTTTTGGAGCTACTGTTTCTCCAGCATTGTTCACAACTTGGGGTTAACTTTTCTTCGATAATCTGCAATTTTATATTCATTTCTCATAAGGAAGCACAGTCTGCAAATTGAAGATATATAAGTTTACATTATTGTATTATAATACAATTCAATCCAATCGCACATAAACCTTTTCTGTTTAATTTCCCATTGATCCCCAATTTAACCTGATATTTTAGAATATCAGTATTGGTGTTGAAATATTTATACATGATATATACTTAAAATAGTTTTGAACTAGAAGAGCCCCCAGAAACATAATTAAAAGGGAAATCAAGAGTTTTTAAAAACAGTGCTTAAACTTTCATAACTCTCCCCCCTTTCTTTCTCCAGAAATTCTTTTTTAAAAGCCAATTTTTCTTTTCCCCTCTGAAAACCCGAGTTGCATTGTTATTAGTCTACTTGGTTTAGAAGCTCTTTCTCATTTAGTTCAATCATGGGGAGAACCCACAGGTGAAATTCAGTCGGTTTTCACCGGTTCGCCCGGTGAGTATATTGCTTAGGCAGTTCGGCAAACCAGTTAAAAATAAAGTGCAGGAGAGGGGTTTTTTCCTCTCTCTCCCTTCAGTTAATAGCTCCACTTAACAGTTGCAGCTGGAATGTAGCTGATACATGCTGAATCAAGTCAATAAAAACAGAAACTGACAGGATTAGGGCAGGGAAACCCATCAATCACCCATCAATTAACCTCTTCTCTTCAGGAAGAAGGACAAGCTTACAAACATTTTCATTATAAAGAGTATTAAGTAACATTTCTGTGATCAGCTGATACTCCCTGGAGTTTCCCAAGACCTTTTATAGCTGCTGCAGTGTTTCTTCCTGGGGAAAAGATACAGGAGGAGACAATGATGCAGCTTGATCATACAGGCCGTGAATCTAATGCATGTATGGTCCAGCCAGCTGTATTGCTTCTGCTGTGAAGCACCCAATTTAGAACATAGAGAACATAGAATAATAGAGTTGGAAGAGTTAATGGCTTTTAGCAGCATGCCCAGGCTTTCAATTAGCCTGAGCAGCTGCTCTTAGTTTCCCTCTCAGCTGCTATGCTTGCTTTTTTTAAAAAGGGGAATGTCTGTTTTAAGTTTTCTCATTGTTTTAGTGGTTCCTGGCACTGTCCTTTTGGGGTGTACTTCCATCACTCTTTTTGAAAGCCTCTAGTGATGACAAGCTATTCCATTGGTTGATTGGTCTCACCCTTAGGAAATTTCTCCTTAGTCCTATGTTGCTTCTCTCATTGGTTAATTTCCATCCATTGCTTCTTCTTGTGCCTTTTGGTGCTTTGGAAAAATGAGTCCCTCATTTTTGTAGGAGCCCCTCAAATTTCCTGACAGAATAATTAATCAGTGGAACAACTTGCCTCCAGAAGTTGTAAATACTCCAACACTGGAAGTTTTAAAGAAGGGATTGGATAATCATTTGTCTGAAGTGGTGTAGGATTTCCTGCCTAAGCAGGAGGTTGGACTAGAAGACATCCAAGGTCCTTTCCAAATCTGTTATTCTATTCTATTCTAAATATTGGAATGGTGCTATTTTATTGTACTATTTTAGTGTGAGTTGGACTAAGAAGACATTTCCTAAGGCTGAGACCAATCAAGTTGGCCACACCCACCCAATCACATGACCCATTTCCCACAGAAAACACCGGGAGCCACAAAACCTTGGTAGGTGTGGTGGGGGTGGGGGTCATGTGACTGGGTGGGAGTGACATTGAGTTGGCCATGCCCAGCCACTCACATGATCACCAAGCCATGTCCACCAAGCCACGCCCACAAAACCGGAAGGGAAAATTTTTGAATTTCACCACTGGGAGAACCCCGGATGGCCTTTGCAGGTTTCTATTTATACTTTTATGCTATGGATTCTGTAATAGGAACCGTGTCATGACTCAACAGTGGTGATGCCACGTCTCCTTTGAATGTCTAATTGCCCCCTGGATGCTTGGCCTCTTTTTTGGGGAAATAATTATTTGTGATTGACATGCTATGTGTATAACAGAAACCTCCGTTCATGAGTCTGTGTAGTTTTGCACCTGAATTCATTTTTCTTGCATAAAGTGTTCTGTTTTTAATTGTGTATTCTGAATAAGGTGTAGTGGTAAGGTAAAGTTGCTGGGACTTGCTAGAAGTTGGGCTCTAATTTAGGAAGCCTGTCCAGGTGAATGAAAGCACGATCTTGAGTGATTGCCTGGGGCACGTTTGACACTGTGCTTCCTGAAGGAGTGGAACTTCAGGACACTGACGTCTGCTTGGTGCCACCTGCTTACCCTGCCCCTCCTGGCTGGTGAAGGCCAATCCACTGTTGGGTCCAACTAGCTTGACCTGCTTGGCTAAGAGAAGGAAGTGATCCCACCAGCCTGGATGGAGGCAGCGTCGCCTCCTTCCTCAAAAGCCTTCACTGCACTTCATTTCATTTTAGTTTGTACAGTGATCCACCGACACACCCTTTTAGTGGCTCTTAAAACTTGGCTCTTTCCCGCAGACATTGGGCTGGAGTGCACGTGTGAAATGACTGTCCTGTTGTTAGTTCTCCAGATGTTTGTTTATTTGTATTATCTATCACATTGATTAAAAAGGAATCATGTGGGAGATGCAAAGAGAATAAAACTTCATGTTTTCTGCAATGTCCTAAAAGTTATTACATATATGAATTTGCCTGAGATATCAGGCTTAATATTTTTGACATCTACAGTACATTCTTTGGAACTGGGTACCTACCCTGGGTATGCTGGACAACCGGAAGGGGTTCTTGGGGCCCTTCCTCTTGCCCTTCAACACAGGAGAGATAAAATTATGGCCCCCAGTTCCTCAGTGGATCGAAGACCTGGTGTTACTTTGACTTACAAATGAGTTGGTTACAGAGGTAGATTACATATAGATGATTACGGTTACTATAAATATGGCCATCCTTTATTGAAATCGTAACACCAAAATTATATTCATGCATAAGAAGTCACTAGGTGCACAATTTTTATAACTTATTTCTCTTGCTTTCCTTTCTCTTTCCTTTTGTTATTCCTTTTCCTTTGTTCTGTTTTATAAAGGCAAAACAAACAAACAAAAACAGCCACCACGCCAACATGGGATGCATCGCAAATCTCCATCATCTCCTTCAATATTTAATGTGGTGCTAGAACCCCCGGAGTGTTTAATAAGATGAACTGGTGGCGCCCAGGAAAAGCCCAGCCCAGCCTGAACTGGAATACAAATGGCCCCCAAATGCACGTGATACTTGGGTGCTTCTTAAAGGGATCATAAAAACATTACATTTGTTGAAATTGCATCGTTATATGGGAAATATGCCAGGTATACAAAAACCAAACATTGTGCCAATTGGCAATAAGGTTCCTAAAGAGGTGAATTTTGTGTTTGTTCAAAATCTATTAAATAGTGATTATAATTCCTATGAATTATAATTTTAGAAGATAGAAACAATTTAAACTATATTGAGAAGATGAAAGGAGACATCAAGAGATAGATGAAGATGCACCCATGCTTGTAGGAAAGGAAATATTAAAATATACGTCTGTCTTTATCTATATCGATTTTATTTCTTAATCACATTTATATAGTCACCTATCTCACAAAAAGTGACCCTGAGTGATTTTAATAAAGACAAATACCTATAAATCATTATAAAAATATTTTCAGATCATTACCGGCTTGGTTCCATTTAAATGTTTTTAACTGACTGGCAAATTAATGATTATTTTCTAATGGAAAGAGCAAAAGCAAGGATTTCTCTTTTCTGGCTAGCTTTGGTTTCAACTCTGGTAAGGATAGAAATGCTGACTGGGAGTTGAAGTCCACAAGTCTTCAGGTTGCCCTGGTTCACGCACGCATGCACACACACACACACACACACACACCCCTGGTCTAAGCAGCTACTGTCTTCAAGAGGACGAGTTTTACAGACCAGGCGGTCAGTTCAGCCTTTCACAGACAATGGGAAAATGCAGACAGAAATAAAGGTGAACAAAAACGGCTGTTGTCACATTTCAATATTGTATAGGCTCCCTTTGTGTGACATTTGTCTTTATTAGGAATAATCAATAATTTCTGATCTATTAATTTTTGCAATTATCATTTCCGTCCACGTTCCATTCATTCTCATTCTCATCCTTCCCCATTAGTTTCATGTGCCCTCTTCCTATTGGACTTGTTTCCCATTATTTCAAAATACTCATTTTTAAAATTTTTCATTTTTTATATTTTACTTTTAAATATTACAGTGTAATTTCTCAACTTTACTTCAAACTCAAATTTCTCAACTTTACTTCACATTTGTCAATTGTGACTAAGGGTGAAGTACATGTTGTGTTATTTAGTCTATTTGCTAAAATTCCTAATTATGCCGCAAATTAGTCTTGAGCAACTTGAAGATATGTGACCTTCAGCTCCCAGAATTCTTCGGTGACCATGGCTAAGGAATTCTAGGAGTTTAAGCCCAGCCTTCCTCCAGTTGCCCAGACTGGGAACCGTTGGTCCAAGAAGCTACGTTTACTGGATTCCTCTCCTCCTCCTAGGACTTAGTCATGTTTCTGTTTACTTTCATGTGCTGATATACACTTACTAAAACTTCAGTACCTGCATTAAATCCTGATGCAATTTTTCTAGTTCTAAACTAATAACATCTTGTTTCTCCTTATTTTCAATTTTTTTAAAAACAGATATTGTTTAATTGTTAATTGGTTTATTAAACCAGTTAAATCAGTATTGTTCTTTATCTGTCATTAATTATACATATGTGTTTACTAACCGCTGTTCTTTTACTTATATCATTCCTTTTATCGATCTGTTTATACCCTTTTTCCCCGTCACTTGAAGGAACTCGCTGCCATTCTAACACTTTTCAGTGGTTTTAATATTTCTTGCAATAATATAGCACATTTACAAGGATTGAATACGCTATTGAAATAATCTGTCATTACCATTTCCTGTCTGTTTTTATTTCCTTAATCAGGTTAATTAAAAGTTGGTGATAGATCTAGTGCATAAAGTGATAGCATTGCTGTAACAAGAGAATAATCTGTAATTGTTACTTATAAAACATTTTTATTGGATACTGCAGAGAATGTTTCACAAGAAATGACTTTTCTTGCTACAGGAAATGGGGTGGGAATGTGAATGCTTACATGTGCCTCCTGTTTCTACGTTTCACTCTGAATTTAAAAGGATTGCCAAGGTGACGTTTTCATTTCTTTTCTCTGAGTTGTATCTCCTCTTAACTACAGAAGAGAAAGTAGGTTGGGATGAGAGAGAAGTGAACATTTATGGAGGGAGGAGACTTGATTCTTCTGGCACCTTCACCCCTTAAGGAGTCTGGTTAAGAATATACATACATCCCTTAATGTATTTACTTAAAAGCATTTCAAAAATTATTTTTAAAAACAATAGCCTGCATTTCTGTTTACTCCAACTTTGAAGATAGCTTATAACTATAAAAATGCAGAGTATTAAAAAAACCCGAAATTAATGCAGTTAAATGAATCATTAAAATAATCAGCAATTAAAAGCTTGGCCTAAAAATATTGACAAATTCTGGATAAGTAGGAGTGAACCTTCCTCCCCAGGGGGAGCATGTTCCTATAGTTGAGAGTGAGGTGGGACAAGGCCCTTCTCCGTGACAGTTAAGCTTCGGACGATGAGCATCTTGAGAGCAGGCTCTCCTGATGATCTAACCAGGGAGGTTCATAGTGAGAGAGGCTTTCCCACAAATGAGCAGCTCCTGAGCCCTTTAGGGGACAATGCCAGCATCTTAAATTGGCCATGCCTTCTATGATTCCTGTTCCTTGTTCCGTTCAGGAGCATTGGCACTTTTTGCCCTGTCTTGTACTTGATGTCCCGCTGTGGGGCCCCGTTTATATAAAGACACGGGTGCAGACACCTTCGAACCCAGTGCCAAGAGGGGATCCAGGAAGATGCCCAAAGTTCTGGAGTCTTTCTGGGCAAATGCAGCCCCATCCAGAAAAAAATTCACCTCAGACCCAAAGTGCAGGGACCTCAGACTTGATTTAATTTGACTTGTACTCCCTCAATTATCTCTCCTTACTGAGATCGGAAAATATTTAAAGGTATTGACGGTATCTTTAGAGTTGGGCAGCAGGGAGCAGCAGAGCTCAATGTCCTAAGCATACATCGATGGCTTAATACACCAAGTTCTGAATTATCTGCCTCGGCAGTTCCTGGCTGTGTTATGGAGCACAGAAGAAGACAATGACCTAGACATTGAACAGTGGACCTCTGGCACCACCTCCCAGGGAAGTCCCAACAGGAAGGGCCAGAACTCCTGCAAAAGAGGGACTCAGCCGGGAAAGATGAGAGGGCACTGAAAGCTGCTGAGAGGTTGAGAAGAACCATCTGTTTTCCCCTGTGAGTCATCCACCAAACAATCACTTTATCCTAACAAAACCTTGCTTGAAATTGGGCCAGAGACATCCAGATGAACCTGGACCTAAGAGGTCATCCCTTTCTCAGTCAGTTTACTCCAAAACACTTAATACTAGTTTTTAATTAGAAGGAACCTCCAATTATATGCATAGCACATTTACTCATGAAATATTGTATACGGTGGCCACCCTTGAAAAAGGGTATAATAGAACAGGGAAAGTTGCAGCAGAAGCCTAAGAAAATGATCAGGGTCCCCAACAGTTTCCTCAGGAGGAAATGATGCCCCTTTAGCTTGGACCGAAGGCACCTGGGTGGGGACATGACTGAGGGGGTATAAAATCAGGTATGGCAAAGACGAAGGAAATAGGGAAATAAAACCAGGGCCAGGAGCCATTCCGGTGATGCAGAACTGGGAGGAGAATTTGAACAGATGGGAGGTGGAGGGGGGGGTGAGCTACTTCTCTGGCTTTGTAGACAGTGTCCTTTGAGACTTTCTGAGCAGTTTGTCTAACCTGCTTTTGGGACCTTGCTTGAAGGGATCATTCTGACACCTATGATGCCATGACTTTGGTCTCGAAATTCTTTGCAACAAAAGAATGTAATAGTTATCTGGCATAGAACATAATTCCCCCCTTATTACTAATCAGAATAGACTGAATGAAATGTCCTGTACTCTTTATTTGTACGTCTGGATGTTTTGTTGGATACAGCAAACGTGCTGGATGGGAATCACATCTAATTCCTAAGCTGGTTTTTGGCCAAGGCCAAAGCTGGTGGTAGGAAAGTTTAACAGGGAAAACTGCTAAAATTAATTTCTATACTTGAAAATTAATTTTGCCCACCATGAATTGCACAGTGCATTTGCTTTGCCATCTGTTTGAAAATGATCCCTGCAGTGAAGGGTTCCTTCCTCGCTTGCCTGCCTAGGAGAAGATCATAGATCAACTTAGCATATTGTTGGGAGAACCCGCCGGTTACCTACAAACTGAGAACTTACAGTTTCCTAGGCAATGTTATGTTTGTGCCCAGGTTGTTCTTACCTGTTGTGTTAACAGACCCTGTGGAAGTTTTGATCTTCTTGTATTCTGATTGCCCCTTTGAGGCTCACCAGTAAGGATGAGTAGAAATTATTTTGCGGAAAAGCTTTTCCAAACTACATATTTCATTATGTTCTGTAGATCCTTTCAGTCTGCAACTGAATAAACAAAGAAAAGAAATAGATGAAGTTGTAGGAAATAAGGCTTGTTATTAAACATACCTTCATTCTTCTTCTCATCCTGCTCAACCCTCGTCTGTTTTCTTAAGTTGTCAATGTGTCTGAGCTTCTTTTAAAAGCCAGAGATCCTCAAAGGATGTCAATTTCACATAAAAGTCCCATCAACTCCCTGAAGCTGTTTTGCAAAGCAACATGGCCACCCCAGGAAGCCACAGAGGATTCTGCCGCGTCTCTTGCTCTGGCCTGCATCGGTTCCTCAGCCTCCATAAGTGGTTGCAAAAGCCAGAGCTTCCTATCCATCCACAGTGTTCCCTTCTTAAATGCTCTGAGCCTGGCAAAGGTTGGGAAAGGACCACGTGGGAAGGTGTCGTGTTGGAGCTATGGATTGCTGAGTTGAGAACTAGGCCCAGAGGAACAAGAGACTGGAGACCACTGCACGCAATTGCGTCTCCTGGGAGTCTTATCAATTGCCCTGTAATTCATTCATTCTTTTTTTTAAAGGATCCCTCCCTTTTTTTAAAAAAAGAGGAGGAGAAAGAAGAGGGAGGGAAGAAGGAAGGAGGAGAAATAAAGAAAAGAAACCTGGGACTCAGAAGAGTTATTCCATGTTTTTAGGAGGTTTTTCATTTCCAGACTAGTAAAAGGTGAATTGGAAACCACAGAGACATCAGGAGTGATGAGTTCGTGGTGTCCGCCAGGCATTCCCCTGCAAAAGCTCCCTGCCCAGGGCTTGCCCCATGCTCCAAACAACAGCCCCCCCCAGGCCCCGCCAGGTCCATCTCAGTCATGGCCATAGATCAGCTCAGAGGCACAGAATACAGGCCTTCAGAACCAATCACATCTGAACGGGTAAAAGAAATGACCCTCCAGGGGCTGCTGATCAGGTTGCAGAGCTCTTTCAGTTTTGGGAAAGTTTGAGGGTGCTCCTTGTAGGCTTGGATGGCTGGGCGGAGAGCTTAGAGGTGGAGACCATGCTAGGAAGGACTGGGCTGGGTTAGGCAAATCTGATGGTGGGTCCCCTGTGAAAGCTAGATCTGCTCCTGCAGGCCCCATGTCTGTTCCGCTACGAGAGGACAACATGCAGGACTCCGGTTTCACAGGAGATGGAGACACCCACTGTAGCTACTAGATGTTGGGGGGGGGGGGCGGGGACATTATAGCTGTCCATCTCTGGGGTAGGAAAGGTGAAGGATCAGGGTATCAATGCCCCATCCTTCATTATGCAGCCTCCTTTTCCTGGCCAAGGGATTTTCAGCCAGAAAGCCTCCCGCTGCTTCACCTTCCTTCCAGATCTCTCACTGATTGATTGCGGTGGACTCTGCTTCTACAGAAACCGTAAAAGAAACTCATATGACTGTATAAACAGAGAAACAGGTGAACATTGTGGTCTGACCTCTTGGCCCGTCTTCATCCTGCATTTTTCTTTCTGATGCTTCTGAGATACTTGCATGCGGGACCCATCCACAAGTCACTTTTCTTGATCGTAGCTCATGCACGCATGCATGCAGTTGGTGCAAGAATAATTGCTAGCAATGGCTGCTGTGGGAAATGACCTTATTAATTCGGATGGTGCTTTAGACCCCAGAACCCATCGCTAAATTCACTAAAGCAGTCCAGCTCTTCTCAGGCTTCTGCATGTCAAAAATATTGATTTAAGGGGAAAAAATCTTATTGAAAGTCTATATGGGTGGGTCAACATTCTTTGCCTCTTGATCATGTGGAAGTTGGAGGCAAATGGCTGAAATGGAAATAAGAGAGCATCCTAGTTGAATTTACAATTCGAAGCATGAGTGATGGAGCTGGGGCCATTTGCCCCAGGGCTGTGGAAGAGGCTCCTGGATGGATCCCGTTTCTAAACTGCATGTAATAAGACACGGTGTGTGATGGCTGATCATTTTAAAGCTTAGGAGGGCTTAAAAATACACAAGAGGATACATAACAGCCAGATTGTCTCATCCACAACACTGGAGAAAAAGAAGCACAGATGCTCTCTGGAACAATTGTCACAAAGTCAGCTCTTTGGCCAATCGGCAGTTTGGCCAATCATGTTCTCTGTCTCTCCAAATTCCCTCAACGGAGTGGTTGTTGGGGGGGGGGGGGAAATATTGAGGTCCTGAAGGACAGGCAGAATATAAATCTAACAAATAAATCAATACAATATTGGTAAACATCCCCAAAAGAGACATTGTCATCTCACTTGGGTGAACAGAAATGTCGTTCTCAAAACTCTCAAGTTCTTCTTGTTATCTCTGAGTTGAATTAAAGTTTTCTTTCTAGATAAACTCACAGTACTGAAAATATTATAGAGATGATTTGGAAATGTGTCTCCATTAAAGTTTCTTTTTGGAGAATTGTGTGCCAAATCTTAATTGTTGTCACTGGGAGGTTCAGGTTGGTTCTCTCTTTCACGAGCTTCTTGTCCTGCCTCTCAGGTGCTTTGGAGAAGAGGTTGGCTCTCTCTTTTCTGTAATAGCCCCTCAAGTATTGGAAAGCTGCTCTCATGTCCCCCCTAAGTCTTCTCTTCCCAGTTCCCTTAACCGGGCATTGTTCAATTAGGCTCCAGGCCCTTTATCATCTTTGGATTCTTCTCTGCACTTTTTCCCAAGATCTCGGCATCTTTTTGACCACTCAAGCATCTTGACTTCTTGAGGTTCATGGAACATTCAAGCCCCAACCATTCTGACTATTTTCCAAGAGGAGTTTTCAGCAGATGTAACTGGGATGAAGACCACCTCCCACCCCCACCCCTTTTTCTTTCTGCTCTCTGTTCCTCAGTGTAGACTTTCCATGGCGATCTAAGCTGTCTGCTCATATTCACTTTAGACTTTGGCCTCCAGCACTTTAGACATCTGCCAATCAGTTTCCCTGCCCAAACTTACTCAGTGAATCAGTGACCTGTGAGCTTGACAAGCTAGCAGAGGCTACCCTGCAGCAAAGGAGGCTGGGAGTGTGGGAAAACTGGAAACCCCAATCTGGCACCAAGGTCTCAAAGGGGAGTTTGGCACAAGAGAAACCAACCCACCAGAAAATTCTGGAATTCCACCAACTCCAGAAGACCTGAGCTCAAAGCCATGCCAAAGCTCCTGTGGGAATGGCTTAGGGTTAAGTCAACCTTTCTAACCTAATCAGGTGGTGATCCATCCATGGCAGAGAATCAGTTCTGGTCCCTCAACAGAGGTTCGTCAGTTAAAAGACCAGTTGCAGAGAATAATAGCCGGAAGACAGGGTTGTCTTCTGTGACCGCCATGGCAGCTCTAGGGAGACTGGACCCAGTGTGACTCTGAACCCCATCTCTGAAAACCAGTCCCACCAGCTCAGGCAATGAAACTGTTGGATATACTGTAGCACCGTGTATGGTAAGCCCCCAGATCTGTCTAGTAATGGGTGGAATCTCACCAAGGACAGGGAGGTCTCTCGTCCCCTTCTCATCTCTGCTCCTGAATGCATAAAATCTATCATGTCTTCTGTGTTCCAATTCTTGCATTAGCTACATTTGCCTACACATCTGAAATGTTTGCCTTTCATGTCCTTCAGGTACAGAAGTTTCTCTGGAACCAGCTGTTTGAGATCAAAAAGTGAAACAATTTGCGCCTGGTGCTTCCACACCCGATCTAATCACTGTGACATTTTTGTTTTTCTAACACATTTTTCAATAAAAACGGGAAATGCTGACTAGCAGAATATGACAAATCTTGCTAATCGAAACAGGGGACTTGAAAACTTCATGCTTAGCCATTTTGGGTGTATTCACTTGGTGAACACATGAAACGGGGTTGATGGAAGTTATGCTTCGTGTGCTATAATTATTTTTCTTAACACCTGATATACCCTGGATATAGAGTAGAAGGTCAGTCTGCAGCACCTTGGCGAGGCTGCTGGCAATGACACGGCTGGGACAGGGATCTGGGGATCTCTCAGTGACAACTTAAATCTACTGTGGGCCCAGCCCTCCCCATCCAGGAGGTGGGTGCTGCATTGTGTAGACATCTTGGCTAGGGTGGCGGCTGGGTAAAAATAAATCTCCACTCCACTTGACCCTTAAACTCTGACCACTCTCACTCCTTTTAGGTAAACAGCCTAGAAACACAGTCGAGAGCTCTGACTTACGAACGACCCAAGGCAGAACGTAGGTTGGGGTGGGGTGTCTGTGTGTAGATCTGGACCACAGATTGTACACAGTGGAAAATTTAATACTTTGAAAACAAATCGATGCGTGGTTTCTGGATGTTACACTGCCTTTTCTCTGCTGCATTTCAATCGTTGACTCTCACCTGGCGGCTAGAAAAGAAACCTTTAAAGATGAAATAAATTCCTTTTGAGAAATTGGGGACTATTTTCTCCCTGCCTCTTTATTTAGGGCTGGGGGTTGAGAGGAAGAAAACCATCCTAACCCCCCACCCACCCACCTGCATCCTGATGGGAGAGAGCACTTGGCTCAGCACCTTGCCTGCCCTTCCTTTCTCAGCCCCTCCCTTTTTCTTTCCAGTCACGTGACCTGGAGTAGAGCAAATTTAAAGAGATTGAAAGAATTCCTGTGGTCCTGCTCTGCCTGCTTTCCCTAACTTATTACATGCAAAGTAACTGCGTCCCACAAGCCAATGCTCCTCAGTGGGCCTGTTGGCCAACATGTAAGCTTATGCCCAGCAGTGTTTTCTGGTCAGGGGAAACGAGAATAATGGCAGACGTAGTGGGGTTTGCAGTGGCATCTTACACAATACAACAGCAGTTCACAAGCATCAAATTTCCTTTTTTTCCATGTAGTTGGTAGTAGGGTCACTTCATATTTTGTGCATTTTTGAGCAAAAATGGTTTTCTGGAGGCTTGCAGGGTGAAGGTACCACCCATGGCCCACTCTTCAAGGTCCCAGAATAAACAGAGTCCCTTACTGTCTTCAAAAGAAACTCCACAAGGAACACGCAAGGGAGAGAAGGGCAAAGCACAGTGAGGGCGGCAGCCGTTCTGCTCTCCTTGAGAAGCCAGGATTGCAGCCTTCACCCGCCGTTGCACAGCTCTGGGCCGCGTTTTCCTTTCTCAAGCCTTGTTCACATTTCCCTCCCGCTGGCCATACAGTTCTTTTTGCGTGGCAAACCTCCATGCGATGGGAAGTTACAAGATATCCAACATTTACTTGGATTCCATTTCCTTTTAACCTGAATTCAGTCAGACTCCTGATTAAGCGAGTGCAGCAATGGCTCAGCCTTCCATAATATGCCTTCATTTACAAAGATTCAAGTTACAGCTGGTCATGCAAGTGTCCAACTGGACAGGGGAGGGGGGGAATCATAGCTGGTATGATTGGCATTCAAATACCTCACCCTAGAGCAACAAGAATCTTTCTTTCTTTTTTGAGAGAGAGAGAAAGAGAGAGAGAGAGAGTGAGTGGAAAGTAGGACTGGTTGGTTAGAAAGCAAGAGGGGCCTGAGGGTCAGGGGCCCTTTTCTGCAGATCTGTCGGAGAGCAGCAATTCAACCTTCTTGAACCTGCATGCAGTTTGCAAGTGGTATCAGCATCGCTCGCAGTGGCACCCTTCGCTTCCCGTCCTGCTGGGCCTACGGACCACCTCGCCCGTGGCAAGTTTCAGAGGCACGGCTTCCCCGCCAGCACTCCAGGGAGTTCAAGTCTGCGTGTCTCCAAGATACCAAGGCTGGCAGGCAAACGCTGTCCCGGACAAAAGAGCTGGTTTCTTATGTCCCGAACAAGGAGGAGGGGAAAGGCGCTTCTGGCCTTCCCGCCCTCTCCCACCCACCCACCCAGGCGCCCCCAAGGATGGCAGAGAGGGGAGCGCAAGAGCCTGGCTGGAGTGGGAAAAGTGGCGATGGCGGTGGCGGAGCAGAAAGGCAGCCAAGAGGCTGCAGGCTCTGGGTGAGGAGGGAAGGGAAGGGAAGGGAAGGGAAGGGAAGGGAAGGGAAGGGAAGGGAAGGGGCCAAAGCGCCCCGCAGGACAAGTGGCATCCGGGGACTCCCTCAGCCCAGAAAACACCACAGCACGGGTGCAATACTTTATAATATTGACAGTTCTTGTTCAGCAACCACAGGATGGCAAATAGGTCATTAAACAAAGTAATCACTAAGTTGCTAAAAGAAACAGGTTTTTTTTTAAAGATTGCACTTACTAAGAGATCAGTTGATATCATTTATTATAGTCCTGATGTTATTTCAGTCCTGATGTTTAAGGGTCACCAGGAGAATGAAAGTGGCACAGCACGGAGGGCGGGCAGCTGATGGAAGCAGAGGTCACAGAGCAAGAGAGGGGTGAGCTTGAGAGGCAGTGACCAAAACGGAACAAACCTTGGCTGTAAGAAAAGCCCCAGCCTCACCTCCAGGGCTGTCACAGAATCACATGGCACAGAAAGAAAAGGATGAAGGTAGAAAAGGAAGACTCCTAAGACTATGATGAGATTAAAAAATGGAGAACAGCGAAAGAAAATGACTGTGTAACTTAAGAAAAGACAAAATGATGTAGAAGACATCGAACTGGCCAATATATGGAAGACAAGGCTCCAAAGAAGCTTGGTGTGCTGAAGTGCACAGACCCGAAGTGCACTGATGATGTTATCTAGTTGGGTAATGAAATGCCTGCAAGCAAAGAACCAAACTCAGAGAGCCTCACAGACTCCACAGCTCAACCCTGAGCTACAGAGATTCTCTATTCATTCCTGATTTCAGGTCCAGCCATGTTCTAGCCTGGCATTCAGTTAAATTAACTCTCATCCATGAAGCTTTATTTATGATTCTAATGAACTTGTGGCTGGTCAATGTGATTTTTTTAGGGCTGGCTGAATTTCTGTCAGTTTTGCTCTTTTTCTCCATCCCTCTGCAGTTCTTGCCAATATGAGCAAAAATGGTGATACCTTAAGTGACAATTAGCCAAGCGAAATAGGGAAAAAGCGGTTCCAGCTGCCTTCAGGACAAAGAGCAGGAGATCACCAGCAAGCAATCGCCCTTGTGAAGAAGATGAGGAAATGCACAAAGCCAATCTGGACCCTTTTTTTCCCATCAGTGGCCACAGGGGGCGCCTGGATTTTCTTCTGCATCACAGAATAAGATTCTATGATGCAGATGACTTGGGACCCTCCCCCCCCCCCCAATCCACCATAGGGATATGTGCAGGTCAGGGTAGAGGCTCCCATGAAGCCTCTCTGTGTGCACGTGTGCACTTCTCCTCTCTCTTAGTGTTGCGTTTGTGTTTTTTGTGTGTGGTGTATGGCAAGCACAGAGTGGCACGGGGGAAGGAGGCTTGGAACAGGAGAGTTCAACTGCTTCTCCCATGGGTGTCTTGGAGAAATATTGTCCTCCACAGCCTCCTCAACGAATGCATTTTCAAATTCCAACTTTTGAGGGGCAATTTAAACATACAGAGAAAAATGGGTCCCATTCTCTTCAGCTTTCTGACAGCAATTCTGCTGATGGATAGTCCTGAGTCCCATTATGTAATTTCTCTTGAGTTGAAAAAAATAATAAATGGCTTCCTCACCATTTTTGCTTATCAACCGTAAGATTTTTTAAAAAACCATTGGCTGAGCTAGAAAAAATGGAGAGGACAACCTACCTGTTGACAGCAGTAACAACTACCTGCAACATTGTCTGTGACAACCTCCAACACGACAAACCAACATCACGTCGAGATTGGCCTGCAATGTCACCTTGCAAACTCCTGTTCTCTCAGCGGGAGCCTCTGTCAATGAAAATTAAATTCTGCAACCTGGATCAGGAAGTTCTTCCCAGGAAGCAGATAAAAACTAGGATTGTTGATATTGTTCTGACCTCTGCCTACATTCATATGACACCTTGAACTGCAAAATAGCCAGACACATTTCATCTCACTCCATGTAAAAACTCAGTCCTCTTGGTCATTTATGATTTAATGTTTCTTCTGGATCTTGAGTCTTGAGTTAATTGAATAAACAATGGTTTAATTGTCAGCACGGCCTGTAACACAACTTACAATTTACTCCTTGCACTTTATGCTGTAGAGATTTAAAAACTGAAAATTTAAACTGAAAAGTTGCTTAATATCTTAGAATCAGTGTTGGAAACTAACATAGTCCATAGGAAACCTTTGACATAGTTAAGACGTAATGTACTCTTTCACTCTGGCTGTGACCATAGTCAACAATTGAGAACCAGAAGTCTTTGTGTGTGTGAAAAGTTACACAGAGAAACGAGCACATTTCATCTTCCAGGCCTGCACAAAACCTGACTAACCTTAATCTGCTATCTGGGCTTCCTTCCCAAAAGGGGAAATGTGTGCAGAACCAGAACTGAGGAAAGGGGGATTGGAAAAGGGAGGTGACAAGAAAAGCTCTACCCTGCTGTATTTTAGGAAAATAAGCGAAACAAGACGAGAGGGGAGAAGGACCAGTGGAAGTTTCTGGGAAAAGTGAAAGAGTGTAGATGGTTCTCTATTCTGTAGCGCTTCGGGTTAGAAAGATGTAGAAAGATGGTGAGAAGCTGGGCAATCAGAAAGAAAAGAGGTTCCAATAGAGTCCCAGGAAAGTCCCATGCTGTTGAATGTATGGAAGGTAGTTTAGTAATTTGGGGCAGGAGGCAAAACACCCCAAGGAAGAAGATCTCAAGTCCCGTAGGACACAGTTTATTGGCTGCAAGCACAACGTCTTTCAAGCAGATCTAATCAACGTGTTTCAGCTGGTGAGGACGGTGTCCTTCTGGGGGAATTCTGGGCCAACATCCGAGGCAAATCCAAACGAGTTGGTTTGCTCTGGGAAACAAGGACTCTCTTCCTGCTCCCTGGACTTGTGGTCATCTGAGGGCCGTCTCACCCTTGAGTGCAGCCATCAAGGAGGACCAGGCCTTTTCCACTGGGATGCGGACATCGCCTACCTACGGAGCTAAACTCGGTCCTTTTGGGCCGGGCAGGTGACCTGTAAAACTTCCTTTGTTTCATTTAATTTGTTCTTAAAGCCAGCTCTTTGATATTTTAAGATTGTTCTGTTCTGCTTTAAATTGGTAGTTTTGAGATGGTTCTTAAAATTGTATATGGCCTTGGGGGATGAAAGGCAATTAAAATATTTTATTCAGTACTTTTTATTTGTCTCAGTCCTACTCTCTTCATTTATTGCTGTTATAAACCTTTACTTGGTTGTCTCTGGTGTTAGCCAAACTTAAAGATTTGCATGTCCAACTCCGTAGACTAGATACCCTTAGGGTACCAACACAAAGAAACAAAATCCCCAGCCACAACCCCAAGCGCACTTTGCACTGTTTAAATCCATTTCTCTGGAGGCTGAAGGGTGCCACCCGCCTTCCTTCCCTCCCTCCCTCCCTCCCTTGTCTTTCACTCTGTATGGAACAGGGGCAGGCCCTCATTCTTCCTTCGCACGTCAGGAAGTCCTCCAGAACCAGCTTCACTCCACCATCCTACTCTGAAAGCTTGGATGTGGACGAGCTCTTGAGGGAAGGGTGGCTTTAAGGCAGCATGGCACTTTTGAGTTGTTGGAGGTTATCCATCCTTTATCGTCTCCGTTTAAAAATAAAATACGAATGATACTTCCTTCATGAATGACACAAGGACAGATATTTCAAGGATTTTCTCAACGGTGAGGACAGAGAGATCTAGGCATCCTAGTGGGCCACCACTTCAGTATGAGCCAGCCCTGTGCTGCAGCTGCCAAAAAACCCGGTGAAGTCCTGGACTGCATCAACAGAGGGACAATGTCAAGATCTCAATGTCGATGGAGATTCTCAGTCATCCAGGCCACGGTCGTCCCAAAGGTGTTTTTTCAAGAGGCAACTTGACTTTCTTGGTTTTCTTTGAAGACGTTTCGCTTCTCATCCAATAGATGAAGAAGCTTCTTGGATGAGAGGTGAAACATCTTCAAAGAAAAATCAGAAAGTCCAGTTGCCTTTTGAAAAAAGCACTTTTGGGATTGAGATCACAAGAAGCGTTAGTCCTGTTTCATACTGCACTTGTGAGGCCACACTTGGAGTACTGTGTCCAGTTCTGGTTATCAGTTCTGGTTACCAAAAAAAGATGCAGAGTCCCTAGAAAGAGTGCAGAGAAGAGCAATAAAGCTGATCAGGGGCCTGAAGGGATAATAATAATAATAATAATAATAATAATAATAATAATAATAATAATAATAATAATTTAATTTGTATCCCGCCCTTCTCCCAGAAGGGACTCAGGGCGGTAGACAGCCAAAATTAAAATACATACAATACAAAAATTAAGATAAATTAAAAGATATTAAATCGATCGGCCTCCCAATTTAAACCCCCAAGTCTATAAAATTCAAAATCCCAATTTAAAACCATTTAAGCTAGGCCGGCTTGCTGGAATAAGTAAGTCTTCAAGGCTTTGTGGAAGGTACGAAGGTCCGGGATCAGTCTTATTCCAGGAGGTAGCTCATTCCATAGGGCGGGTGCCCCCACAGAGAAGGCTCTCCCCCTGGGGGCCGCCAGCCGACATTGCTTGACTGACGGCACCCTGAGGAGGCCCTCTCTGTGAGAGCGTATTGGCCGGTGGGAGGTTATCGGTAGCAGCAGGCGGTCTCGTAAGTACCTTGACCCTAAGCCATGGAACGCTTTAAAGGTGAGAACCAATACCTTAAAGCGCACCCGGAAGACCAACGGGAGCCAATGCAGCTCGCGCAGGAGAGGCGTTACATGGGAGCGTATCCACAGGCTGTATCCACAGCCACTTGGTCTTGGAAGGGTTGAGTCGAAGCCTGTTCCTCCCCATCCAGACCCGCACGGCCTCCAGACACTGGGACATCACTTCGAGGGCATCATTGGGGTGGTCTGGGGTGGAAATGTACAGCTGAGTATCATCAGCGTACAGATGACATCGCACCCCAAAACCACGGATGATCTCACCCAGCGGCTTCACATAAATGTTGAACAAGAGCAGCGAGAGGACCGACCCTTGCCGCACCCCGCAAGCAAGGCGCCTCGAGGTCAACCTCTGCCCCCCTGCCAATACAGACTGCGACTGGTCAGAGAGATAGGAGGAGAACCACCACAGCACGGTGCCTCCCACCCCCAATCCCCCCAACCGGTGCAGCATGATATCATGGTCGATGGTATCAAAAGCTGCTGAGAGATCTAACAGGACCAGAACAGAGGAATAACCCCTGTCCCGGGCCCTCCAGAGATCATCCACCAATGCGACCAATGCCGTCTCCGTGCTGTACCCAGGCCTGAAGCCGGACTGGCATGGATCTAGATAGACGGTTTCATCCAGGTACTGTGGGAGCTGGCGCGCAACCACACTCTCGACAACCGAAGGTTGGAGACCGGATGGTAGTTTGCCAAAACAGCCGGGTCCAGGGAAGGCTTCTTGAGGAGGGGCCTCACCACCACCTCTTTCAAGGCGGGAGGCAAGAAACCCTCTCTCAAAGAAGCATTTATAATCCTCTGGAGCCAGCCTTGTGTTACCTCCCGGGTGGCCAGTACCAGCCAGAAGGGACACAGGTCCAATAAACATGTGGTTGTGTTTAACCTCCCCAGGATCCTGTCCACGTCCTCAGGAGTCACAGGGTCGAACTCATCCCAGATAACATTCTCAAGACCAGCCTCAGTCATCCCGCCGGGATCTACCCAGTCAGAGTCCAAGCCTTCCCGAATCTGAGCGATTTTATCGTGCAGATACTGTGCAAAATCCTCAGCCTGCCCTTGCAAGGGGTCCTCCCGCGCTCCCTGATGTAGGAGGGAGCGAGTCACCCTAAACAAGGCGGCTGGGTGATTATCTGCCGATGCAATAAGATCGGAAAAGTAATTACACTTTGCCGCTTTTATCGCCACTAAATAAGTCTTAATATGAGACCTAATTAGTGTTCGGTCGGATTCGGAGCGACTAGCCCTCCAACTACTCTCTAGGCGTCTTTTCCGGTGCTTCATCTCCCTCAGCTCCTCGGAAAACCAAGGAGCCGGGCAGGCTCGGTGCCGGGTCAGAGGCCGCAAAGGCACGACTCGGTCTAAAGCACCAGCGGCCGCCCTATCCCAGGCGGCCACCAGGTCTTCAGTCGAGTCGTGAGCCAGAGTTTCAGGAACTGGCCCAAGCTCCCTCTGGAACCTATCAGGGTCCATCAGGCGCCTGGGGCGGAACCACCTAGTCGGTTCCGCCTCCCTGCGGTGGGGTGCAGCGGTCAAAAAGTCCAGCCTCAGGAGAGAATGGTCTGTCCATGACAGGGGTTCGATAACTATATCCCCTATATCCAGACCACTCAGCCACTGACCAGAGACAAAAACCAAGTCCAGAGTGTGTCCTCTCACATGAGTAGGGCCAAGAATTAATTGTGTCAGGTCCATGGCTGTCATGGAAGCCATAAACTCCCGAGCCATCCCAGACGCCTCACCGACAGATGGCAGGTTGAAATCCCCCATGACCAAAAGTATCGACCACCACCCCGGGAATAACGTTGAGAAGCTCGGGCAGGGCTGCTGTCACGTGGCAGGGAGCCAGGTACGTGATCAGCAAGCCCACTTGCATCCCATGGCCCCACTTCACTAGGAGAGACTCACATCCGGCTATCTGAGGTACAGTGGCCTCCCTCGGATTCAGACTTTCCTTTATAACGACCGCCACCCCCCCACCCCTGCCCTGGGCCCTTGGCTGATGGAATGCGTGGAAACCTGGTGGGCACATCTCTATGAGGGGAACCCCCCCCTTGGCCCAACCAGGTTTCAGTAATACCCGCCAAGTCCGCACCCCCCTCTTGGATTAGCTCGCAAATGAGGGGGGCCTTATTAACCACGGACCTGGCGTTGCACAACATCAGCCTAAGGCCTGGGCTCTGCAACTCTGGACAGCCCGGGGAACGAGACGAGTCATGGGGGCTGAGGCATGCCACCGCTTGGAGATAGCGAGTGCGTGCCCCCACCACACGATGTGGCCCCCTACTTCCGCCATATCTGCCCCTCCCAACCACGGTCCTGATAGAAGTGCCCACCTCCCTATCAACACTGAGCTCCTCCACACCCCGCTCTCCGCCTTCCGTTCCATGCCCCTGTGTCGAGCCTGACCTATACCCCTCCCTCCCCACCCCCTGCCCCAAACCCCTTAAAAGATTACAAAAGGACAATTTTAAAAAACCCCACAGCCCCCTCTTTGCGGCACACCACCTCTCGGGGTTCCAAAACCCGTCATCGAGGTAGGCCCTCGATAAAGTGGAGGGCCAAGTCTGCGAGAGGGGGGAGTCTCGCAGACCAAGAAGCTCCGCTTCTGAATACATCTTGACCACAGCGGATAGGAGGACCATATCCTAGGGCCGTGATGGCGAACCTATGGCACGCGTGCCACAGGTGGCACGCGGAGTCATGTTAGTGGGCACGCCAGCTCAGCTGATTTTCGGGCCTTCTAGGCCCACCAGAAGTAGGGAAACAGGCTGTTTCCTGCCTCTGGAGGGACGGGGTGGGTGGGGAAAGCCCGTTTTTCTTTCTTACCTGGCTCCAGATCCTGCCTATTTATCTGGGAAGGGCGAAAACAGCCTTTTCCACTCCCTTGGAGGCCCTACGGAGGCTGAAAGGGCCCATTTCCTGACTCCCGGTGGGACAGGAAGTGACGTTTTTTGCTGCCCCTGGCCTCCAAAGACTCCTAGAGAGGCTCCTAGAGATTCCTAGAGAGGCTCCTAGAGACTCCTAGAGAGGTTCTGGAGGCTGGGGACAGCAAAAAACGTCACTTCCTGTCCTACCGGGAGTCAGGAAATGGGCCCTTTCAGCCTCCGTAGGGCCTCCAAGGGAGTGGGAAAGGCTTTTTTCGCTCTTCCCAGATAAATAGACAGGATCTGGAGCCAGGTAAGAAAGAAAAATGGGCCTACCAGGCCCTCATGTGCCAGGAGTGGGGGGGGAGGGGGTTGCGCATGCATGCGTGTGGGCACGTGCGCACATGACCCACCCCCGCCCCCCCCTCTCCTGGCACGCGATGGCAAAAAGGTTAGCCATCACTGTCCTAGGGGTCCATATAAAAAGGTCCAGGGGAGGAAACATGGAATGGGAGTCTCAAAAGCATTTTCACAAGACGGTCCCCTCGGTCCCCTCACAACAGAGGACAAAGTCCAGTTCCAGGTCGACCACAATCCAAGGGGTGGGGAATAAGTCCATCCATCCTCTTACGGTGGTCCGGTCAGCTGGTCAGCCTCCTCTTGTGGTGAGATGGCAGCAATGAACCAATGCAAACAACCCAGCACCCGGGCTCAGGTCCAAAACTGCCCTCTCATGGCGGATTGGTCTGATGGTCCAGTCCCCTCTGCTGACAAGTGCAAGATTTGAATCATCCCGGTTCAGCTCCCAGGGGCCCCGACACCAGAGCCACCCTCTCACAACGGTTTAAAACTGATGCCCAGCCCCCTCAGCTGACGGGATGGAGCCATGTACCAGCCCCCATTCAGATTTGAATAGTCCTCCCCACAGTTAGGAAATTCAGATGAAAATAGGCTTTGCGTCAAATGAGTCGGTAGGCTAGCAGGCAGTCCAAGGTGGGCATAGTCCCGGTAAAAAGGCACTGGAAAGAAACAGGGGCAGTTGTCTCTAGGCCCCCCCCCCACTCCCACATAACCAGGATGGAGGCCTTCCAAGGTCTAAACAGAGTCTCACGCCAGGTCCTCGCCCAATCCAAAGAACGGATGGTCTCTCAGCCTCGTTGCCCCCCCATCCTTAGCTCCATGGGGAGGGGGTGTCTCCTCCCAGCCAGCGCCCTCTGGGCCGCCATCGCAGCTGCCGCCGTTCTGCCACTGCCACACAAAGTCTGGCAGCGTCCCAAAGATCTTCTGGGAGACCCGGCAACTCCCACAGCGCTCTGGGCAAGCCCCTTGGGACTGGGAAGCTGCCACGCAGCAAGCGCTATAGGCAGAAAAATGCCGCCACGCCGCTCCGATTCCCAGCTGGGCTCCAGCTGACGGGAAACACTGCCTCCCGCCCCTCTGATGCTCCCGGTGTCTCCGACGCTTCTCTCTGCCCAGTCGTAGTATCCGGAGGGGAAAAGACCCTCTCCGTGCAGGCAGAGAGCTCTCCTAACCGGGCCTGGGGTCGCAGATAGTCACAGCGACCCCCAAAAGACCCCAAAGGGTAGGTCTGCTCCCATCCTCAAGCCGCGATCTCAGCAACCGTCGCCATCTTGGGACATCATCCTTAGGATGAATGGTTGTGGGAGCTAGCTAGTATAATGTAAATATAAGTAGCTTGTATGGTTATAATAGCTGTTAAAATTGTTATAAAGGATAGAAAGGTAAAATAGAAGAGCTAATTATAAATGCAGAATATACATGCTGATGCGGAAGGCTGTAAAATATGATACATTGTTATGTCTGTCTTGTTTTTTACTGTTTTTTCTGGTTTTTTCCCTGTTTTTAAAGGTGAAAAATGCTTAATAAAAACTATTTTTTTTTTAAAAAAGGAGTCACATGATGGTAGTCTTCCAATACTTTAGGGGCTGTCACAATGAAGAGCGGGTCCTATTCTCCAAAGCACCTGAAGGTGGGACAAGAAGTGAAAGGATGGAAGATCATCTGATGGAGATCCAACCTAGAACCACGGAGAAAGTTCCTGACACTGAGAACAATCAACCAGTGGAACAGCTTGCCTCCAGAGGTTGTGGGTCCTCCATCACTGGAGATTTTCAAGGAGAGATTGGACCCCCATTTGTCTGGGATTGTCGTGGCCCATATGCTGCCTGTGCAGCTAGTAGCTGGAATAAGGGCTCCTGCTCAAGAAGGGGTTGGACCACAAGTCCTCCAAGGTCCCTTCCAACCTATTATTCTATCTTCTATTTTTCAGCATTTCTCTCTAGGAAGAGAATTTGCTGTGAAGGCCGAGTGACGCCCTGGGAAAGACTCTCACTGCTCCTTAAAATGGCCAAGGAGGTGGTGATTTGGATGGAGGCCACACTCTGAGGCGCCTGGTTGGACACAAACAGCCTGAAAGCTGGAGGATCTCCCTTCCTGGGTTATTATTTTGTCTTTGACTCACTGAATTTGCGGATAGTGACAGCATCATTTTGATGCCCACTGAACTAGATCTGATGAATGATGAAAGGCCATATGCACAAAGACACAAATAGCATAACGGCGTAAAAGGTGTACTGACTTATACTTGGAGCAATCTGCTCTACTGATTAACCTAAGCTGCGAGAGGGCCGTGCTTTGCAGCTCTTAATATCACCGGGTTCTGGCAGGAACCGACTTTCCTTCTCAGTAGACCTTCGCTCAGCTGTAACTGGCACCAACCAAAGCGGACACAGACATGAGACTAACAACCTCTATTAGGAGATGGGAGGATTCATGGATTCGGTTTCTCAAGTGTGGCTCCCACTTCAAGGATTTCCCTCCTCAGTTGCTACCACGACTTTCAGCTTTGGTCGACTGCAGTCCCTTCCTGGTGGATTGTTTGATGGCTAGTTTTGTGGCATTTTGTTTGCTCTTATTCTACAATAACATCAAGTCCATTTGTAGATAGACTTAAACATAAGGCCATAAATGCAGGGAATAAATCATGATCAAAGTTCATTAAGGAAAAAAATGTTCATCTAATTATAAATTAATAATGTATTGCTCTTGAGAGGCTGGAGGTAAACTTTCTTGGGACTGGAGTTTCCTCCCACTCAGCACCCACAAAGGGTCCTGTTTGATGGGCAACAGGAGTTTGTGCCTCATTGCTTTCAAGAGATGCATCCCCTGGTGATCCTGGCTGGGGAAGGGTGGCAGAACCCACTAGAAAGTCTGCCCGGGACTGGGAGCAGGAGGGGCAGAAGACGGAAGGGCTTGTTTGAGGCCCCGTGGGTTCATGGCTAAGGCACTGGACAAGCAAGGGCCAAGGACTCTGTGGGGCTCTGGCCTGAGCAGAAGGGCCCTGGGCTGCGTTCGATTCAGTGAACTGACAAAAGCCCCAAGGGGTTTATTTAGTTAGCTGGGGATACAGTCGCAAGAAAATAAGGCATCTCCATTTTCAGTTAATTTATTTTGCCCTAAATAAAGTAATTCACGATACACAAGTATCTTTTATACACCCATGTTTGTGAACAATATTAGTGTGTTTAATATTTCACAGAGCATTTTTCAAAACCATGAGAAATTGCTCATTTACTTCTATATTAAACAGTTTCAGGACATAACTAAATAAAATCATTGACAATTGGATTTGAGAAATTCAACCAATTGAGAATACTTTTACTGATATGTGATAATTAACAATCTCATAATTTTTTTCCTTCACATTATTAGTGAATTAGAGTATTTAAGTGAAAATAAGTTTCTGTTCTGACAAAAATATGTGTCAAATAGGTCCCTCAACCTGAAAGATAAACAGCATTTAGGACAGGACACTAAATAAAATATATTTTAATAAACTGAAGAGTCAGTTCTATATATGCTTTTGAGAAATAGGTTCTCTCGATCTCCGAGATCCCAAGTGACCACGCATAGATCTATTTACCAATACTTGGCTTAACTGGAGGAGAAATGTGTATGGAAAATTAAAGTTTCGGTGCTGTTTAGAGAGTGGAATTATATAGATAAGGATAATTCAGAGGTATAGTCCTACCTAAAAAATGTAAGATGGTTTATATTCTGTATTCCATTATAGGCTTTCATATTATTCTTGGAAGCGCAGCCGCTCAACCCACCCCTGAGTGTCCATGCTTGTTTTGTCTTACCTTTGGTGTCCAGGTTTCTTAAAATCAGGGCCCGAAGAACATGGTGCTGCCTTCAGCCAATCCAATTTTCCCAGGCACATTCAATTTCTCCGTAGTTTGCTTAACCACGACACTTCCTGTAATTTATATCCGTGGGGGGTTCTTTCTTTTGAGTAGGAAGGAGAGCTGTGATTGTAAAAGTTGCAGGAGCCAAACCTTTCCCTGCCAAGATCTGCCCAAAGAGGCAAAAAGGAGCTGAACGAGAAACCCAAAGTGTCCGTAAAACGCACTTAAATCTCTCTTGGGCGAGTAGGAACCTGGTGGGGGAGGAAGAGCAAAGCTACGTAGGAGAAAAACCACGCAGTGTCGAGTAACAGGCAGCTTCTCATGGGCTATTTTTACCTCCAGCTTGGCTGCTGGCAGTGCTTCAAACAAAGCCGAGGGACAGAAGACGAAGTTCGGTGACTGGCCAGAGCCCAGGGCTGATTCAGATTATAATCCCTGCATTTTCGTACCGTTAGCCACAGCTTGAAAAGGGTTGAATGAAAGTCACCATGAAAAATAATGACCCAAGATATGCCCGTGACTTATACACATGATTGTCTTCATGGTGACAGTTCATAAATAGCACATTTCATCACTGGGGCCGGACAGACGCGGGTCATGCTTCTTCTCAAAGGGAAGAGGGGGGCCCTCCCTGCTCTGGCAGCCAATAGAAGCAGAACAGTCCATGACCCAGACAAGTAAACACCGGGTTCCAATTTTAATAATACAATAAAATATTCGTTAACTGACAGGCAAGCGTGTGTCACCAAGTACTGCTTTGTTATTAAAAAGATTCGCAGGGAGATACACAATAAGGGGGGCTGTGAACTGGGGGTCAAAGGGAAGCCTCTCTCCCTCTGAGCAGTAAGGGGACATTCTTGTATGGGATCCGATGACCTTGTGCCAGTCCTATAGTATTTGTCATGTGCCTCTAGAGTTGCCTGTTTCATGCCACAGAGTGACAGGAAGAAAAACAACAAGTGACGAAAGTGGATCCAGCTCGCAGCATCAAAACTTTGAAGGCAGCAGACGTGATTTTGTTTGAAAAGAAAAGCTGATGTTTTCAGCCCAAATCACTTCTGTACATGAGTGTAGAATCTGCAGGTGGCCTTGGACAGCCTGGTCTTAGAGGCAGAGGGAGCCAGAGTGGCCAGCCAGATCCTTGCATGTTTGGAGTTAAGGGCCAGCGAGTGGAGTCTGCTTCTGAAAGCAAAGTAAGAAGAACTGAACTGTTCCTCTTCCTTGTTTTTGTAGCAACACCCTTATTCAGATGGAACCATTGGTACAAAAATTCTGCTTATCGCCAAAATACCTTCTTGAGACCCGGGAGAACCAAGGAAGCCCCCCCAGAGGACTCCGTGGGTTTCTCACCCTTGTTGAATACTGAGCTACTTTATTTAAGACGTCCAGCTCCCCACGTTCCCTCTACACCAATGGGAATTCAACAGTAGATACGATTGTATGATTCGATTTGCCTTTGTATTTGTTTCAGATGGAGAAAGTGAATCTGCTGGATAAACAAAGGATTAATGTAGAGCAAAATCCTGATCTCACAAAAGCTTGATATCGTCTCCATTTTATTTTATTATTTCCAGTATTTTGCTACTGCCTGCATTTCTATCCTTCCACAATCGAAATGACTCTTGGTGGTTTAGCTAGAATTTTGCTCAGGTGGGATGAAAAAGTATTTGGATCCTTGAAGAATGTTAACATCAATGCTGTATCCCAGAGACCTCTCTTAAAAATGTCGGTCCTATCAATATTGGTCCAGCAAAATCAAGGACCTCATGGCTGGGACTGAAGGGGCAAGATACAGTATGTAGTCATCATCGTCGTCATCATCACCGTCGTCTGTCAAGGAATGTTTTGCACTCTCTTGGCCATCACTCAGGTGCATGACTTGCAGAGCAGAATGTGCTGCCAGAGCATAAACAGAGTTTCCAGAGACAGAGAATGGATGAGTCCGTGATGGCCCGGCTGCTCCTGTGAAGGTCCCGAGAGGCAGTTCTTTGTTCTGCATCGGAAGGAGGGCTGAGGCAGGACCCATAATCTACCTCTGTACTCCTGAGCAAATTTGTGGCAAAGGATCAGGGGCAGCCTGGGACATCCCTGAGAATCTCCATTTTGAGAGCCAGGATAACAGTACTTTTCAGCTCCTGAGAGGATAAAGACTGTGGCAGCTGATAGACTCAACAGGCTTATCATGCTGTTGATTGAGAAATGGAGGACTAAGTAATCTCGCACTTCAGTCGAGGTGCCATTGTGCCGTTTGTGAGACCAGAAGAGCTTGGATCTCTTCTCTGCACAGGTCGCAAGAAGATCCTTCCTGGCTCTGAACATTTCGGAGGCCTCAGGCCAGGCTCTCAAAGCAAACGAGCTTGACTTCCCTCAGCCTCAGCCGCAGGCAACCCACAAACAATTACACTGTCCTTTAAAAACACACGCACAGTATTGTGAACATGACAATCCTGGAATGCGATGCTGATCTAAGCATCTTTTTAAAGGCCTAATGGCAAACTATCAGTAACACTCAAGGCAACTGGACACACCAGCAACGTGCTTTTCCCATGGCTCCCATGCTTTCGCTGAGCCGGTCTGTCAGATGTCCCTTTCGAAGCCACCGAGGACTTGGCATGGAGCTTGTTCACAAGAGTTGAGAAAGGAAGTGTGGTCAGTGAAAGGGTGGGAATGTCCCATGGCGTCAGAGGCAAGCCAGAACAGCGGCTTACCTCTTGAAGAGCCTGGTCCTAGGTCAAGCTCAGGAAGGCCCGCCTGCTTCCCATCACCAAGGGCCAGGGCAGGCTACCAAGCAGTGAAAATGATGCTTCCAAAGCTAATCCCTCTTGGTTTAGAAAGTAGAATTACTCCTACTATAATGACACTGGCAATAATTTTCTGCAGGGCTCAGAGCAGTGGTGAAATTCAGCTGGATCTATCCGGCTCACGTGAACTAGTAACACCAGCGGCAGAAGGTTCCACCCACCCGCCAGGACGTCATTACGCAGCAGCCTGTTTTTGACCCTCTGTGCATGTGCAGAAGAGGTGCTCCCGTGCGCTCCCGTTCCCGAACCAGTAGCGAAGGTAAGTGGATTTCACCGCTGGCTCAGAGCATGTTTGTGCATATCATAATTTATATTTCAAAAGTCACCTAACCTCTTGGTTGACATATAAACTTAAAGCCAGAGAAATAGAAGACAAGAAGACAAAAAAGGAAGACTGTCATCTTAGTGGGGCAGACATAAAGGAACCCCCCTGTGCCCCCCCCCCCCCCCGGAACTCCATGTCCCAAGCCTGCCTGGAGTCTGGAGACTGAGCCAGGACCCCAAGACTCAACAAAAGGAAAATGGGGTTGGCTGAAATACCAGGCTGCTTCTATGACTCAGATGGAGATCAGGCTTCCTGGGTCCCATCAGGGGATGCTCATTGGGTGAGATCCAGGTCGTGCTGACTGTGGGATCAGAGCAGAAACAACAGGAGCCCCTCAAATAATCGGCCCTCTGGCATTTAGAGCTCTGTAGGTGATAATCCACCACGAATTTCATCCAGGAGCTTATTGTGCAGTTTGCAAAGTGGAGACATTACATCAGCAGCCCATAGCAGGTGTCCTTAAATGCCATCATCGCTTTCTGGGCCAGCGAAGGCTTCAAAACAGTCTTTAAGGGCAGCCACACCTGTAGCGCATTGCAGTAGTCCATACATGAAATAGCCAAGGCATGAGCAATGAGTGAGATTCTAGCCCTCCCCTCCCTCCCCCCAGTTCAGGAATGCTCTAGATGTAATTAGGACTCCAGATTAACCTGTGTCGAGGCCTTTGTGGCTGCAGCGCCCCCCTGCTCTCCCCATTCGGAAGCAGAGCTGGAAAGCTCTATCCAGACCCCAAGACGTCCGGGGGGGGGGGCATCAGGGGTCTGGTCAGAGAGTCGGGATACACAGTTGAGCATCATCAGCCCATCAGTGATGATAGCTGACCCCATGCCAGCCCATGACCTCATCCCACGGCCTCATGCAGACAGTCAGCGGGAGGGGTGGGAGGCTGAAGTGGAAAAAAAGAGCCTTCTCGGCCCTAATTCAGATGCCCCAGGAAAGCGGCCATCTTCGACTCAGGTCCAGCTGCGGCTGAAGGGCCAGTGCAGAGCCTGAGCCTGAAAGAGCAGCTGGCCTTGAGAGAACCGGGCAAAGGGAGGTTCAGGCCCAAAGGGAAGGCTCAGCTAGGAGACAGGTGGGCCTCGTGGGGGATAAAGGAGATGGCCAGTCTGAGCTTCAATCTGAGCTTGAAGGCTGCTCACAGGGCTCTGCTTCTTCCAGCGGTCATTGCTGAAGGCTATATCTGTACTCCACCTCCTGACCTTGCCTGCGTATTTGATAACAGAGTTATTCCCCTGAATTCCGGCAGGCGCTCGGCTTCTGGACTGTTTCTGGAATTCCTTCGGGTTGTTTGTCTTTCTCTTTATGGAACACATACAACAAACCCTGGTTTGTTTTAAGAGGACGACCCTGGTTTCACTGTGGACAGCATGCAAAATATTGAATTCCTTGAGACTTTTATTCAGCTAGTTGGTACGACAAGTGGAGAGAAAGATTAAGATTTAGACAAGGACTTTAGCCAGATGGAAACAAATTAGAGTGACTTTCACCATACATTATATTTCTCTGTTTTCGGAGTTTTGGATATTGTGTTAAATCTAGCATTTTGAAATGTGTAATCATACAGGTGTGGTCTTCCCCCCCCCCCCCCCCCCGTATAAATTCTTTAAAGGGAAAACGATGCATCACAATTCACAGATGCAGGTTGGCCTAAAGGAGAGCAGAAACCCAGATCTAAATATGGCCCTTCACATCATTGTGACAAAAATCAGAGCCAAACTGAAACCAGGGCCAAACCGTGTTATCGATGGTTTAAGAAAATGACATCCATTAGATCTCAGTAAATCTTGCGCTACTTCTTACCATCCAAAGTCAAAACTCTTGTGTTGTAATTTTTCTCAGTGGAAATTAATCTCTCATAATGGGCAAACATTGAAGAAATGTGTGTATGTCCCTATGTGCCTTTGAGCCAGCGTCCCTGCAGCTTTCTTGGCAAGGTTTTCCAGAACGGGTTTGCCATTGCCTGCTTCCTAGGGCTGAGAGAGGGTGACTGGCCCAAGCTCACCCAGCTGGCTTTCATGCCTAAAGCGGGACTAGAACTCCCCGTGTTGTGTTTCCTGGCCTGACGCCTTAACTGCTATTCCAAAATGGCTGCCTTGCTGAATATTGAAGATGCTTTTCTAGAAAATATAGGCATCGCCTTTTAACACAAAAGATTGTGTGTACCAATGTGGTGTGCATGTGACCTACACAATAGAAATAACACTCAGGAGATTTAAAATTACAGAAGAAATAAAAAACTTCACTTTGGAAACCATCTTACACCATGTGATAAAAATATTTTAAATTAGGTAAATGACCCTTTTATTCTAAGCTTCTTTCTTCATGGAAAATCCCATTGAAAGCCACCCCCAGAGAGAGGCAGCAGCCAGGCTCCAGAGATGACGGTAGCCTTTTTCCTCCGGCCTGAAACTGCAGCCAGGGAGACAGAGGCTATAATTGGAGCCAAACACGTTGGCTATTTCCCCAGGGTCCACTTGACAAGCAACCACTGTGCAGATTGTTGCCATGATGGACGTCCCCATCTGTGTTCTGGTCAGAGGCAGCCATGACCGACAACTTTGCCAGAATGTCCACTCTAATGGCAGAGACAAACTACGGGCCGTTCCCTCCTCCAGCCATCCTACTCTGGAGTGTAGAATTGTAGTCTGGCAGGGACCATTCAAGCCAGATCTGTTCCTTTAAAAGCATTACTTTTAGAATTTTAGCATTGTTTTGGTTTTTTACTCTTTTTGCCATTACCCTTTAAAGCATTACTTTTAGATCCCCCAAGGGGAGGCTCTGTCCTGTAAGATTTCCTTATTAAATGAATGGGGTCTTTTGGCTCCCATTTGCACATCAGAAAAGGTATGTTGGGTAGAGAAAAGCAGAAAGCAGCTATCATTTTCAGGGATCTGGATACTGGACCTCAATATTTTGTTTAAAATAAAACCAGTTGCATCACACTTTAGCTCATGTTTAACACAAGGACACTGAGATCTTTGGATCTTATAATTGCACATTGTATATAAATAATAATTCCTTTTGTGTGTCCCAAATTCTTCCAGCATTTCACATATCTTTTTCCTAATGTGCATTATTTAAAGCTACTTGGCCGTCTCCATAAAGCCACCGTGAGTTAAGCTGAGCTGGAGAGAGACTTTGTTAATAAGGAGTAATAACAATTTTTGTAAAATAATCTCTCTTTTTATTTTGGAAAAGGAAGAGTCCTCTGAAATAATTTGTTTCTGGGACTTTTCTTCTAAACCTCAGGCTGGTAGAGGAAGCATCTGCAAAGTCTCCGTTCTCACGAACTGTTGAGCAGTCGGTCTGTTCCAGCAGCCTGATTTGTTGGGCTCTCTTGCTCCTTGGCACCTGCTCCTGCTCCTGCTCCTGCTCCTGCTCCTGCTCCTGCTCCTGCTCCTGCTCCTGCTCCTGCTCCTTGGGGAACTTGGCAGCCACCTCCGGAGGCTCTCCCCCCCCCCCCCCCCCCCCCCCCCCCCCCCC
>WNWU01013721.1:5689627-5720190 GCA_012654045.1 Ptyas mucosa
GGCCCCCCCCCCCCCCCCCCCCCGCCCCCAGTCAGCAGGGCCCCCTTGCTTTATGGTGCTTGGCTGCAGCTAAACCACAGGAGGGAAACCATTTGACTTCAGGAGATCCCTAGCAGGGATAACAGGATAAGTTTGCTTCACTTAATTGCCTCTGTTTTTAACTTAACTTCAGATTAAAAAATTATTCCAATGCCTGGGCAAAGGGGAGCAGGACTTGCTCAAACTACCAAGAATTCATCAGCCTCCATCCATCGGCCTGATCCCGGGAACTCCCTTCTCTAAGTCTTCCTTGAGGGTTCCTGCGGTCATGTGAACAGAGTCAGCGATCTGAGTCTTTCCCTCCGTGGTCACCCATGACGGAGGACGGGGTAGCCCAGTCTGGTCCAGGGGAGGCCCAAGCAAAACCCATCACTAGCCACCCAGCTTCTTAGACTTTTTAAAATAAAATTACTTGGACTTCAGTGGGTCCTGCAATCTTTACCCTACAGGTTCAATGTCTGGGGTTTTTTTCCGCTCTTTAGCTCGGGGTGTGTGATCTTCAGTACTATGATGGAAACCTCAGTAAAGTATGCAGATTTTGTGGCTCTCCAAATAATGAAATTCCCCCGGATGAAACTTTTCTGGACTTTGGAATAGACACTTGTGTGACTTTTGCTCCCATGTGGTTTGTAAAACTGATGTTTTTGTGGCTGCAATCTTATCCAGGTTTATTCAAGTGTAAGTCACGTTGTTCCAGTTCCCCCATCAAGAGCAAATCTATGAAAAGTAAAAATATCAGCTGTCTACATTCATCAGCAGAAAGTTTTCCTAGAGAGTTTTGAAACTAGAATGACAGGAGTAAACCACGAGATTCAATATATTACAACATGAGGTATTTTAAGGTTTAGTGGCAATCCGAAACAGTTATTTTAAAAGATTCCAGATTTCCCTTAAAGATTGAAAGCCAATGGCATTTTTACTGCCAGCCAGTTATGCGTTTTTCTAAAAGACAGCTTTATTTTTATTCCTGCCAATCAGCTGCCCATATGCTGCAAATATTAGCTTCCTATATAAGCACTGTTTAATTTATTTATTTATTTATTTGAACTTTTATACCGCTCTTCTCCTTTCGGACTCAGGGTGGTGAATAGCCAGAATAAAAACATTTATACACAAAAGTTAAAATAATTAATTATTTTATTATTAATTAATAAAGAACCATATGTACTATTATTTTGGAAGAGATGGCATGAATGTTTTAAAACTTTTCTTTGTTTTGCAAGAGTTCTGTCACAGAAACTATGCTAGAATGCTAAAAAAATGATTTTAATGCATATTTGTGAAACAATGTAGAGAAAAGCAAGTTCTTCCTTTCTTATTCCCTTGTAGGAAGAGAATGCTAAATAAGAGAATTCCAGCTGTGCAACAGGAATGTTACAATGGGTTATGCAAGTCATTAATATTGCAATGAAAACTAATTAAACCTAGAGCTATGAAGAAGAACTCAACAGAGATTTGACTATTGGAAACGCAGGATTAGAGGGCCTTTATAAAACTTTATTTTAGCCCTTGGAGTAGAATTGCAAACAGAATAACATAACCGACTTGATTTAAAAGAAATTAAGTGCAGGCCATTCCTGGGGCTTTGCTCTTCTCATGTGGATGACTTGCCCAGCCCCCCTGCCCCCCGTTGTGTTGAGTTTCTGGGTACACACAACAGGACACTCAAGTCTGAGGACAGAGATCTTTGCTCCACCAACAGTCCTAGGTGAGCATTCGGAGGGTCATTCCCCCCCCCCATCTAGAAAATCTCCCCTGAGAAGTCCTGAAGAAGGTGGAGCAGCCACAGCAGCAGAGGCGAGGCTGCTCAGCCCAGCAGCATCTTTTCCCCCCTAAGAAGGATGGCCCTATAGAAAAAAGAAGAGGCTCAAATAGGTTGAAGTCTCCCTTTCAGGCCACCTTCCCTCGGAGGGTCCCCCCCAGGCTGCACCTGTTGAGGAGACACTGCCCTTCAGCTTTGGGAGGCAGCTGCCCCATTGGCACAGTCACCCTCCTGCCACCCTCCACTCAGCCTTGGGTGGATCAGGTGGGCCTCTGCACTCTGGGTGGGCGTGGCGGCTTCAGCTATTTGGAGGGAGCATCATGGCCAGCTGCAGAGTGGGTGGGCGGGGACCCGGCCTTTGCCCCTGCACCTGTCAGCACCTCCTCCTCCTCCTCCTCCTCCTGCTGGTCGGCCCAGATCCCAACAAGGCTTCTCATAAAAGCACTAAGAGAGCGGTGCCTTCTGATTTACTCCTAGACCTTTATTTACACATTTGTCCCACAAAGCTGCCCACATTTATTTTTAAAAAATTGTCAATGATGTAGATCAAGACTGACTTCTAAATAGACAGGCATTGCCCACCTGCCAGCCTCCAATGCCCACTCACATCTGCCTCTAATGATGCCATTATGAACCGCTTCACCCTAAGGGGGCTTCAAAAGACATTTTTATTATACAGACAAACTCTAAGTTTGGATTCTTCAAAATGGGAGTTACTGTTGTCTCTCATCACAACCTCCGTATCACACTATCCATGACCCCAATTAGGAGCAGTTTGGCGCTTGGGGGTTCCAAAGGTTTTATGGCTATGCCTCAGGTAATTTCTAACCTTCCAAAAAGGGAAGGTGCAGCACCAATGACTTGATGGGTTGAGGAACTTGTGCCATTTTTGAACCGGCAGGGGAAGAGCCTGTGAGAAGAGAGATGAGCAAACCATCTGGCTGGAGAGGCGGAAACCAGGCAGAGGGAAGAGGCATAGCGGAAAGAGGATTGGTACCAGGGGTGAAATGCTCCCGGTTCGGACCGGCTCGGGCGAGTAGGTAGCGATGGCGGCGGGCAGTTCGGAGAACCGGTAGCAAAAATCCCTGCCCCCGCCCCCCATGCCCAGCTGAGCCGTGCAATCATCAGAGCCTTTTTTTCCTTTTAAGTGGCTCTTGACAATCCAAGCTCTGACGATCCCAGCTGAGTTGCCTGCCAATCAGGCAACTCAGCTGGGATCGTCAGAGCCTTTTGAAAGCATTTTTAAACATGGTTTTACATGTAAAAAATGGTTTTAAAAGTAAAAAAATTTAATTGGCCATGCCCACCCAGTCACATTATCCCCCACCAAGCCACGCCCACAGATCTGGTAGTAACAAATTTTAGATTTCACTCCTGGTCGGTACCCAGCACAGCCCTTGGAAGGGCAAACAGGCATGGAGAGCGACTCTTCCCGGTTGCCTCAGTCCTGCCCACCCCCAGGAATGACAGCCCTGCTCCCCAAGACTTCTAGGCCACTTCCCAGACCTTAAAGTGTGTATCAGTGCAAAAAAAGGGGCACAAGGAATAGAACAATTAAAATCTTGGGTGGTCTAAGCTCATGTTTGCTTCCCTTCCCCTTTAGCAACAGGTGTGTCATATTTCCAAAACAACCCCTTTCCTCCTCGTGTATTGCATGGCTCCTGAAAGGAAAGGCATTTAAAATCTTTCCCATGAGACTCAGGGGAAAATGCCCCTTGGTGTTCCCAGTCCTGCATGTTAGAACGATACATGGAGACGGCCTGATCCAAGGCCAGTAACTCGGAATTTACCACACTGCTGAGAGTTTGGAAGACTTGAAGTGAGACAAAAGACAATCCAGTTTCCACCGTCTTCATTCTGAGAGACAGAGGGTGTGTATGTGTGTGTGTGTGTGTGGGGGGGGGAACTTTCCCAGCCAAGGAGAGGCGGTTGCTCTTCTCACTGGCCAGGGAAGCTCTCGGGTTACAGTCTGCAGAGCCAGCACCCCAACTGTCTTCTGGGGACTGTCCTTGGACAGAGGAAACCTGATCTACATCTAGACAGCTGTAACCACACGGATCCCAGCTGACAAGCAGTAGGCTAGAAGGGGAGGGGAACCCACCACCCAATGATCTCTGCTGGCTCTTGGGTTTTTTTCATTCTTTCATTTCTAACCCTGCTTCTGTTTTGTGGCATTCCCAAGGTTTCCTATGGAATTAGTTTGAAGGCCCTTTGGGTAAGAGCCCCACATCATGTTTTTGACTAATTGATTGGCTCATTGTTGGACAAAAGGCTGCCATGTGTAACCTGAGTTATGGTTATTCATAAGCAAACATCATTGACTAAAATGCCGACTCTGTGATTCTAGGATTGCAGTCCCTAACAAGAGCCCCCAGAGGATACTTCCTGCCTCCTGGGCATCCCATTTCAGGTGTGAAAGCAATTTGCGTCTTTTGCCTCCAGCAAGCCCACCAGATCCAAATGCAGGCAGAACTCCCCCAAGTGGAACTTGACACGTGACCTAAGTGGAAGGTGCCCCCCATTTCCTGACACAAAGCCTATTAAGCCCTGGTTCGATTAGAGCCCAGGCACACGTGTGGGCACCCGGGTACAGTGGAAGTGACCAAGATGCTGCAATCGTGCATGTGCTTTCCTTGTACTTCCTGTAGTAGCTGCTGAAATTATGAAAAAAAAATCAGGGAATTTTAAATAATACTATTCAGAGAAAATTGGGTATTGGACTTCCTGGTCTCATCTACCCAGGTGGGGCTGGCAAAGGCTTCAGGTGTGAAGACTTGGCAGAGAGGGATGCCCACTGGTGCCAATGGGAGATCATGTTTTTTCTGCTGTGAGTGACTGTAGCTGGGACACAACACCCTTTTCTGCCCACCCCATTCCTGACCCATACCCACCCCAATAAATGGCAATTAAGCTGAGGAAAGAGCTTACACCAATGCATAGATCGCTGTTGTCACTCAGTCTTCCCTGTTCAGGAATGGTCCCAGTTGGTCAAACATTGCCCAAAGCACAGCCGGTCACTACGGATGCACTCTATGGGGTGATCACCTCAGTTTGAACCCAGGAGCCTCTCCACGTCACGTACATGGATAACATTAGATAAATAAATAGAGGCATCCAATCTTGGCCACAAGGAGAGAGTTCATAAACCAAAACATGAGATCGGAGTTGTGTATTTAGATGCAGGTCTCTGTCTCTTCACTCATTTTCCTCTTACAATATAATTTTGTGGAACAACTTGGAGTTATGAGGCTTAGTCCTAAAACTGGTCTCGATATTAACGGAAGCCTTGCCCTGGCTGGAAGATGCCTTTCCGTCTGCTTTTGCCTTCTCTCTTCCCCAATTATGCTCTTTGTGTGGTAAGGAAACAAAGGCCAAAACCAAAGGATCCCTTCCGTCTGTGGAAAGGTTCTGGGGTTGCTCTGCTCCCTGAACCTATGGGCAGCCCAACTCCCCAGCCAGCAGCAGGATATATCTTTGCAATTAATTCTAGTTTTACCTTCTGTAAATTCGAGCGAATGGCACTGGATTTATTTGTGGTCAGAACAGCCAGCTTCTCTCTGGGGACCTTCTCTTGGTGAAAGAGGCCAGCAGTAATTTTCAGCCATGAGTAATTGTGCATAATATAGTCCTAAATGATTTTTCTACTGTAATTTCATTAGAGTTTAGAAATTTAATTAGATTTTGAATCGCTCTGAAATAAAGTAGCGAAGTACCCAGAGACTAAGAGCAGTGGTTATATTGTCTTTTGAGGCCAGAATTCTTGCTCTCAAATTGGCATGTGTTCATTAGGAGGAACTTTGTAGAACTTTGTGATATATTGTTGTCTTCCAGAATGGACTCCGAATAGGCCTTCGGAGAGCATTAGAGGAACACACAATTATTATGCACTCTCTTCTTGATGTTTAAGATCATCCTCTTACATGCACTTAATAAAAATATGCTTCCAAAGTTGAGAGAGGAACTGTGGAGACAGAAAAGCTGCTCTTTAAGTGCCCCTACGCTCTTCCGCCTTTATTAGTCACCCCAGTATTTGCGCATGATGTTCCAAGGAGGAATTCTTTGCTTCGCTTTAATGATGAGGTAGGTTTATAGTTCCTTTTATTACTGCAACGTACGAAGTTTCATGGCAGCTGAAATTAGAGGCTTCTAAAACTTCCCGGTGTCCCTTTTGCCCAAGGCAGGGGAAATATTTCTCTTCCCAACTGTAGCCAACAAGTTAAAAGTGTTCATGCAATCAGGTAAATGAAGGCTCAGTTCAGGACGGGGTGGGCTGGCGAGAGGGCTGGCAGCGGGAAGGTCCTCTGTGTTTTGAGCTTGCCGTGGGGCACCCTCCCTTCCTCTGAAATAGGCGTCTATAACCATTGACTGTTGATAAGAGCCCTGGTGGTGCAGTGGATAAAATGCAGCATTGCAGGCTAACTGCCCACTGCCAGAAGTTTGATCCTGGCTGGCTCAAGGCCTTCCATCCTTAGACTCTGTAAGCCCCTTAGAGTGGGCTGCAAAGCTCTGTGGAGCAGTATATAAGTCTAAGGGCTATTGCTATTGACAGAATTCGTTTTCCATAAAACCTGGGTTTGTTTCCACAGTAGGGAGGCAAGGGGCATTATTTCTTTGCTAATGTCCACCCAAGCTTTGAAGGAAGCGTGGTGGCAACATCACAGGAAGAGCAGTCCTGTGATCTCATTATTTTGTGACCTTTTTTAGTCAACATGTCGAATCTGTGCAAATTGGCAACAATTCAGTCCTGCCATGCGGTGAGGAGGAATCTCTGGAATCCATAACGATGGGTCAAGAGCCAGAGTTGCGCCTTCAGTTACTTGCCCATAATCCACACACGCCCACATTCCCACCTTATGTTGGACCACACTTGAAGAACACTGAGGGCCTGGAAAGGGTGCAGGGAAGAACCAGAAGTGGCTTGGAGGCCGACTCCTATGAGGAAGGGTTAAAGAGATTGGTTCTGTTTAGCCTGAAGAAGAGGAGGCTAGGGGGACGCACAATAGCAACCTTCCAAGGCATGAAGGGCCGCCATAGATCAAGGCACATTCTGAAGCCCAAATGTGCTCTTCCTACAGTTCATGAAGGACTGAAATGGTGGTTATGTTGTCCTGTCAATGCATCCTGTGTCCTTCTTGCCCTTAGTTTGATTACAGTAGAGGTTGGTCTGCATAAATGATAGACACACATGCCTCCTATTGTATATCCTTGGAACGCTAAACACAAAGCTCAAGATGGGCATGTAAGAGGTAGAGACTGGACAGAATGTTTAAGAGAACTGAAACACTCCTGGTGAGTGAGGATGATCAGAAAACATTGAAACTCAGGGGCAATGGAGGAGAACCAGGGCACCCTGGGCTGAAAGGGCGGCTTGGCTAAAGCTCACACAAGGGTAGGCAGACTCTGCCTAACGTGACCTTCAGGCCGACATTTAGGCCAGGGACGCTTAGATGCGATTCTTGCAGATGAGCTAAAATTTGGTTAGGATGGTACTTTTAACAAGTCTTTAATTTTGCAATCCTACAAAGGCCTTATGATTAAAGTTATAGCTCAGGCATAATTGCTACCTTATTTGGGTAACAGTAAGCAAGAACGGAAAATGCACTCACAATTCTGATGGTGTCGTGCTTTGGACTCTGTGGCAAAAGGGACTGTGGAGCACCCAGGGCAGCTTTGATTTGGGGAGCATGGAAACAGGAGCTCCAACCTTGGCTTAATCATGCCAGAATTAGGTGTTTCCCCCTCCCACCCTCTATAATACTGTGCAGCGACTCCTGCTTCCCACCTATAGTTCTTGCCAACTTAACCTACTTGGCCACTTTGGGGTTCACCTGGAGAGAATTTACAAACGCTCATCTTTACTCAAACAGCTTTTGCTCCTGCAGGCCAAATCAATTTGCTCATCCAGGCCAAGAAACTTGCTAAGCAGGCTTTAAACAGCAGGATTAGATGATCCACTATTTGCCCAGAACCTGCCACAAGGCAGGCCAGTGATGGGAACTGAGGCTTTGTGTACCTCCACATGAAGTGCAGCAGACCAACTGCCCAGCACTCTTGGAGCTGGCAAAATTAAGAAGACATTTTGGTGTGGAGCACAGAAAAAAGAGATGGAGGTTGCTTTTGTGATAGACCAGAAGTAGGTTTAAGACCAGGTTGGGAGCTTCTCTCCTCAGGCCAGCTCAAGCAGGAAGTGTGGAAGAGCCCTGGATCACCAATGAAGCAATCTGTACTTCCACAACAAGGCAATAGTGCTCATCAATCAATCAATCAATCAATCAATCAATCAATCAATCAATCATCCACTTTATAAATTGAGGCCAAGGAAGTAGTTGAGCCAATCTATGGTCATCCTATCTTGCATACATTGGGAGGGACAGTCAATTATAAAGATCCTCCTGCCTGCCTGGAGACCTCTTTCCTCATGGGGGGCCCAAATTAAAGGGCCCATGCCCTCATCCTGACCCTGACCCAGCCTGAAAAAAGGTTTGTGCCCTCTTTGGCAGGCCACTTCAGCAGAGTCCGACCAGCACCGTCCGACACATCCATTTCTAGAAACAAGAGACCTGCAGCCGCTCTTCCCTGCCCTCCCTCCCTCCCTCCCTCCCTCTGAGGAAGGGATGACCTTGGCAAAGACTGACCGGTCCTGCTGCTTTTCTCCCTTCAGCCACAGCCCCAGAGGACCAAACGAGCAACATGCACCCTGCGGGCTGTGACGCAGGTGACTCTCCTGCACACACTTGAGCCACAGAAATCCTGGGGGGGGGGGGGACGGACAAGGTGGCCTTCAGGTGTCACTACCTTCCTAAGTCAAAAGTGATGGACCGTCTGGGGAACAACTAGAGGGCCCCTCGCCAGGTGAAGAAGAGCTTTGTGCAAAGGAGCCCCAGCCGGGCGGCATCAGCGGCAGGGTGACTGATCAAAATAGCCACAGTCGTCTTTTTATTTTACAGGGAGCCGGTTTTACGACGATTCCCTTGGAACCGAAGCAAATGCTTTGGCGAAAGGAATGTTCTGAGGAGACGCACGACGGGTGGGGGACCCATTGAGATGCTTTTTGTCTGCACCACACTTTGGCACTCCCTCCTCTGAAAAGCGAAGTGCTGTGTTAGTCTGAGTTGCAGAGATCCCCAGTTCAATTATACGGGAGCTTATTAGTATCATAGGCTAACTAACGTATTAAATTACTAAACTAACGTATTAAATTACTACTATGCTAGTAAGTAATTCTGGGTGCTCATAGTGAAGGCTAAACTCTGCCTATTAATAGATTTCTTTCTATGCCTGCATTTTCATTAAGGTTTCCATTTTGGAAGTTGAGGAAAGAAGTAGGCACATAAATATGTGTGTGTGTGTGTGTGTACACACACACACACACATTTATGTTTATATGTGGCACATATATATTTATGTGCCTACTTCTTTATATATAGAGAGGTAAATCGGCCTGTCCTGGGTAGTCTTCTGAGCTTTTGGACTCGTGCTGGAGCCCAGTTCTCTCCAGCAGAGGGTGGCCTTTCGGTAAATATGGGTACACAGAGAAACGAATGATAATAGAGATCAAACTAGGCAGCGATTTTGAGGTTCTAGTTGGAAGAGGACAGACAGGACTTCTTTGCTGACCTTTCAAGAGATCTGAGTGGAGATGTCCTGTTTGATACATGGCCAAAAAGGGTTTCAAAATTCTATTTTGAACATTTTGAACAGGAACATCGTGAATTAGGGGAAGCGTGCAAAGAATTTCTGGAATTCCTTCCAACCTCTTAACCAGCAGTGAACCCATCTGGTACATGCAATGAAATTACGACTTGCATCTGTGGAGGTGTGTGTTTGCTCTTTTCTTGTATCTGTGTATATTTACATGTGTGCATCCCAAGGATTGTGTGTTCCACAGCAGCTGCCATCCCCTGCTGCCTGCCCTCTGTATTGTGCACCCCATCCCAATGTAGGAAACTACAGCCACCTATTTCCACAACCCCCATCTCAGACATACCAACGACAGCCAAGCTCCTACAACTGACCCCATCCCATTGGGTTCACAACCCCTGGTGATCACAGAAAAGGAACTGCAAGACCTATTTCATAGACAAAAGCCAGGAAAAGCTCCAGGCCCAGACAAGGTAACTCCTTCTTGCTTAAAAGTCTGTGCTGACCAATAGGCCCCCATCTTCACCAGTATCTTCAATAAATCACTAGAGATGTTCCTTCTTGCTTCAAACACTCTACTATCATCCTAGTGCCAAAGAAGCCCTCCATCAAGGAACTGAACGACTGCAGACCAGTTGCTCTAACATCTGTAGTCATGAAAACCTTTGAAAGATTAGTGCTGTTCCATCACGGATCTGCTGTTAGACCCCTTGCAATTTGCATACCGAACAAATGGATCGACAGATGATCCTGTTAATATGGCTCTGCACTACATCCTACAACATCTTGAATCTCCAAAGACCTACGCAAGGGTCCTCTTTGTAGACTTTAGTTCAGCATTCAATACCATCATTCTGGACACGCTTCTAAATAAGCTAAACAGCTACAGGTACCTGAACACAGTTGTAAGTGGATCATAAGCTTCCTAACAAACAGGAAGTAGCAGGTGAAGCTAAGCAGAATCGCATCAATCGCATATCTGTACAATTAGCACAGGGGCCCCCCAAGGCTGTGTGCTCTCCCCACTTCTCTTCTCTCTGTATACCAATGACTGCATCTCTAACGATTCATCTGTTAAACTACTGAAGTTTGCAGATGACACAACAGTGATCGGTCTCATTCGAGACAATGATGAATCCGCATTCAGAGGGGAGGTTGAACAACTAGCCTTGTGTTGTGACCGGAACAATCTGGAACGGAACACATTCAAAACCGTAGAAATGGTGGTAGACTTTAGGAGAAACCCTTCCATACTTCCACCTCTCACAATACTAGACAACACAGTATCAACAGTAGGGACCGTCAAATATCTAGGTTCTACCATATCGCAAGATCTAAAATGGACAGCTAACATCAAAAGCGTCATCAAAAAAGCACAACAAAGAATTCTTTCTTTCTGCGCCAACTCAGGAAGCTCAAATTGTCCAAGGAGCTGCTAATCCAGTTCTACAGAGGAATTATTGAGTCTGTCATCTGCACCTCTATAACTGTCTGGTTTGGCTCTGCAACCCAACAAGACAGATACAGACTTCAGAGGATAGTTAGAACTGCAGAAAAAACAATTGCTACCAACCTGCCTTCCATTGAGGACCTGTATACTGCATGAGTCAAAAAGAGGGCTGTGAAAATATTTACAGACCCCTCGCATCCTGGACATAAACTGTTTCAACTCCTACCCTCAAAACGATGCTATAGAGCACTGCACACCAGAACAACTAGACACAAGAACAGTTTTTTCCTGAATGCCATCACTCTGCTAAACAAATAATTCCCTCAGCACTGTCAAACTATTTACTAAGTCTGCACTACTATTAATCTTCTCATCATTCCCACCACCCATCTCCTCCCACTTATGACTGTATGACTGTAATTTTGTTGTTTGTATCCTTACAATTTATATTGTTTCCAGATTGCTTATTTGTACCCTATGACTATCATTAAGTGTGCCTTATGATTCTTGATGAACGTATCTTTTCTTTTATGTACACTGAGAGCGTACTTGGCCAATAAAGAATTCTAATTCTAATTCTAATCTGTGACTTGCACCCTTCACTTGCCTGTTGGTGCTATTGGCACCCACCACAACACCCCCAATCCCACCCCCCAGGCATCAACTAGGCTTTGATTGATTTGAGAACCATGTACACCCTTTAAGGATGCTGTGCTTGAGCTCTCTTGGGCAAAAGCTTTCTAAAACAGTCTTAAAGAATGAAGCTTATTTTAACCAGGTTGCCTTAATATGGTCTCTGAGAACCCCAGGGATCAGAAACACTGAAGAAAAAGATAAATTTGGTCATCTGTTAAAAAACTAAAGGCACCAGACTTTGGCATTGATGAAGACTACATTGGTGATCTCTAAACAAAAGGACAGAATTTTAACTCCTGCTTCTTGGGCCCGAATGCCTTGAAGACCAGAAGACTTAAGAGCTGAACTCCTTCGAGGATATCAAGTCTTGCAAGAGTACAAACTTGTGGAGAAGCCGGGCAATAACCTTGGCCAGGAAAACCTTGCAAGCTGCAGGGATAAAGCGGACTCCTTTCCAATGGAAAAATCTCAGAATAGCTGTGGAGTTACACCAAGCAACACTTACCAGTTATAAAAACCTTCCCCAAAATCTGGAACAGCCCTCCAAGGTATTTATAAGCACACGCTTGTTCCACAGCATTCCCATTAATTTGCCAATTATGAAAGTTAGGATGCTTTTAGGCAAATACTAGGACTTTAGGTTTTCTAACATTTTATTCCTAGTTTTTCCTTTGAACAGAAGGCAGCCAAAGCTCTCGGGGCCCTTCTCAGTCCCACCTGAGAGAGACAGCCATGAGCATGGTATGAAATTCAGATGAAATGTATTCCTATTCGTATGAGGTTCCTGGAACTCCTTAACCTGTAGCGTGTGTGATGTCACGAGGTCAGCCCGAGGGGGCCTGGAGCGATGGGCTGATAGGTGGAAATTAAAAAGAAGAGGTGCCACAATACACCCTTGGCTCCCCCACCTCTGAATAGTGGCTGTTCCAGAGAGTTGCCCAGAGGGGGCACCCGACTCTCACGGTAGAACTGGGGCTGTGGGGTGGGGGTGGACAGGGCAGCCCCTCTGGAACCCACAATCTCCAGTCATTCTGAGGTGACCAGATCTCTTCGTGGGCCTCTCCAGGGTTTGACTGGTGAAATGAGGCCCTTAACCTCTGATGTGGACATGGGAGCCAGTCAGGGGAAATGTCTCCTCTTCTCTTTTATGAAAATACTCTGGCACGCGTCTTCCAGGACTTCGCAGGGCATTTGGTAGGCTGAATCCAAACCTCTACCTTAAGGAAGCCTTTCAGCCGCAAGATCTCCAGGAGACCCACTGTGGTGTGGCAATGATAGCTTAATGAGAGTTTAAGAATACAAAACAATTTCCCTTTCAAACAGGGAAAGCCCCCTTTAAATCCTAGAGGCTCAGCAGCAAAAGCGGCAACTTCTGCAGGAAAGGAATCCCACTCATAAGACAAGAGCTCCATTAACGCTTCAACACCAGATCATCCAGGAATCGATCAAATTAGGTAGAAACAAGTCACAAAAAGTTCAAATAGATTAAATTAGTCACCGGGCTGTCTAATCTCCCCATCTCTTTGCCGGTTTACTTGCGAAACTGACAAACTATCTACAGAACAGCAGCAGGAAACTCCTGACGACGATAGGATTAGGCTGGCATCTTGTACTAAATGCAACAAATGTAATCTTGTATCAAAAAGGGCAAATGTAACCAACCAAAGGTAAAGACTAACCTTGTGAAAGAAATCATGTAGGTCAACCACTTATAAATGACAAAGAAACATTTTGTGCAAAGGTTTTGATTTGGACCCCTGTCCCAAGCCGGGACTCCCTGTTTCTGCAGAGAGAAGCATCTGAGAGTCCTCCTTCTGGTCTGGCTTAGGGGCCCCTGGGGCCCGGCTGAGGCTAACAGTGAGGCTGACGAGTCAGAAAGCACAGATCGTGAGGCACAAAGCCAGCCGTGTGACTTTAGGCCAGTCCCATCCTTTCAGCCCCAGGAAGGAGGTAACGGCCAAGCACTTGGGAAAAACCTTGCCAAGAAAACGGCAGGGACCAGTTCAGGCAGTCAGCAGGCGCCAAAAACTGATTTGATGGCCAAATAAATAAAGAACCAAGGAAGCAGTTCAACTGCCCTGTCCTTTTCCTTTTATTTTAGAAGGGCTTTCTTGCTCCACTTTTGTTGCAACAGCAATTTCAGTACACTGGAGATCAGTTAACCTGGGGGGTGGGGGGGGAGATCTTTTTGTACTATAATAAAATCTGTGACAAACCAAGGTGAGGCTCTAACACAGCAGAGACCGTGAGGGTCTTCCAAGAGGAGCTTGAAGAATAAGGGAAGAGGAATTCTTTTTGAATGAAGCAAGTTTTAAATGTGTCTTCTGACCCGGCAACCAAAATTTCTAAAACATGAATCTCATTTTAAAACACTGCAGCCAGTTCATTGACTGTCCCTGCATTTTTGCCTTTGGAATGGGGCTGCAGCAGCAAATCTATTGCGTGGTTGGATGCCCAGTCAGCCAGATGTTCAGACTAGATTTGGCTTTTTTTGTCTGCCTTTAGAGTCCTTCCCAAGGATTTGGGAGAGGCAGATGCTTGATGGTGTCACAGGATGTACAGCTGCCTTTTGCAATTGACCGAGGGGGACGTTGTCAAGGCCAAAGGTGTTCAAGTGGTGCTCCAGTTGTTCTGGGATTGCACCCAAGGTGCCTATTATTCTTGGTATTATCTTGGCTTTCTTTTGCCTCTTACTTTCATTTGCAGCTCTTCCTTCACAACAAAAGCAGGCAGGGTGATCCAAACTCCTCCTCCTGAGCTTCCTTAGCTCTCCCTCCCCCACCGGTTCTCTCTTCCAGATGGATTTGGTCTAAACTCTAGCCTGAGAAAAGCATCTCCCACATCTAATGGCATCATGCATAATTTGGTGAGTCAGCCGTTTAAGTATGGAGTTAATGGGCCCTCCTGCCAGATTTCAGCTGAATGCTGGAAAGAGCCCAGTCCAAAACAGAGCAGGCCCCTTGCCATGATGAGAAACACATGTGTTTGTGCCGTTGCTGAAACAAACTCTCCCACTACAATTTTTACTCCCATTCTTTCTTTCTATGCTGCTTTCCTACTCTGAAGTAGCATTAAGTAATGTATTATAAAGCATGCTCCAGATTTTTAAGAAAGCAGCAAAGCTTCCCAGCCCTTGTCATCAGCATATGTATTAGCCAAGTGGTGATGTGATAATATCAATCAACGATATGTCAGGCGTGCTAAGGAGAAGCCTCTGAGCACAACCAAAAACTGTGCAATGCTCCCTGACGGCCCTCTTTGGACACACAGAAAACTAGGTTCTTCTTTATTGATGGCATCTCTTCTCTGACAGTTCAAGGCTGGGTACATGTGGGTCTCCCCACATTTTATTCCTCAGCAAACTGGTGAAATAAATTGTGCTGAGAGACACTGGCCCCAAATCAGAATGGAATTTGATACCTCTGGTTCCAATCAATGCTTTAGCCATCGCATATGGTATGCTTTCTAGGAAAGACTCTTTTCCTTCCGCAGGTAATATCGTTCAGACAGATTTATGTGGGCCCCTCAGTCCAACTTCATATTTTGTAAGAAAACCGCAGTCTCTGTCTCCAAAAGGTAAGGTTCATATCGCCTAACCCTAAGCCCCTCTTTTCAAAGGCCTCTGCAGGGCCTCTGCTTTTGCTGCTCCAATCCAGAAGGATTTCGAGTGGGACACGAACGGCTCGGAGGAGCTGCACCTGGCCCAGACCAGGAGGGCAGAGGCGCTCAGAGGGGATGGGCTTCAGGAGTCTAAGCAGGACACCTGCAAGGGAGGCCTGAGCCTTGCCATACAACCTTCCCCGCTTCGCTCGAGCCGGGTGTGAGCCGTTTGAGGGCGGGGGGCCCAATCTGTCCCCGGTGAGGGAGGGAGCGGCGCAGCGCTGGGTCCCGGCCAGCCAACCCGCCTTCTCAAAGGAGCCCCCAAGCCCAGCGTTGCCCCGCCAGAAAAGCCGAGCGGCCGCGGCTGCGAGCTTCCACCGGCCCGCCGCCCTTCGCGGAGCCTCGCTCGGCTTCTGCGCCGGGACGCGGGATGCCACAGGCCGGCCGGCGCGGGGGAGGCTCGGAAGGCGGCGCCTGCCGGCTTTGCCCTCCCTCCGCCCGGCCTCCGCAGCCGCCCGGCCCGCCCTCGCCGAGAGCGCGGCGGCGGCTGGAAGCGCTCCGGGGGCTCTGCGCGGAGCCGGGCCAGCGGGGTCTTCCGGCGAGGCTGCCGGGGGTGGCGCGGCCCGGGAAGGGAGGCCGCTTCGTGGGGCGAGGCGGTCGGGAGCCTGGCAGCCCTCCGCCCGCCCGTGATGCCTTTGCTGGCGCTGCTGGCGCTGCTGGCCGGCGCGCCCTGGGCAGGTAAGCGGGAGGGCAGGAGGGGCAGCAGGAGCCCCGCGCCCGTCCTGGCCCCGGGCAGCGCCCCGGCGGAGAGGGCGCGGGGCCCGGCCGTCGGAGCGCTTCCCGCGGGAGCAGCGCTGGCCTCCGTCCCGGCCCGCCCGTGGCCGCGGAGGCGCTTCGGGGGAGGAGAGGACTGCTTCTGTGGGGGCCCCAAAGACCTCCGCCCGGCTCTTCAAAGGGGAAGGGCGGCGCAGGCTGGCAATGAAGAGCTCCTCTTGGGAGACGTCCAGGGAGCGTCGCTTGCCGCCTCCACATTTAAAAGCCTTCCTAAATGACGGAGCGCCTTCAAGCAGCGCTGCTAGATGGTTCTGTAGGGGAAAAGCTCCGGTGCGCCGCGGAAAAAGAGCCAGCCGCTCCCGAGCGCTGCCTGCATAGCGGCGATGGAAAACCACCGAACTTTTGCAAGCAGAGGAAGCAGATGCCCGGCGCTTGTGGGCGAAGATGCTCGGCTGTTAGAAACCAACCTCCTGCACAGGGGGTGGGGGTGGGGGTGGGGGTGGGGTTGTGTCCCCTCCCCTTTCTCGAGCCCTTGTTTTAATGGGAAACCAAGGCAAGGAGGGGAGGGGGATGGTTGGAAAACAGGTGGAGGATCTCTGGGGCGGAATGCGTTTCTGCTCTGCCCCCCTTTTCTGCGCGTGGATGTTAGGAGTAGAGAAGAGGGATAGGCGCCAGAGAAAGGCTTGTGGTTTGCGGGGAGGGGGGGAGGGGGCAGTTCTAGACCTGGACTCGGGTTTGGGGGGGTCAGGATCTGCTCTGCGTCCCTGGAGGCCTCCCAAGGTTGGCGGCTTCAATTGGTCTGTGGGCTGAAGAAAGAAAAATATAGGAAATGAGCCAGTTTCATCTAAAGCAGTCAAGGGCCTGCAATTCTGGCACCTCAGGGCTATTATCCTGATTATCTGGGCTCCATTAGGCAGTCAGGCTTTTGGGCGGAACAGAAACTGGAACTAGTTAATCGTTTAGCTCTAGATGGGGGGGGGGGGGTGGGGGTGGGGGGTGGTTTGCAACTTGACTGGTTGGTTTGGAGCTGCTGGGCAGCTTTTGGGAGCTTCCAGCCCCTGGGGTGGGGGGGCACAGAGTCTGGGGACGTGGCAGCTCTGGCCTTTTGTGTCAGGTCTCGTCCATGCTGGGGGGCTGCTGTTCCTAGCCAGGCCTTAGGCTTCTCTGCATGCAGCTGCCAGTTAATGGGCCCGTTTGCGTGTCTAGTGTGCCTGCTGTGACCATTCTGAAACTGGTTAGGCCTGGCAATACTTATCTATAACTTGGTTTGTTTATTTGGGTTTTATCCCACCTTTATTACTTTATAAGTAACTTAAGGTGGCAAACGTACCTAATAATCTTTCCTAATCCTATTTTCCTCGCAATGGCAACCCTGTCAGGGTGGGTGGGGCCGAGAGCAAATGAGTGGCCCAAAGTCGCCTGGATGACATTCGTGCCTAAGGCAAGACTAGAACTAGAACTCACGGCACCCTGCTTTCTAGGTCAGCACCTTAACCACTACACCAAACTAGACAAGCAATTGTTATCGTCTAGATCTTGCTTTTATCCACACTTCAGCCGTCGTCTTGTGGCCATCCTTGAGTAGTGCTTAAAAGAGCTTAATCCTAAATTACCAACAAGTGCACAACTCTGGGAGTTGAAGTCCACATGTCTTAAAGTCGTCAAGATTGGACACCCCTGCTGGGGAGTAAAATTACCTAAGCATAAATACAGAGGAAGAATTTTTAAAAGTCCAATAAGGTTCAACGTGATGCCTTAGGAGGAAAAAATACAAAGGTTTGGGGATAAATATGTCTGTAATAAGGGGAAAAAATGAATTGAGTCAGTTTTTCTCCGATAACCCATAACATAAAAGTTTTTTTCCATTTTTTTTAAAAAAAAGAGCTGTAATTTTGTTAAATAAGGGTTAAGATAAGACCTGAAAAGAATGATACGATGTTGCACTGTTGAAAGGCATCTGTTTGTTTTTGGCTTTGTAGAGATTTGTGAAGCTCTGAACGTGACCGTCTCTCCGGGACCCAGAACACAGCATCTCATTGGAGATAATGTTACTTTATTCTGCCATGTTTCTCAAAAAAGGCGAAGAGAAAACCTTTTGGCTGTCCGGTGGGTTTTTGCTCTCCCCTCTGCCCAGGAATACCTGATGATCAAAATGACCAAATTTGGGGTCGTCCAGTACTATGGAAATTACACAAGTCGCTTCTATAAGCGAAGGCTACATCTCCTTGAGGGGAAACAAAGGACGATGTACACATTTTTGATCCTGAATATCCAGCAAGCCGAACAAGGACACTATATTTGCAAAGTTCAAGAGATCAGCAAGCAAAGGAACAAGTGGACTTCTTGGTCCAATGGAAGTGCCTCTACTGAAGTCCAAGGTGAGCAAAATAACACGGGAGGTTTTGCTTTGCAATCTCCGTAGGATGGTTGCCCAGCTGTACTACCTCAGAAAGAGCAGAGCATTCATCCAGAAGGCCTAAAATATTGGTGGAAGACAGTTACCATCCATTATTTAAAAACAGAAAGCCAAAGAAGGCAATAATACTTTGTCTTTCGTAGGATCCCTTATTAGTAACGGTGGGTTGACTTGGGCATTAAGTATATTGTGATACTTTTGAGTGAGTAAATCTCTTTGTCAAGGGAAATAGCCCCTTCCAATGATATCTTTCAACAATATTTGTGTCTTTATTTGTCACAAGTATACACATACCAAGATCCTCATCTTACTATTTATTTACATAAAAGCAACTTCCATAAATTCATAAAATCCGTAATCTGTTCCTATGACTTTGCATAACATGAGGGGTGTGTGTGTGTGTGTGTGTGTCCATGCAAAAATTCTTTGAGCAAGCAGAATGTTACCCAACAGAGGCTGGGTTTAGGGGAGATGTTCATATTTGAGGCATAATACTATACTTTGGGCAGAGAGCTTTTAATTTTACTATTGGTTGGAATTGTGGGCAGCCCTCTTCTGGCAGGCTGGATGAAAGGAGGGGGTCTTGGCATGAGTGAAATGTAGAACTACAAACATCATCACAACAGAACAAACAACGGAGCAAGTGGATTGTTGTTGCAACTAGGAACTCACATTAAATGGAACGTATGTTTGTTTTACGCTGGGGTAAAACCTCTTCATTAGGAGAAAAAGAACCCAGAACACACGGGGTGCTTCCTATTCTGTGTGGAACAAAACAAAATGTTTTGAGTGTTCTGGCTATAAGAAATCATGGGAACTCAGAACAAACTCTCTTTTCCTAATTTTTCATCCCAGGGCTACAAAAGTAGATCTGGTAATAAGCAGCTCATTGCTATTGATCTGTCAAAGTTTTTCTTTCTTTTTTAGAGATGATTTCAAAAGTAAGTACCAGTAAGAAATACTTTTTTTTAAAAAAAGCACAAAAAGACCATGAAGGGATAAGTTGATTTTTTGAAACTTGATTTCTGGTTTAGTGGGGTGATCACAAAGAAACATGAAATCGCTTCCTATTAGAGAAGGAGAGGAAGGAAGGAAGGAAGGAATAAAAAGAAAGAAAGTGAAAGAAGAAAAGAAAAGAAAGAAGAAAGAAAGAAAAAGAAAGAAGGAAGGAAGAAAGAAAAAGAAAGAGAAGGAAGGAAGGAAGGAAGGAAGGAAGAAAGAAAGAAAGAAAGAAAGAAAGAAAGAAAGAAAGAAAGAAAGGAAAGAAAGAAAGAGAAAGAAAGAAAGAAAGAAAGAAAGAAAGAAAGAAAGAAAGAAAGAAAAGAAACTGCATGTGTTGAGAGGGAACCCTCGAGAGCCACAGGACGACACTTTCTGTATTTTCAATCCACACCTGAATTCAGCAGCCTCAACAACACCAGCAGTGCAAGCTTAACGTTGGCGTGTTCCTTGTGGCTACTTGCCTGTAAAAATAGGCCGCGCAGCCAGCCAGCCTGGCCACGTGAACTCTCCTTTTCCCATAGCGAAGCATTTTAAAGACCAGCAGTAAATCCAGCTCCCTGGCAGAACTGCAGATGTCAGCAGCCCTCCTCCGCCTGGGCTGGCTCAGGCAGACCAGGTCCTCTGTGCAAGGACAGAGCGGTGTATTAGATGGGGAGGGGCTTGTGGCCCCAGAATTGGGTTCTCCTCTCTGAATCTGGCCCCAGGAGTCCAGGGGCATCAGAAATAAGGGCGGCATGAACAGATGGATGCGGATGAGCTGCAGCTGGATCCCATGGTGACCCAAATGATGCCCTTAAGGGTCTGAAAGAGGAGGGGAGGGATCTCCTTCATCAGCAGATCAGGAATTTCCAGCTGTGGAAGATGGGTCTTCTATTCTCAGTTGTTCTAGAGAAGAAGTTATTCTACCCTCAGAATCTGAGCTGACCACACTCTGTAGTTTGGACTGCTCTGGGGGGAAGAGATCCCAGGCCAACCTCTGGCTACGTCACGTGGGGATGGCTCTGCTTTTCTCGGGCTTCTTCTGAGAGTTCACATCTTCTCCCGAGCAAGACGACCAGCCCATCCCCCACCCTGCCCGCCCACCCAGGGAGGGAGGGAGCAGCCCAGCCTCGCTTGCCAGGCGGAATTGGACCCGGGGCACCCGTGCAGCTGCAGCGACGGCTGGAAGTGGAACATCTGCTGGGGGCTCCAGCCTCGCTTGGCTGTGGGACAACCAAAGGAAAAATGCCTGGATGATCTTCCCAGCCTTTTAGAAATGAAAATGCAGCCTCATCTCGCAGGGCTGTGAATCTCATTTAAGCGGGGAGATTGGAAGAGAGCGCTTAGCCACATCTGCCATGGCCGCCGCCTTCTTCCACAGAAGGAAAAACAGTTTAAGAGAAAGCCTTTTCCACGTCCTCTAGCCACACTTGTGACTTGCACATGTGGTCTGTGTAGGTGCAAGGAATTTTCACCTGGAAATGGAGCCAAGTTGTATTTTCTCTCAGGTTTTCCACTGGGTTCGCCATTCTTTTGAGATGCCCCCCCCTTTTTTTACTCCCCAGATCGGTCTAGTCTACAGGTTGAACCCAAAGGTGCTTTTTCAAAAGGCAACTGGATGATGAGAAACAAAACGTCTTCAAGGAAGAACAAAGAAAGCCCAGTTGGCTCTTGAAAAAGCACCTTTGGGACAACTGGGACCTGGATGACGGAAAATTTCCATAGACATTCTGAAGGCCTCGCTCAGTACCCCCCAGATCCAGGAGCTGTAGAAGCAGGGTGATCAGGCATAAAAGAGAGGAGTTCCCTTGGTCTTTCTTTCAGGAAAAATAAACAGCAAATTATTTACTTCAATTTAAATGTGTAGCTCTCTAGATGATTTCCAAAACAGAGGTTAAACGTTATAAAGCTCAAATATGCAATAATAAAATTGCCATAGCCACATAACGAATCAAAACGGCACCAACACCTTCTCCATGAAGCTTCCAGGAGATTCCTGTTTGCGATAAAGGTTCCCCAGAAGGATATTCAAGTGTTTTCTCATAAACGTGAGCAGCCTTTGTGTCCAGCCTGTTTTGCACAACCAAAGGCTTTACTATGGTCCATGAAGCAGACGTGCAAATCTTCTTCCGGTTATAACGGCTGTCGCCGTTATCCCCTGACGTGAGCTCATATTCTGCCATTTCTGAATCTACCTCACTTTTCCCCCCTCATTATGTGCTGGTGTTTTTCCTCTTTATGAAACCAAAAATTGATTGTGTGAAGAACTTGTGTAATCAAGCTTCTCCTCTCTGGAGGCATCTGCAAGACGTTGAAACAGGCAAGGTGGTCATAGCAGAATCCCCGTGGAAGGCCATCCCTTTGGGACCTGCGTTGACACCCACATGTTTACAAAGGGATGGTTTGATCTGCTCAACTGACTAATCAAGATAAACTATACAAGAGTTGTGATGCAACCACTTTATCTGTGGACATTGCTGAGTCCCATGGACAGATTGTCTCTTTGGGTTGCCAAGGCACAAACAGTGTTTTCTGTCTTGGCTGACCTGGAATGGTTAGCATCTGCCTTCATTTTCTCCTGAAGTTTTAAACAGAAAGGAGAACAAACAGATTGTTGTGCAAAGTGATTGACATCCAAACACACAAACAATGCTTTTAACAAATGGAGAGAAAAAAATGGATTGCAGTTGTAGACTCAATTTCCTTTTTTTTAAAAAAAAGATACATTCATATATGTGCTCATATTTATTGTGAGCCAGAAAAATAAATACAGATTGAATATGTGCTTACCACAACCCACATCTGGCAAAAAAATAAATAAATTAGAGAACTTGTGAAATCTCACAAATATAAAAAAAAAAAATAGGTGCATACATATCTGAACTTCTCTAATTGTTGTGTTTCAATAAAAATTCTGTGTCTTTTCAGTTTTGCCTAGTTTGGGTGTCGGCAGCCCGCAGCTCTGGAGCCGCATGCGGCTCTTTGACCCCTCTCCTGCAGCTCCCTGCCGACCCGGTCATGTGACTTGCTCTCCGCCGTGAGACACTGGCCCAAATTGGCCATGGCCGATGCCAACTCGCTAACACGAGGGCTGGCAGGGTGGGAATGGGATCTGGGAAGAGGGTAAGATGGAAAGGGGGACAGGCCCGCAGCTGATGAGTGAGCATGAGCTGCAGTGGCGGTTTCCCCGAAGATGACCCTCATGTGACCCCCCTGGCCAGCTGTTGAGGGGCTGGGAGGGCGTACAGAAGTGGAGATACCTCCTCAAGCGAGTGGCCGGGCTCAGTCAAACTGCAGCCTGATCCCCGGGGTAGGCGTGCGAGGTTCAGCGAGGCCAGCCTCCTCGGAGTAAAGCAGCTCAGGGCAGCGGGAAAAAGGGGCTGTCCCCACCAAACCTCGCATGCCTACCCCAGGGATCAGGCTTGGAGAAAGCAGGAGCGCCCTTGCCAAAGACACTCGCCTGTCAGCTGGTCAACCTGCCCGCTCCGCATGGCTTTGCTGTGCTTTGGCCGAGCCTGGCCCCTCTCTTGTGGAGGGTATCCCTGCTCGTGTGAGAGAGAGGGTAGCCTCGCTCGTACGTACACATGCGCACACAAGAGAGAGAGAGAAATGAGAGAGAAAGGGGGGCAGAAAGAAATGAGAAAATGATGGAGAGGAGAGAGAAAGATGAAAAAGAAACAAATGAGAGAGAGAGAGAGAGAGAGAAAAGGGGAGGGAGAGAAAGAAAGAGGGAAAAGAGAAAGAAAAAAGAGAGAGAGGAAAAAGAGAAAAATAGAAATGGGAGAAAGGGAGGGAGGGAGGGGCAGAGAAAGAGAGACCCATTTCCCACAGAAAACACCGGGATCTACAAAATCTGGGAAGGTGTGGCTGGGGAGTCATGTGACTGGGTGGGAGCGATGTTCAGTTGGCCACGCCCACCCAGGTTTTGTGGCTCCCTGTGTTTTCTTTTCTGTGGGAAATGGTCCAAATGGCTCTTTGAGTGTTCAAGGTTGCAGACCCCTGACCCTAGTTGTATGTCAAAGTCTGACAGGAATGTGTGATGTACTGTGTGGTGTGAAGCCATATGAATGAGCTGACCTATAAGATCCCCAAGTAAGCATCAGGTGGACATTGCATTTTATTCCTCTAGACGTGACTTAAGAGAACTTAAAATGCAAAACTATGCAGTGTTTGTTTTTTCAGAAATGACTAATGTTTTTTCCCATTAATTTCAGGATGGTGGAAGCAATTATAAGAATAGGGAGGAGGAAAATTACATGTTTCTCAACTGAAATGATATATGTGGTCACCTTCCTCTCCCTTCCTTAAGCCCAGTTCAACCACTAGCTGCCTTTCTTTAGCTCTGCCATCGCTGGTGGGTTCTCGGCTTCAGTTCTACTCTAAAGCGGTTGTTTTTCTAAAAAAAGCCCGTGACTGTATGTGGTAGAGCTGCAAAAATTCTGTGCAATTTTCAGGTCACGGATTTTAATGTGACATATTATTACTTTTTTTCTCTCTTGCTGATGGATGATCCCCAGCTGACCCTGGGGATGATGGTCTATGGCATCTTGGTTCCCAAGGGATCCCTGGGTTGCTGTTCCCATTTCCCTGCCTGCTTATCTTTCAGGAATTTGGCTGACTTCTGGGGGAGAATCCCCCCCACCCCCACCCCCACCCTTGCAAGCCTGCCTAGGACCCAGGTGATGAGCAACAGGAAATAGCAGCTCCGGCTCTGCAGTGTTGTTGGAGATTTTGAAAAGGAGATAAACTTGTAGTATGCTGAATGGATTTCTCCAGTTCTTGAAATCAGTTTCAAACAGTGTTCGTGGAAATACCCTGTCCCCGTATCAAATCTATTCCCTGTCCCCTGCACCCCTTTACACAGGTTTAAACAGAATAACAGAGTTGGAAGGGACCTCGGAGGTCTTCTAGTCTAACCCCCCCCCCCCCCGGCTCAAGCAGGAGACCCTATAGCCATTCTGGACCAATGGCCGCCCGGTCTCTTCTTGAAAACCTCCAGCCACAACTTCCGGAGGCAGCTTCCGTTCCACTCCTTAATTGCTCTCACTTGTCAGGAAATTCCTCCTTAGTTCTAGGTTGCTTTCCTTCTTGATTAGTTTCTTGATTAGTTGATTAGTCTCCTTGATTATTTTCAATTGCTCTTTTTGGTGGTGCTATATGGATTCTCTTTAATATTTATGGAAAACATTTCAGGTTCCATTATGACATCTTTTTAATGTAAAAGAATTGGAAAATTGGGGGACAAAAAGAATTAGAGGGGACAAAGGAAAGAGAAAAAGAATAAAACTTTACAAAATATAAAATTGCAGGAGAATTTACCAAATATTGGAAAAAGTAGAAAAAACATCCACTATTGTTTGTACAAGTGTCATTAAATTGGAATTAATGGTTATTTATACAAGTCAAACCAGAAAGTGACAAAAACAGCCAAACTGAATTATCAGTTGGAATAAGAGGAATTAGCAAGTAGCTCTGGCTCATCTGAAGAGGTCTATCTTTAACCTTAAAATCAGCCAAAAATAATGTAATGTTTTAAAATCTTGTGTGACATGAGACACAGACTTAAAATGTGACAGATGTTTATGTGCAGAATTATAATTTCTAAAGAGTTTCCAAATTAAGTGAAAGTTGATGTTAGATTTTTAGATGCAAAACTATTTTGCGCAGGTAATCACCTACTTCTTTCTTTTTCAGTGTTTCCATCCCGTTTTTTGGATGAGGAAAAACACAATGCTTGGGCATTTTTTGAAGGTTGAGTATAATTTTCCCTTTTGTTATTCTTCACAGATCTAGTAGAACCTGGTTTTGTGCAGCCTTAATTTAAAAAAAACAAGATGCTTGTCCCAAAGTTTAGCTCAAAGTGTGAATTGCTAGTGGGACGAGGGCAACACTTTGTGTGGCTGGAGCTCTTTGACAAGGATGCTTTCAGCCATTACGTTTCCAGTGGGACCCCTGTCTGTTTCTTGCCTCTCTCATTTCCAGCGTGAGTGTAAATAGCGTTCAAAAGCTCATCATTTTTCCAGAGTTTGTCTTCTTATTTCTGTGAAGCATTATAAAATAATCCAGCCATGAATATGTTTATTAAAGGTGTTCCAAACAATAATTAACTTAAAACCCTCAATTTTTTTCCATCTGCTTTAGACAATGTGAATCTTTTGATAATGATCTATTTAAATATTATTTTGGACCAGTAGAATATTTTTTTGGAAGTAAAAGAGAATTTATTGGAACTTGTTAAGTATAACAATAGAAATTTTATTTTTATTTTATTTTATTTTATTTTATTTTATTTTATTTTATTTTATTTTATTTTATTTTATTTTATTTTATTTTATTTTATTTTATTTTATTATTTTATTTTATTTGCTACCCATCTCATTTTGAAACAACTCATATTAGAATTATTTAGTTGAGAATATATCTGATAGGGAGTTTGAAAAATAGTATTTTGATAGATTTGAATGTTACTATAGTCAACAAATTCCAGTAAATAAGCTTGAAGTACATTTCATTGTTTACTTAGAACAGTATTTGATTGGTCATGCAAAGGATTCAAAACTTGATTAAAATCATGTCATAATTTCATAATTCATTCTTAAAAGGCAGGTATAATATCCATAGCGATATTTAAAAGTTGTGAACCTTTTTGAATTTTCAGTATTTCTGCATAAATATGAAATAAAACATCTGTTCACAAGTTCTAAAACTCGGTAAAAGGAAACCAATTAAACAAATTGGTTAAAAATATTGTACTTTATTTATTTATTGAAAAAATGATCCAGAGCTACATTTGTGTGAAGAAGAAACTTTTCAGCACTACCGTATGTAAAACTTCTGGTTTGCTCTTAGTTGGAGCATAATAATCAATATTTAAAAATAGTATCAGATGTAATCAAATTTGAGAATTTATTATTTATAATAATTATTCTAGCTGGTTTCAATTACCGCAATTGTATATTTAGCCTATCCATCTGATTAATTAAAAACAAAAACTTCTTGTCAGGAAGATTATGAGTTGCTTCCAGGAAATTTGGATGTTGTATCATTCAATTTGGAAAAGGTCCTTTTCCTCTTAGCCTTCTCTGGCCATTAACATTCCAAAAGGCCATTAAAGATAACATGGGTATAAAAACTGCTTGTCTAAAAAGCAAAACAAGTATTTTTGTGAGACAAGAAAAAATGGAAAAAAAATCAATAAATGGATAAACTGAAACACATTAACTTTTACAAGTTAAAAAATGAAAAGACAAGATATTGGTAAGGGAATATATCAGTGGTGAAATCTAATTTTTTCCCCCTACCAGTTCTGTGGGCGTGGCTTGGTGGGAATGGCTTGGTGGGGGTCATGTGACTGGGTGGGCATGGCTATGTAGTCATGTGACGGGGGTTCAAAAGACAAAAACTCACTTTAACAATGTCCTGCTGGAGCAGTGGGTTGGACTAGATGACCTCCAGGTCCCTTCCAGCCCTGGATTGATTTCAAGGTATCCTCTGAAGCTATATCTAGTGCCAGGTTTGTGGTCCTTCCTTCCTCTCCTTTTTCCCTCCCTCCCTCCCTCCCTCCCTCCCTCCCTCCCTCCCTCCTTCCTTCCTTCCTTCCTTCCTTCCTTCCTTCCTTTCTTTCTTTCTTTCTTTCTTTCTTTCTTTCTTTCTCAGCACCCTCTCACACCCCCCATTTTTGGCCTAGCAGGCCTCAGGGAAGCCTCCAGGAAGCAAAAACGGAACCCCAATAGGTACTAAAAAAATGCTTTAAAAAGTAAACAAAAAAAAAAGTTTGGAGGATTGTGCGGCACAGCTGATTATCACAGCTGATTGTCGGAACTTTTTGTTTACTTTTTAAAGCATTTTTTTACTACCAGTTCACGCGAACCACTAGCATTTTCACTACTGGTTCTGCAGAACCGTGCCAAACTGGTAACATTTCACCCCAGAATACATGTTTAAGATGTTTTTAAATATAAAGAGATTTTTTTAAAAAAAAGTTGGACTAAATGGACTAAGTTAAGTAGACTTTCAGAAGAGAGATATCAAAGCTACAATACAGACACACAGACATGCACACAAGAATCTTAAGGGGTCCACCTCCAATAAGTTACAAAACTGTAAAAACTACAGCTTCTATAAAGAGATTGCTACTTTCCTCTTTCTGAATCTCAGCTTAATACACTGACTTACCTGCAGCATTTGCATCAGAGAATTCTTTTTATCCCTGGAATACATGGGGAAACAAAACAAAACCACCATGTAAAGTCAAATAAATACTGTAACATTTTTTGCAATCAAAGATCAGGACACATTAAAACTCAGCAATGTAAAATGTTAACAAATTATGCATGTATGGAAAGATACAAACCATTAAATTGGTCATCGGCTCCACATTTTACATAAGCCACAGCAGAAATTGAGGTGCACTTAGGGTGACCCAGTCCTGTGCACTTGGGAGTAGACCAAGAGCTCCACCACTAAACCTCCACGCCTTTTGAGACGGGGGGGGGGGGGCGCCTCCCAGCTGACTCGTGTTTCCTCTCCTGGCCTCTCCAGACCTCTCTGTCTACGCGGTCCTGATGTGCTCAGTAGGGATCCTGAGTATCCTTCTCTTCACTCTGGTCATCCTCTGCCAGATCCTGAGCAACAAGAAACGATCCCACGGTGAGTCCATTGTCAATATAAAAGATTTCTGTAATTCATCTGTAATTTAAATACCGGTATATTGTCACTGAATTTACTAATTCTGCATTTTAGTTTGTTTATTCAATTTTTATCTTTGAATGTTCTGTAAATTTCTCTTTGACTACGCTCAAAATACTTATATCTAATATTAAATAATCAAGAGATCTTTGACTTTGCTTCTTTCAAAGTGACCTTTGTAAACCATCCTGAGTCACTTAGATAGCAATAGCAGTAGCACTTAGACTTATATACCGCTTCACAGTGCTTTTACAGCCCCCTCTAAGTAGTTTACAGAATCAGCATATTTGCCCCCAACAATCTGGGTTCTCATTTTACCCACGTCGGAAGGATGGAAGGCTGAGTCAATCATGAGCTGGTGGGACTTGAACTGCCAAATTGCAGGCAGCAGGCAGTCAGCAGAAATAGCCTGCAGTACTGCACTCTAACCACTACACCACTGTGGCTCAGATAATGAGATGGGTGGTATCTAAATTTGATAGATAATTTGTAATACACAAAATTGTGTATAAACAGAGAGCTTCCTAAATTCTGCACAGAAAATTTAGATGCTGTCCTGCAGTGTTTTAAGCGAACAAAGAAAACAAAGTGACCATCACTCCTCCAGAAATCACATGCAAGTGAAAATTACTATACACAGCAATACGTTTCTTAATTTCTGTTTTTTCTTATTTCTGTATTCTTTTCACAGTGAAACGTACCTTGGTGAAGCCTCCTCAGAAGAGGTAGGAGAAGAAGCTTCTTTTTGAGAGCTGCAAACTTTAATTTTTCTACAAAAATGTCATTGACTTTAGTTGTCCTCCTAGCTCGAGAAAAATATATTTTAAGTCCTGGAAATTATTTTGAGTGCCTTTTAATCAACGCCAAAAAATCCATGAAGGAGGAATGTAGATTTCCAAAGAGCATTGATAATCATCCATTGTTGTTGAAAACGGGCCGCCTATTTCCTTAGGCTCTTAAGTGTCCTCCTTGCTGAAATATTTTTATTTATTTTTTATTAAACAAATTTAAAGAGCCACCCAACTCAGATACCATTACTCTAGACGGTGTACAACATTAAAAAACAAAAACTTATGTGGGAGAATGAGTCTTAAAAGCTAAAGAGGGTTATTGCTCTTTGCCCTAGTTGAAGTGCCAATGGTGGCATGAATTGGCTCTCATATGCGTGACATAGTTTTTCTTCCTTTGTTATGTTTAGTGAGGATGAATCTGCCTTGAACAATCATCCATTGACCTACCTCAGATTAGACTTAGTTGTTGACGAGGCTCCTTTTGCTCTTAGTGTGTTGATTACTAGCAGGACTAACCTTTTGTGTGTGAGATAAAGGCTGTGTCAGGCTGAAAACGCTCCAGAGGTTTGGATGAATGTGAATTACTCTTATACTAGTTATACTGTTCCAGGCTATATTTTTGTTATCCCAATTATAAAAATTTTGATTACGCTCCCCCACACAAATACATTTTCTCCATTTTATTTGCTTGAATGCATAAATAAATGAATTAAAATGATCAAATGAATTGGTAAAACAGCGAATGTTACCGGTCCACCTGGCAAACACGCATCTCTCTCTCCCTCTCCCCCCCCCCCCCCCCCCTCCCCTCTCTCTCCCCCCTAGCTTGCAGGACGCAGGGAGCCCCAGCAAGGCAGCCAGGTCTCCAGGGCCCCCCACCCAGAGGAAAGGGGGAAAGGCGACCGAGGCACCCCCAGCCGTTCCTGCCAAAGGTATTCGTGAGATCACGAGCACTTTGACCTGGGGGACTGACTGGGGTTTCCCAAAGGAAGGATCTCTCCTTCACTGACTGTTTAAGCAAGTGGCCATTTGCCAGGCATGCTGGCAAAGAGGATTCCTGCCTTGGCAGGAGGTTGGGCTGGATGGTCTCCCTTCCAACCCTTACATTGCATCCTAATTCTTTTATTGTAGGTAAGGGGCTGCATTCTTCTGGGGTGCCCTGTTCCTTTTTCCATCTCCCAGAACTTTTATTCCTCATTTTTATATGACTTCCAAATCGCCCTGAATGGACGATCAGCAACTGTTCAGGATGCAGCCTTTCCATTTCGTCCAACTGAGTTTACACCAAAGCCATGGCCACGGGTGGGGAAAAGAGGCCCTGGACTGCCAAGGAAGCACACGAGATCCAGAGGCATCTCGGGAGATGCAAAAGGCACACGGAGGGGCACCCTGGCCAGCTGCAGGGGGGCTGAATGAGTGGCAGATGTTCGTTTTTGTGCATTTTGCTCTTACCCATATTCATATTGCAGCAAGAGGCAAACTATCTGTCCTTATTTTTACAGCACCAATATCCCACGCCTTCTCAAAGCCTAAACTTCTGAAACCACAAAGGAAGGTCACCTTGGTGAGTAGCACTGTAGAGATTTGTCCTTACTTTCTGTTGGTTATCTAATGTGTGAATTTCCTTCCTTCCTTCCTTCTTTCCTTCCTTCCTTCCTTCCTTCCTCCCTCCCTCCCTTCCTTCCTTCCTTCCTCCCTTCCTTCCTCCCTCCTTCCCTCCCTCCCTCCCTCCCTCTTTTTTCCTTTCCTTTCCTTTCCTTTCCTTTCCTTTCCTTTCCTTTCCTT
>WNWU01013721.1:5720200-5769341 GCA_012654045.1 Ptyas mucosa
TCCTTTCCTTTCCTTTCCTTTCCTTTCCTTTCCTTTCCTTTCCTTTCTCTTTCCTCTCGGGATGGTTTGGGGAGGGTCTGCATACTAGACATCCTTTCTTTGATTCTCAGTGTTCGTAGCAGCTCCTGCAGAATTGAATTGCTCCTTGTTCATCCATTTTTCATCTAAAGAGTTTAAGGCCATGTACTGTACACATTTTATTGCTTTCTCATATACCATCATCGACATCAGTTTCATTTTCATAGCATCCTGTTGGGGTAAGTTGGATGGAAAGAGTCTGAGCGACTCTCTCAATCAAAGAAGACAACCTGTGACCTACTGGGTCATCCTTTCAGAGGTAGGTACTTAGGTATTTCCTTACCAAAGCAGAGAAACACAACAGCCATTGAGCTAGTTTTTTGAAGGTATCAAGCAACTTCCTGCTAAGTGAGGAGACTGCCTCCTTTTCAGAGCTGCAGGAAAAATGATTTTTCCGTAAGAGAAGGGAAGAGTAGAGTAGTTTACCAGCTCCTTAGTCAAAGTGTATCCGTGCAACATTCCCTGCTAACATGAAAGACTATGCCAATCAGCCCTGTTGCCCTTTCATCACAACCAAAGCCCAGTTTTACTCCAAGCACGCTCACACTCACTTGTGCAAACTAAGATCTCCGAACTAGAGGCTGCCTTGTCAGCTGACATTATGTGGTTGCTCTCCAACCACTGGTGCATTCAGGAGGGTTTAACCAAGGAGACAAAACGGCACAGTCTACTTGGAAGATACAGACTCCTATTGGACTCTTTCTGTGCTTCGGGCCCCTTTTAAACTTATGGTAGCACATATTTAAATTTTCTTATTTACAGATTGTTTTTCTTGATTTCTATAATTTTGGCGACGTCACGGTTCTCCACCTTGGTGATCAGCGTTGCTCGAAGCATTCAGAAGGCAATTGCATGTACACGCGTGGCCCCTGGTCACAACTCGGTCCTCTCTCTGTTGTCGTGGGGCCCCCTTGGGCCCTCCTTGTGGTGTTGAGAACTTCCCTAAAGCTTTTGTCTCCCTTTCTCCTGGGAAACGCTTGGAAGCTTCCCTCTCCTCCTTGGTCCTATCGCTGTTCTAGCTGGAGGGTGACTGTGTGTGTCTTGGGAAAGGTTCCCATTTCTTTTCATTGTTGCAGTAAGTTTTTGAGGAGCAAAGTCTCGAGAGGAGAGATGGAAAAATACCCCCCACCTGTGAGCTCCAGAGGGCGGTTTCAAAGTAGACACCTGCTTGGGACTCACAGATAGAGAATCACCATAAGACATTTCATCCCTTCTCACCCCTCATTATACAAGTGAAGGTTACTCCTTTTATAGATGAACTTTTATTCTTAAGAATTCTTTGGGATAGTCTTGTTTCACAGAATATAAAATTGCACAATTTCTCTCCCTGAATTCCAACAGAAATGCAGCAGCCTAGCTCCCAAATTTCTGTTATTATCAATTAGAGACACTGGGAAATTACAAAATTGAGGTGATCATTTGATTGCTTAAGAGAATGGGGACTGCAGTTATGAAGATCTTTCAAAGTGTATTTTTCTGTCAGAATGTAAGGTAAAAAAGCCATCTTCAAAATGAAATTATAGAGATATGGGTGGGTGGGTGGATGGAGGGAAAGGAAGGAAGGAAGGAAGAAGGACAAAAAGAAAGAAAGAGAGAAAGAAAGAAAGGGAGAGAGAGAAAGAGAAAGAGAAAGGGAGGGAGAAAGAAAAAAGAAAAAGGAAAGAAAGAAAGAAAAAGAAAGAAAGAAAGAGAAAGAAAGAAAGAAAGAAAGAAAGAAAGAAAGAAAGAAAGAAAGAAAGAAAGAAAGAAAGAAAGATTGCTGCTAAAGTTGTCCAACTAATAGATTCAATTCTATTAAATCATGTTTGGACTATTGTGGAAAGTAAGGATTGAACTCTCACCCCATAATGGTTCCTCAAGGAACAATCATGAACTTCCCTAGAGCCCCTCATGATAACTCCATTCAGTGGAGGCTTTATTACGGGTCTTCCTGATCTCACCCAGTTGCCTAAAAAGTCTCCTTCCGGATGCTGACATTCCTTGAAATCGGCAGGAGTGGCTCCTTATGCCCGAAGCCCAAAGGCTGCCTGAGGGCGGGATGGTGTCTCTTAGCTTCCCTTCTGTCTCTCCTTTTTCATTAATGTCCATACTTTAATATGCAGATTTTCATTAATAATTTTACTGCAAATTACCTAGAGATCTCGGTGGTTGTTGCTAGTACTAAGTTTAATGAGGGAAAGATTAATAAGTTTAATGAGTGCCAGAGCCCACTGTAACAACATTGCCAAAAAGGCATTAAGAGTTGTTAACCTAATCTTGTGTAGCTTCCTCTCTGGTAATATTGTACTACTAACTACAGCATATAAAACATTTGCTGGACCAATTCTTGAATACAGCTCATCTGTCTGGAACCCGCACTGCATATCGAACATTAATACAATTGAGAGAATCCAGAGATATTTTATGAGAAGAGTCCTCCATTCCTCTACCCACCATAAAATACCTTATGCCACCAGACTTCAAATTTTGGCCTTAGACAACTTAGAACTACGCCGACTTCAGTCTGACCTAAGCATAGTGCATAAAATTATCTCCCACAATGTCCTTCCTGTCAATGACTACTTCAGCTTCAACCACAACAATACATGAGCAAATAATAGATACAAACTCAAGATAAACCACTCCAAACTCGATTTAAGAAAATATGACTTCAGTAACAGAGTGGTCAATGCCTGGAATGCAGTACCTGACTCTGTAGTTTCTTCCCCAAACCCCCAAAACTTTAACCTTAAACTGTCTACTGTTGATCTCGCCCCATTCCTAAGAGGTCTGTAAGGGGAGGACATACCAACGTGCCTACCGTCCCTGTCCTAATGTTCCTTTTTACTCCTACTCTTTTCATGTGTTCAAATTATGTGTATACTTTTACCTGTTATCTTATATATGCTTGACAAATAAGTAAGTAAGTAAGTAAGTAAGTAAGTAAGCAAGTAAGTAAATAAATAAATAAATAAATAAATAAAAATTTGGGAGGACGAAAAAAAAAGGAAGGGCTGGAGATTACTTTGGCTATTCTTCTTTGCATCTCTAGAGGGTGTGTTTCCAGCTGAAGATGTGCATTGTAATGCCATGGATGAAAGCAAGCACAGCTACAGTATAGGTTGTAAATCATGACGCTATTTTATAGCGGTGACCATAATGGTTACTTTTTACTGTATTGCTGTCTTATTTTAAGATTTTTCTTCTTAAATTCTTGTTCAGTCCCCCAGGACCTTAAACTGTCAGCAATATTATCTTGGGCCACTATTTCGTTTTAGTTGAATAGGCTGAATGCCGCGCAATTGGAGATATTCCGTGTTTCGGGCTTGGGAGCCTGCAGGAGGCATGTAAGATTTTCTTACGGTTGACATTCGAAGCTCTTTTTTAAGCTATTTGAACTTGTCTGTGGTAACCCAGGAAGTAGAATGGGGCCCGGCCTGAGATTTCTGCTTAGGAAACGGCCTTTGGAAAAACCCGTATCTTCTACATTCAGTTATTATATGTAGTTGAGAACTGTATGTGCACAACGATTCTGAACCTCCTGTGTGTTTCTTCATATTTTCAATCAAATTATTACATACTGGAAATATGCATAAGGGAAATTATTCTACACATTTTATGGTGTGCCGTTGCTTGTAGCAGTAATTGAAGTACCTTTTCCACTTATGAAAGTACTAATTTTATTTGCTTTTATTGCTTTTCTAGATGCAATTATTTATTTAGTGTGTTTTGGCTTTATTAAATTATGTTTACTATAGGAACATCATAAAAATGTATGAAAGTAACACATCAGCCGGGGCTGCCCAGTGACCTGTATTGGAGGAATCGAGGGTTATTTTTCATATCCAAACTTAATAGAATAAAGAAGGAATAAAGATATAATCTACCCAAGAAAACAATGCAATTTCCAGATAACATAATAATACACCTGGATGATGTAATTTCATAAATCTTAGGTCTAAAATTTACATGAGCTGGGTGTTGCTGTGCCATTTCAGAATTCATCATGGTTCAGCTGGAATTTGAATGAGAATTATAACTAAAGGCCAGCTTTATTTGATGTGAAGCAGAAATGCCTCCCAGGGTGAAGGGCTAAATTGGCTAATTGGCTCCAGGCCCCAGAGCTGGACTTCAGAGGCCGCCCGGGCGCCTTCTGGGGCCGCTGCTTCTTCTTCTTCTTCTTCTTCTTCTTCTTCTTCTTCTTCTTCTTCTTCTTCTTCTTCTTCTTCTTCCTCTTCCTCTTCCTCTTCTTCTTCTTCTTCTCGGGGCCTCTTTCCCACAGAGGCAGCCAGTGGCCCCCTCCCCCTGCACCAAGCGCTTTGGACTGCAAGGAGAGGCTCCCAGGAGCGAAGGGGAACCCCCCCCCACCCCCCACCCCCAGCCTTGCAGTCCTGGTGTTTCCCGCTTCTTCAGCCTGCCTCGTGTTTTAGTAGCTGGTTCCACTTGTGGTGGGGAAAGCCTGTTTGGGGGTATTTGGGGGTTACGTTCTTACTTCTGGTCTGGCCTTGTTTCTTTCTTGCCACCCTGGGCCAAGTTGAAGGGCAGCTGGCCCCTCCTCAGCCGATGGATTCAGGCAGCCCTTTTGTTTTGCAGCTGAAGGGCAGGGAGGAGAACCTGACCTACGCTGAGTTGGAGCTGCTGAAGCCTCATCAGGAAGCCAAAGGCGTTGCGTCCACCACCGTCTACGCTCAGATCCTCTTTGAGGAGAATAGTGTGTAAGTGATGCAGCCGAGATGGGGCCTGTTAACCGGGACGGACACACACACACACACACACACAGAATTACTTCTCTGATTTTAAGACTGTGGAACCAGTTTGTTTTGAAAGATTTCAGGGGAATTTGTTTAGGTGAATAAAAACATTTAATAAACATTTTGAAAGACTGGAGGAATAAGAATAAATAGAAAACTGGAAGTTAAACTGCCTTTACAGCAGAACTTGATCGTGGGAATATGAAATATTTTATTGGCTGGGAAACAGCTCTAAGTTGAAGACGAATGTGACTATAAAACGGCAATTTTACAGACCCAGGATTTTTTTAAAAAAAATTCTATACATGGAAGAAATGTACATTGGTTCCTTTTCCATGTTGCTAAGACTATGAAGATGTATTTTTGAATAAATAAATTTTTCCATTAAAAAAGGCCGATTTCTTGGTTTTATAGCATACAATTATAGCAAGAGTCCTGCAGTATGCAGGCAGTTGCCCTTGGTGACCTCTTAGGCCCCTTCCAACTCAATGATTCTGTGATTTGTGTATATAAACGGAGGCTCTCCTCCCGCTGCCATCCCTGGTCCGCTCACATCCTGATGAAAAGCTGCCCTTCTTTCCCGCCAACCTTCTGATCCCCTCCAGGGGGCTCCGGCTCTTTGCCAGGACCACCAGCAGAGTTATCGGCAGTGGTCTCGGGGCCACTCGTGGTCTTCTTTGGCCTTGACAGAATCTCCTAGCAGGGAGTCGGGAACATCCTAGCTGGCTTCCCAGGGCTTCCGAAACTGGCCTTCAAACTCATATCAATCACTTCTGTCAATGTCTTTGGCACTCTGCAGCCCGTGGGACTTTTTAAAAAACATAATTGCTTTGGTTGCCAGAAAGAGAACAGCCCATTTTTCCTCTGCATTGATATAAACAAGCTTTTACATGGGAAACGAACACGTATTTTCAATTGGATGTTAAAGTAGGGTTGACAGTCAGTTTTTAAACTACGGCCCCTAAGCAATAGACCCACATTTCCAAATATTTGATATATGGTTCAACAGAACTTCAAGAACTTTTATGATAATAATGACTATATCAAACTAACTAAAAGGAGAAAAAGAGAAAAAATAGGTTGGGAAGTGTCACAAATAAAGCATCCAGAAACAGACCAAATGTCGGCAAATGGCCCTTAAAAACAGCCCATTTTTCAGGTCAGATTCTGCCCATATTTATTCTTCCAGCCTTGCACAATAATTTGTTTGGCAAACTCAACCAGCTTCATGGAGGAAAGTTGGGAGGGGGGGGGAATGATGACCCAGTGCTGGCTTTGGTTTTCTTGGCCTTCCAAGAAATGGATATTGCAGTCAAATTCCACGTCAGAAGAAGTGAGGGGATGAGGCTCTGGAAGAGGGTGGGAGGTCCAAGAAAGCAAATGTTAAATTCCAGACCCAGCAGGGAAAACGAAAGGAGGCAGAAGCAACTTAGTGAACTTTGGAGCTGATGAAGCTAAGCAAAAACTGAATGAGCCGAAGGGATGCTAAGAATACAGAACGGCCTCCTTTGGCTACACAGAATGTGAAACGGCCTCCTTTAAGTTACACTCTACTCAAAATAAAAGGAAAATAGAAAAGTTTCTGCTCAAAAAGGACAAGAGGTTAACTAAAGAAGAAGCAACAGAATTGCTTGAGTTAATTTATTTGTGAACATTTGTCAGGAGGAGGAAATTATACATGTTGGAGATGAGCTTGAAGAGACACAAGAAGCCATAAAGTGTGGCTTGTATGACACAACTGCGTGCTCAGCTACTGGCAAAAGAACAAAAATGCAGGTGTCTCTGTCCTGGTTCTCTGTTCACCCCCAACATGCAAGATGCCTGTGGGGTGTGTGTGTGTCAAATCCTGCTGTTGGAACTGGTCAATCAGCAGAGATCAATTTCACGAGCACTTTTATCTGATCAATGTCAGACAGATTTTAAAATGGAATCAGCCGGGTGGAGGTGTAGAGGGGAAACCTGGCTGTCTGGAAATGCCCTAAAAATTAACAACTTATTAACAATCCATGCAGAACCAAAATTATAAAAATGGGAACCTGTAAGTATATATCAGAAAGATTAATTCCAGAAAAGGATGTTTTTTTCTTTCCTGTCAAAATACATAATTTCAATATTGGCATGTATAGTCTGCACACATCACATGAAATTCAATCTTGCAAATCATGGATGGATGGATGGTTGGCCCTTCCTTCCTTCCTTCCTTTCTTCCTTCCTTCCTTCCTTCCGTCCTTCCTTCCTTCCTTCCTTCCTTCCTTCCTTCCTTCCCTCCCTCCCTCCCTCCCTCCTTCCCTCCCTCACTCCCTCCCTTTCCTTCCTTCCTGTTTTCTAAAGTGACTTGAGTTCATCCACCCTACTCAGTGGTGAAATTCACATTTTTTTACCACCGGTTCTGTGGGCGTGGCTTGGTGGGCGTGGCAGGGGAAGGGTACTGCAAAATCCCCATTCCCTCCCACTCCTGAGGCCAACCAGAGGTGGTATTTGCCGGTTCTCCAAACTACTCAAAATTTCCGCTACTGGTTCTCCAGAATCTGCTGGATTTCACCCGACCCTACTGCTGTGTACATTTATCCTTCCAAAATAGTAATTCTTTTGACTAATCCCAACAAGTATGAAAGTAGTAGTAATGAATCACGTTTGTTACTTAAAATACAAAATAACAAATACAGGTAAAGATGTAAAAAAAGAACATATGATTAGTGGCATTTAAAAGGCCAGCAGCTTATATAGTAGCCTCTAAGCTAGACTCTGGTCTCAGAGTAACTTAGGAATACTTTCAGAAAAGTTTCTTAGCTTTACAAAATTTTCAGTAGTATAATTACATGTTTTGCAAATTCAACATCATCAAGCTTGCTGGACAAACAGAATATTTATATTGGGAAAGACTAACTCTTGCAGACCTTGATCAAATCCCAGGCCCCATCCTTCCAGATGCCACTTTCTCTTGCTCAACTTTCAGCTTGCAAATCACTGTTTACAAATGTTACCTACATGTCCACAACTCTTAGATTTTCTGTCAATTTTTGGAAGGTTTTTTTTTAAATGGAGGAGGATTCAACTATTGGTATGGTGTACCTGATGCCAGAGTATACTCTGTTTAATAATTTTAAGGGTCAGCAAACAATGATCCAACTTCAACAATTTAATTAACAATATTTGTGAGGCTAGCGAGATATTTCTGCTTTCCTTGCAGTCTTCAGGCAGATTCTTTGCAAATAAACAGGGCAAGAAGTTATGGCTCAGATTTTGTTTTGAAATGCATCCTGCGGCCTGCCCTAGGAAAATAGGGGGTTGGGGGGGGGGAAGAGAAGTTATGGGTGATGGGCTAGATGGAGCTGCAGGAAGACAAAACACTGTTGCATGTGTGTGTGGGTGGGTTGGTTTATGCTTAGGATAATTGGGCCATCCAGCAATCAAATCTTCAGTGTGGTCATTGCCCAGCAGAACATTGCATAATCAACTCAACAATTTGATAAGATTAGAGTTTAAAAAGATAACGGAATAAGACAAAATGCTTATTTCCACTAATGCTATGACTCTTGCATAGAAAAGCTACATTGTTCAGGTTTCTCTGAGCATCACAACTAGGCATTGTTTGAAATGGATGTTTTGTTCTTTTGGGGAATACTCTGGCAGCCCAGACTCCGCCTTTGCCTCACGCCATGCCAGTTCCTCCATCAAAGAGAGTGGAGGAACACAGGAAAGGTTTGGAGGGGTGGGTGGGCGGGGGGGTGTCAAATTGTTTTGTCATCAGAAGAATTGGGCCACCCATTGATGGATGTTTTTCCCATCAGCCAATCACATGCTGAAGTGGGAGGGAAAGAAACAGAGGATTCAACCAATCTCGTGTCTGACTTCAGCACGGCCCCTCTGGGCTATCAGCCAGGAGGGACCCATCAGGGCCCGGGGGTGGGGGAGCCTTGCTCCGACTTGGGGAGGGCAGTGGAGGCCCCTTAGCTGAGGAGTGGGACAAGGCCCAAGTCAGGTGGCAGACGAGGGCAGCTCTAGCTCCCCCCCCAGGTCAGAGCCCCCAGGCTCCATTAAAGCCCAGACCGGGCAGGTGGCCACTCTCCCACTTCCGGCCAAGCTCTGGGATGACTGGCTCTGTCTCTAAGTGGGACCAGGTCTCCTGGCTCTGGCCACAGGAATTCCTGACCCTCCAGACCTTCTGACCCCCAAGTCCCAGCAAAAATGCTGGACAGCTGCATTTTTAAATAGGCTTAAATAGACTAGGATGGTGGGGGGGGGGGGGGGGAGAGGCTCCTTTAGGACAGCTCAGCAATCGGTGAAGTTGCTGAGTTGTGCTGCTTCTGCCCATCCTTGTGCTACCATTGGAAAAGAGTGGACGGGTGCTGAGACGGGCAGCTCCATTCAGCTGCTCCCAGTCAGGCCCTTATTCTTAATGTTGTGTGTCCCACAGTTTAGAGAGTTCAGCCTTGGACACCTTTTACTGCTAAATATGGCCTGTTCTTCCACATTAAATTTTACCACCATCTGCAAGCATTCTCAATCACATCAGTATGAGCAGTTACAAGTGTGTGTGTGTGTGTGTGTGTGTGTGTGTGTGTGTCTGTTTTGTGGGCACACGGTGGGAGACAGGAGGTATCCCTGGCATAAAAACTACTCTGTTGTGCAACTAATAGGTTCATTAGGCGTGGGAGCCATTTTGAGGTCGATGTAAGTGTATTTATTCATTTATTAGATAACTGTAATAATAGTCTCCTTAGGGTTGCCTCTATTAACTTACAGCAAGCTAGTATTTTATGAAACATGATTCAGAATTCACCCAGTTAAATGTGGAGTTTATTTTATGTGTTGATCTTGATATAGTTTTCCCACATTATATACAGAGTGAATTATACACATTCGAAATGTGTATAATTATACTATTTGTAGTATAATAGTCCATACCACAAGAGCAAGGATAGGATTCAGCAAAAAAAAACAAAACCCTAACAATAAATTGGACCTGTCCTCTCAGATTGTTGATCCTAACCATTTATTATGGATAAAATCACCTATAAAAATAATGCAAAAAAGGCTGGGTATTTTTGTGCATATGAAGGCCAGCCTGAGGGAGAAGAGAAGGTGGGGAGGCAGAGAACCTTTCAGCATTTAGGAGGCCGTTTCATTTTATGTAACATTTTGCAGGTAAAATCACATTCCGAAGGGTCTGTATCTTCACGGATTGCGTGATAGCTGAGTTGGTACCTCACAATACCATACCTGATTATTCTTGTACAGGCAGCCCCGGACTGCTTGAAGATGTCTCAAGGCTTTGGGGACACCAAATTCTGGGCTCACAGGAAAGACGTCCAGGATCATCTCTGGACTGAGGCAACTAGCTCTATGTAGGTGAAGTAGCCTCCCCAGCAAAGTCCCACAGATGTTGAACAAGAGGGAGACAAACGGCTGTGCCTCAGCTAAGAGAAGCCCTGTTCCGGAGCGGTGGAGCTGTTAAGATGCACCTCCAACATCTTTTACGCAAGAAAGAAAGGCCAATGTACTGAAGGCTAATCCCAACTGCTAGAAATCTCAACAGGGCCACATTTGCTATCTCCTTCCTGGGAAAGGCCATTCATCGTAGGGCCAAAACCGTGTCTATGCAAAATGTGGGTGTAAAAATTAGTAGGAAGATTCAGGATAATCTATTTTATCCAAATGTTACTTGTGTTGTTGCACCACCATCTTCACCAGCTTGTCTAAATCTGGAACAGTGGAACACCAGTCGACAGTTGTTAACATTGGCTGGATGGTAATGGCTTCTTAAATCACATAAGTGGCCACAGGAGCCGTATTCAAATAAATGTTTCTTGTTATTTGCTAAAAACACGAGGAATCCATTCTGTCCAGTATTCTCAGAGCTGGGCTTCCCCAAAGACCAACAACCTGTAAGGAGTTCAGCAGAAAGTCTTTAAAACCCAACCCATAAGTAAGTTGTCCATGGTAAACAAGTGAAACAAGATACCCCCATCCAGACAGCATGATTTGCAAAACAAAGCACTAAATCAAGATGACTATTGCACAAGGGCTGAGCTCATAACTACAGGAGCCATGAATTCAGAGAACTGCTCCAGGGAAGAAGATTCCCCAGAACTAGAAGCCTGACATTCACTCAGTACGTCAGCTCAGGCAGGAAGATGGTTAGTCAATGCACTGGCAGCCCCCAACACAAGCTCTAGTTTGCTCCCATCAACACCTGGGATTCAAAAGGATCCAGAGACAAGAAAAGCGGAAAGGGAATTAAAATTATGATGAATATGGCAATGTTGCCTCCCCAGACACCAAGTCCTTGTTTTCTCTTCTGATTCTCATTTCATATCGAACAGCAGAACAATTAGGGCTGATGTGCTGCTGACTGACCAACCAGGACCCCAATATTAGGCGTGAAAGTGGAGGGGAAGGTTGCACCCAGTCTGGCGACCCTATTTCCTAATTCGGGGTGGGGGTGGGGGGACTGCATTCTTCAGCTGCTGTAAGGCCACGGGAGCTCCCGTCCTCTATGCTCCTGGCCAAGGCAGAAGGAATCCGTAACTCTTTCTTTTTTCTTTTTTTTTATTTGATTTATATGCCGCCCTTCTCCGGAGACTCAGGGCGGCTTACAATGCACTAAGCAATAGCCTTCATACTTTTGTATATTTATACAAAGTCAGCTTATTGCCCCCACAAACTGGGTCCTCAATTTACCTACCTTAGAAAGGATGGAAGGCTGAGTCAACCTTGAGCCTTGGTGAGATTCGAACCTGCAATAATTGCAGGCAGCTGATGTTAATAACAGGGCTTTAGACCACTGTACTATCCAACTCTTTCGCCTGGAGACGACAACCACCACCACACAGCCTTTTCTGCGCAAAAAGCAGAGCCCGGGTTTCTCCACCAGGGCACCCCACAGGCAGAAGCAAGCACCCTTCTTACACCTTGAGCCAGAGGGGTTTTTCTCAGGGCCCAATATCACTTAACTTTCGAATGCAATGCGGAAAATGCCTTTAAAGGTGACTTCTGGCTATCCTAGCTGTGGCCCCTTCTTCCCCGCTCTCCTTTCTAGAGTCCAGTTCACCGGTAGGATGTGGCCACGGTTGGCTTCTGCACCTGGTGCTCCACCATTCAGCAGAGAATCTGGTTGCCAGAAGGACAAATGGACAGAAGACGGCTGTCTTCTCGCAGACACCAAAGCCTGTTTTTGGGGATCTGTGCATGTCTTTCAATTACTCAACTTGGCTGCCCCCTTAGTGGCGGGGCTGGAAAAACAGCCGGCAAAGGAGGACGGCTCCTGCCTGAGGAAGGAGGGAGCCAAAGGCCCTTCCTATCTATCTCTATAAAAAATAACATTAATTGGCATGCTCTGCCATTTCCTGAACAACCCATAATTAGGTTAGATAAGAAACTAGCAGTGTCTAAGAGCTATAAATGTCTAAATTAAGTTATTTTGAAAGTGCCCAGCACTTTGGCATTTTGAGAGTTCACAGTAATTGCGGTATTGAGATAAAATTGCTCCTGTTATTTAAAAGGTCATTATCTTCTTCACTTAGATAGATGGAAACTATTTTCCACTCTAGTGAACCGTTGTGTTTGGGACAATTAGGCAGGCTCGAGTAGATTTCCACCAGCCTGACTCCCACTTATCACAGCTCAGGCCATGACACACAGAAATGTTTGTATAGAAGGAGACGCAAAGTAGCCACTCTGTATTCTACTCACAGGCCGCCGCCGCCGCCACCACGTGACTGAGATTTCCAGACGGAGATGCTAAATAACCCTCGGGCAGCTGTTGAACGATGCAGGTCGGTGGGTGGCTGGCTGCTCAACCCTTGTCACCATCCAGAAGAAGAGCCAGGAAAGCAGGGACCAATTGGCAGCTGTGAGCCTCCTGCTTCTCCATGGGGAGACGGAGTTGAGGGGATCCCAGGGACATGGCTGTCTCAACAGGGCTCCAGGGAGATCCAGCAAGAAGGCCCAGTCTTGGGCCCACTGCAGAACTGAGTTAATGCAAGAACGCAGCCAGGAAGCCAGGACAAAGAGGGGATGCAACCTCCAGTGCCCCGACCTCTGATGCAGAAGCCTTGCTGCAAGGCTGAGGGTCCAGCTGGACACCTGTCTGCAGGTCGACTGCAAAGAGAGGTCTCATGGCCACAGCCGAAATCTGTACGAGGTGCCAGAGATTAAAACGAAACAAAAAATCCTAATATGATGCCTATCGGATTGTCACGTTGGGTGAGGCCACTGCGTGGTTTCTTTTCTGTGCCTCTCAGGTACCTGTGCAGAACGAGCCACCTTTGATGTTCCATACTGTGTAATATTGGAATGAACAGTTGTCACTCAACCTTCTTTGCTGACAAAGTCATTCGTTCATCTACAGGCTGCTCAGACCAGACTTTGTGAGCAAAGTTTTTCTTTTAACAATCACACAGCCTCTACCGAGAACATCCCGAGCAAATGCCCCGCATCAAGCCCTAAACGCAGGTGCAGCTATCCCTGAGAGCTGAACTAGGTTTGGCTGGGCAGAGAAATTGAAATGTCAAGACCAAAGTACAGGCAACCCTAGAACCATAAGGGTGGGTTTCCCATCTCATCTTTCCCAAGAGCAATTCTGGTGCAATTTGGATTCTGCTTCTGGTCCAGAAGATGCGAGTCAACTCAGACCAGCTCATGGACAACCAGAGCAGCCACCCTGGTTGCTATTAGTCAGAGAAGAAAAACAGACCAACTGGAAAACTTTAATTCCTACACACACACACACACACACACACACACACACACACACAGAGAGAGAGAGAGCAGGGTCTTAGTCAACATCTGTGGTTGTGTGGCATTAAAAAAAAAAGAATGGGAGGGACAAAAGAAACTGCCAGAAATTCAGATATCAGAATGAATCCTATGAAACTTAATCCTCCATTGTTAAAGTTTCAGGAAAGCCAAAATATTGATAATAAATAACACCCAGCATTATTCAATAATATTTAGGTAATACTAGTTGAAAGATGCGCTGAACATTTTCGTAGATTAGTTTGTTCCTTGGTGCTGGTGCTGGCAGACTGAGGCTTTCCAAGATAGGAGAATTTTCACCCCAGTCTTCGTTGCCTCTTCATAATCTGAGAAATCTCCCCACAGATCCTGCTCTGGGCCCTTCTTAAACAGCCCGTGGAAATTTGCTATTTCAGCCTTGCAAGTAAACAGAGGAGAGACTTTGGGGCCAAATATTCCTGAAAATTTCTCCCATCTGCCCCATCTCAGTTAATCATTTCAGGTTCCAACAACTAAGGCGAGAGGGATTCATCCCATCCTTTGCTCAGCGAAGGGCTCCGTTAGAAGGAGATTTTGCTGGGATTTACATTTACATCTACTTCTTCCTTCTACTCCTCAACTGACCAACAGCAGACCTTTCCATCTTCATTGCCAGCCAGAAGCTTGGAATAATTCCTAGAGATAGAAGAAGAAGAAGAAAGAGTTTTAGGTTGAGAGCACTACAATCACACCGAATGCTTCTGCCCAAAATAATTATTACAGTGGGAAGAGGATGCTATCCAGTGGTGAAATCCGACCGGATATATCCGGCTTGTGCGAACCGGTAGCACCGGTGGTGGGAGGCTCCGCCCACCCGCCAGGACATCATTACATCCTATTTTTGACCCTATGCACATGCGCAGAAGGCTCTGTGCACTCCCGTTTCTGAACTGGTAGCAAAGGTAAGTGTATTTCACTGATGATACTATCCATGACATTTTAAAGTCAGGCCCATATTTGAAAACCCCTGGAAGAGCTTTAGAAGAAATACTAACAGAAATAACCTTTTGATTGTAATCTCTCCCCTCCTCAGGGTGACCCTCTGTTCTTCAATACTTATCGTATATTCTGACTCTAATCCAGTCCAGCTGGAAAATATTTATTTGGTAAGAGGTTAACCAGAGATGTAGCTCAGAGGTGGTAACCTTTCTGAAAGGATGGGGGACTCCCGACTTTATATGAGAGTCTTGTGTTTGTATGCTGGTGTTTTTATGAGGTCTCATAATATCACACGTCATTTGTGTTTCTTTGAAAGACTGAAACATATTTAGCCTTTTTCACCCTGACCATGATCAAGGACTTCCAAGCCACTGTGTTCACCTTTTGGGAGTTGTTTTGTTTTATGATTATAGTTTACTTACATGTCTTTTCAAGAAGAAACTAGTAGGTTCAGATAATTTGGGTGCTGTGGCACCTTGAATGGAAACTGTACAATAGGATATGGTTGTGTTCTAAAGTGGTACCCTTCAGGTCAACTACTTTATGCATTAATTTGGAGATCTGATTGATTTTGAAAAAGCTAAATAAGGCCAAGTCTGTTTAGCATTTGCATGGTTAACCAGTATAAATTTGGTTACAGGCTAGACTGGGAAAAGATAATGAAAAATTATAAACAGAGAAAATAAATACCAAGACAAAGGGTTAGGCATAAGCATACACATAAAGTAAAAAAACCAAACCCACAATATCTTTAGCTAAACATTATTTTCATTAATATTGCAGAGATCACTGCTTCCGAAGCAGATTTCTCAGTCCCCTCCAGATCCCTCGGGATACCAGTCAGTTAATCCTAAAGCTGCTGCGAAGATGGAAGGACCCCGGTTTTTCTTCTCTGCCTTGGCTCCCAATGTCTGCCCTTGTTTTGAAAAGACCGCTCAGAAGAGAGATATGGGCAAACTCCACAAAAAAGAAGAGAGATTTGGGCAAAGATAAGAGCCTTGGATAGTACAGTGGTCTAAAGCCCTGTTATTAACATCAGCTGCCTGCAATTATTGCAGGTTCGAATCTCATCAAGGCTCAAGGTTGACTCAGCCTTCCATCCTTTCTAAGGTAGGTAAATTGAGGACCCAGTTTGTGGGGGCAATAAGCTGACTTTGTATAAATATACAAAAAGCATGAAGGCTATTGCTTAGCGCATTGTAAGCTGCCCTGAGTCTCCGGAGAAGGGCGGCATATAAATCAAATAAAAAAAAAGTGAAATTCAATGGAGAAAAAAGTAAGGTTCTACATTTAGGCATGAAAAACAAAATGCACAGGTACAGTATATGTGATACCTTGCTCAATACTAGTAACTGTGAGAGGGAACTTGGAGTCCTAGTGGACAACCATTTAAATATAAGCTAGCCGTGTGCAGCAGCTGCCAAAAAAGCCAACACAGTTCTAGGCTGCATAAACAGAGGGATAGAATCAAGATCACGTGAAATGTTAGAATGCCTTGATAAGGCCACACTTGGAATATTGCATTCAGTTTTGGTCATCACAATGTAAAAAGATGTTGAGACTCTGGAACGAGTGCAGAGAAGAGCAAGAAAGATGATTAGGGGACTGAAGGCTAAAACATATGAAGAAGAACGGTTGCAGGAACTGGGTATGTCTAGTTTAAAGAAAAGAAGGACTAGGGGAGACATGATAGCAGTCTTCAATGGGTGGAAACTAATTAAGGAGAGAAGAAACTTAGAATTAAGGAGAAATTTCCTGACAGTTAGAACAATTAATCAGTGGAACAACTTGCCTCCAGAAGTTGTGAATGTTCCAACACTGGATGTTTTTAAGAAAATGTTGGATAACCATTTGTCTGAAGTGGTGTAGGGTTTCCTGCCTAGGCAGGGGGTTGGATTAGAAGACCTCCAAGGTCTAGTCTAGTCTAGTCTAGTCTAGTCTAGTCCCCTACTCTACTCTACTCTACTCTACTCTACTCTACTCTACTCTACTCTTTCCCTTGCCCCTAGAGTGTCCAGCCAAGTCCTCTCAGCAGATTGAGGCTCAAATTCCCTTGACTACTAAGTCACTTTTTGTGAGATGGGTGGCCAAATAAATTTATTAAATAAATAAATAAAATGTGGGAGGTGGACTTGCCTGCCGGTCTACTGCACTGGAAAGTTCAACCATCTTTTTTCTACTGCTACTAAAACCACCACTTTGCTTTTCAGCTAAAATGGTACCAAAGTTTAAAGGCATCCTAGTCAGGATGAGTTTTATTTCACCCTGGATACCTTCTTGCTGCAAGAGGCAAAAGGAGGCACTGGGTGAGCATCCTGTTCTTCCCTAAGTTATTAACCAAAGCGGCACTGGGAGAATATGGGGCCATCGAACGGCTGTTACAGACCGTTTCTGTAAAGGAAAACACCTTGTGAAAAGATTTTGCAGGAGGGGCCCCTGGCTAATGCCTGACTGGGAGGCGCAGCAGCCCGCCTCCTTCCCACTCGCGACTGGCTGGGAAGTCACACCAGCCACTTCCGCGCTGGAGCCGCTGAGGGTGTAGCTCGCGTGCCCCCTAGCGAGTTTACCGGGTACTGCAGTCCAAAGGCTTACCTGGAAGCTGCCAGGGCTGTGACGGGCGAGGCGGGTCGGTGGGCTTCCTCTGGGGGGCTCGTGCGAAGCAGCAGCTCCCGCTGGAGGACAAACGCCGCTTTCTCTCCTCTGCCGCCTGCTGGCAGGATAGAAAGGAAACGTGAAATGGTGGGGATTTTCATTTTGGAGATGAAAAGGTGTAGTTCTTATTTATAATTCGTTAACCAGAGAACAAATATATTTAATCCCCGCCTCTATGACTGCCAGAAGGGCCGGTCCCAATTGGATTTTCGGCCTATGATAGTTACCTGTGCTGACGTGTGGTTATATCAATTGTGGCTAAATTGGATTTGTGTATTATTGCTTTCTAAATTGCATGCCTAGTTCAGCAGAATTGTTCATCACTGTTTCCTGTTTCAGTGCTTAATAAGATGTCGCTGAATACCTTGCGTTGCCCAGTTAAAACAAGTTGCCTAAAGTCCTGGTTATTGTCAATGCACCTAAATCTGGTCCTTGTACAATCAGTAATTAAATGCCAAGAATACTGTGCAAATAATATAATTCAATTGTGGTTACTTCAGCTTTAATTTTAGCGCTCCTGTTTTGGATTAATTGTTCTTTCCAGTGTTGCAAAACTAACAGAGGAATATCTGGCTGTGGCTGCTGCTGAAAATACCTCAAGAGCAAATTGTTTTGTGGGAACAGAGGCTGCTGGGATTGAAGTCTGCTTGCTATTCAAAGATTCATGGTGCCATTTTTGGATTGGGATCCCGGTAAGGATTTGTGGCCTCCGGAGTGATGCAAGGCAGAGTCCCAGCTGACACAGCTCACCATCTGAATTGATACTTGCCTTCTGTAGATAATGTACAACTGAGGAAAGGGGCTTTTCTTATAAACAAGTGCTGAACCTGTGCCATAAACATGAAGAGGAGGAACGGTCCATGAATCATGACTGATGGTTACGTGTCATTGAGTCGATGGCAACTCTTGGCAATCACACAGATAAATTTTTTTCCCATGACCATAAAAGTAATAATCTCCAATTAACCATATACTCATGCATGTGTTGTATGTAAATTTGCCTTGCAAAGGGAGGGAAAATGCTTGCTGATATGTGTACAATAATCTCCCAAATAGGTATACGCATGCATGTTAAATATGTACAACTGCCCAAATCCAGCAGGCTGTTGCTCTGTTGGCCAGGCGGCTGTGGGGCCCTCGATTGGGGTGGTGGTGGCAAAGGCTGTTATCTTTATCTCACGGAAGCCAATTCGAGTTCTGCCTTTCTCTTGGGAAGAACAGCCAAGGATGGAGTGGGTTAAAACTTTGCAGAGGGAGCCCCCTGCTGGCCGTTTGCAGGCCAGCAGCCCTCTCTTTCTATGCTTTCCATGCCTGGTTTGTGTCCTTACCCTGCTCGGCTTGGCGCTTGCCAGCCTTGGCCTCTCCCACCGGCTCCTCTCCCTGGCTCACAGGCGAGGCTGCTTCAAGCTTCCAGACCTGAAACATCCAGGAGAACCAGTCAAAAGTGGCAATGGGGTGGGGGTGGGCGGGGGGGGGGGGGGGGGGGGCGGAGGGGAAGGGGGGGGGGGGAATCAGACAAAGTGGATTCCATAAACTTTAATAGATTAATCAGTTCTCAGACAAGAGTTTGTGAATTGTTTCAACTGGGAGACCTCGGTGCTTCTGGCCTCTAGCTTTAAATACTGTGAGGTGGGAGAAAGGAAGGAAGGAGGAACGAGGAAAAGGGTTAAGTAAAAGCACCCGGGGAATCCTCCAGTTTAGAGCCATTTGCTTAGCGACCATTTGAACAGCATTGGAAAAAGGGATTTATAACTGGTCCTCACACTTATGACCATCGCACCATCATCACGGTGACATAATGACAATTCAGACACCTGTCATGTATTTATGACGGTTGCAGCCTCCCTGGGTCACCTTTGTGACCTTCCCAGCCGGCTTCCAGCAAGCAAAGTCAGTGGGGGAAGACTGACTCGCTTAATGACTGAGTGATTCATTTTACAACTCCAGGCAATCACATAACTACTATGGCAAAAAAATTTGTAAAATCGGGCACACCTCACTTAACAGCCACCTCGCTTAGTAATAGGTCCCAATTCTGGTTGTAAGTTAAGGACTGCCCGTGCCCTGAAGATGGAGGACAGAGAAGGGTCCTAAAAGTAAACCCCCCCCTTTTTTTCTTGTTTGCAGCTTGGATTTCAAACTTCTGTAGCCCTCAGAGGAAGATCTCTGTCGCTGCCTTCACTCGTGTATTTTAAGGTAACAGTTTCGTAAAAGAAAACCGTCCCCTGGATTTCAGCCAGGCCCCCTGGGCTCAGCCGGAGGGGGCAGGGGGTTCAGGCAGGGGCCTTTGCCTCCTTTCTTTAAAAACTCCTTCCTGATAAATCAAACACTTAAAATGCCTTCTTGATTTTAACTAATTCAGTGTGTTAGTAGAAGGAAATGCAAAGCAGGCTGAAAACATGCCGTTGTGTGGAGTTTCAAGTATAAAATATTGTATTCTCGTGAGTGGTTTTACTAAACACTGGAGATGGTCTGTAAACGGCCTTTTAAGCCCCAGGCTTTACAGACACTCCTTTGTAAGGCTAGAGCTCCCCATCCGCCAATTGGAGAATGAGCCCCACCCAACCGATTGGAACTGGGGAGGTTCCCCCGAAAAACACGGCCTTGGTTGGCTGAAACCACTTTTTCCATGTCGAGCCTCAGTGGCACAGTGGTTAGAGTGCAGTACTGCAGACTACTTCTGCTGCCTACCGGCTGCCTGCAATTAGCCAGTTCAAGTCCCACCAGGCTCAAGCCTTCCATTCTTCTGAGGTGAGTAAAATGAGGACCCAGATTGTTGGGGGCAATATGCTGACTCCGTAAACTGCTTAGAGAGGGCTGGAAAACACTGTGAAGCGGTATATAAGTCTATTGCTATTCCAATCCTGGGGAGAAGAGGTGGGATGTGAAGGAGGAGGCTGTTTCATCTGTTCTTCGCCAACTATTTCCCCATGGAGGCAGTGTCTCCAGTTCATCTTTTGCTTCCGAACACCCACCCGCCCGCCTGCCTACCTAGAGAAGAGCGCCAGGGAAGAAGGTGTGCACCTCCGTCTGCACGAGGTGCCCTTGTCAAAACCTTCTGAGAACCTGCCCCTGCTGTAGCCCCGCAGGCGGACTAATCTCCGCTCCTGGGACATAACAGGGAGTTCCTGGAGGGGGGGGTGGTCTCCCTCTTGGAGGGTCCTACCTGCACGCAACCATCTGTGTCTCCTGTGACAATGAGACTCTGCGCATCCCAGTCCTTCACTTCAAAGAAGCAGCAGCAGGAGAGCCTTCCTCCAGGTCTTAAGGGGGCCTTTTCTTTGGCCAGGGGCTGCCCGTTGACGGTCCAGAGGTACAGGGTCACTCCAGCGCACGAAGCCACCTCACCCTGCAAAACCATCCCAAGTGCAGTTCAGGCCTTTCCGTCGCGCAAGTAAGGTCAAGACAACCAACATCGACCCATGGAAGAAAGCAGGCTTGGTGACACAGGAACAGCCGAGGCAGGTGACACAGAGGAGAGATTGTCACAAAAGCAAAAACTCAAAATGAATTGAGTGATTGAACAAAGTCTGCCCAGTCTCTCCCACCTTCCCTTTTTAGGGAAGATGGTGGGAAATTGGGTGCAAGGCTGCTTCAGAGGGTCCTGGATGAAATCCCGAGTCCCTTCCGGTCAGGATTCAGGCCCAGGTATGGGACAGAAACAGCCTTGGTGGCACCTGGCGAGAGCAGGATGGGGGGCAGCACATCCATCCTCGCTCTCCTTGGCCTCTTAGCGGCCTTCAATGCTGTTGTCTAGGGCATCCTTTGGGCAGACTGGGGCTGGGCAGCAGAGTTTTGGGCTGGTTTGGCTCCTTTCTCCAAGGTCGGCCCCAGCCATTGTTGATAGGGAGTGAGAGGCCCCAAGGATGGAAGGAAGGAAGGAAGGAAGGAAGGAAAGAAGGAAAGAAGGAAAGAAGGAAAGAAGGAAAGAAAGAAGGAACAGTGGCCCAATTCTTCCCCTTTCTGCTCATTCCCAGCTCCAAACCCTCTTCCTCTTCCTTTACCTTGAACTTCACCTGCTGTTTTGTCCACCCTAATCACTTCCCTGCAAGTACATTTCCCTACTTCAACTCACACATTTCTTTGGGAGGTGTCTGCTGCTTTCCAGAAACTAGCAAGCTAGGAGGGGAGTTTTGTCTCCCAAGATGAACCTGGATGATGCAGACAATGAGAGATAACCCTGGGTGGATTGGGGTGGGGTGGGGTGGGGAGGGGAGGGGAGAATCTTCTGCTATTTCAGCAACTGGCATCCAACAACGCCATCTGGAGGGTTGCATGTAACCAAACACACCAGAGGGCAAACTCTCTTGAAAGCTGAAAGCTCTCAGAGATAACAGCCCCCCTCCTCCTCTTCCTCCTCCTCCTCCTCCTCCTCCTCCTCCTCCTCCTCCTCCTCCGACTCAGAAATTGCTTTTAGTGCCCTCTTTCAACATTCAGGATCCTGTTAAAAACCTCGGTAAAAAGAAAAAAAATCAATCTGTCGCGCCTCGAGATGGTTTCTCACGGAGAAGAGCACCCATTAAGTCATCATGAAATGTTCATGGATTTGTCAGAAGAACGATGATAAATGAAGGCCTTACCGTTGAATCATTGATGGCAACCGCCGAGAGGCCTGCCTCATGCGCAGGAAGCCGGGTGAGGCATGTCAACTGGTTCAGGTCCCAGAAGAGGCAGGATCCATCCGCAGAGCCACTCACCAGGAGGCAGTAGGCCGTGGAAGCTGCCAGGCAGGTCACCGGCTGCATGTGTCCATACAGAGGCTGGGGAGCAAAGCAAGCAATGAGCAACACACACACGCGCGAGAGGGGAGTGGGAGTGAGTCCCAGGGCAGCCTTAGGCCTGCAGACCCCCCCCCCCCCGCTCCCCAATGCCTGGGGGTGGGGCTCAGTGGGAGGAGAGCTACTTGGAAAGGGGCAGAAGGCAGCCAGGCACCATCTCCTCCTTCTGTGAGGCCCTGGTAGGAAGGTGACACAATGCCAAAAGGGCTTGAAATAAGACGCAGAGAATCAGGATCAGTCCTGGGGAATGTTAGAGCCATGCAGTTGTCGTTTTTTTAAAGAAAATAATTGAATAACGAAGCCTGCTTTAGTACTATTGGCTTCTTTAAACACATGAGTCAATGGTGAGAATGCAGAATTAAATTGACATTTCTGCCCGCCTATTTCTGGCATGGCTATGGTCGCAATTCCCACTCACATTGGGTCTCTACATCACAGAAAGGATGTGACGACGCTGGGAAGCTGCAGAGGAGGGCGGCCACTCTGGGCTACTTTGTAAGATGAAAAAGGTGGAAGGTAAAGCTACAACAGATTTATTTTATTTATTTATGTAATTTATATGCCTTATATTACACCTGTGCCAAAGGAAACAAGCACAGTTTGTTCTGTTTCTCACAATGCTTAATACTTGGGGCAGCCAATGAAGTCAAAGGGCAGGAAAATCAAGGCTGACTAAGCTGGTGCCCAGGGAAAAGAAATCTGAGCAGTGAATTTCCTGGATCCCTGGAGAATCTCCCTAACCCTCACCCTGGAGGCAGACCTTGGCCTGATTTACAATGTGTAGGATTCCTTGGAAGAGAAGAGTAAAAATATTCTGATCCAGGAAGCCAAAACCATTTGCACTGCTGGGCATCTCTGGAATTTGGAGAACGGGCTGGGGGTGGCTCAAGGGAAGAAAGGCTGGGGGATTCCCATAGCAAAACGGCTGCCACGGGGAACAGAACCCCTTCCCACCATTTATTACAATGCAACGAGCCCCTACAAGACCGTTCTTTCTATGCTCTGCCTGCCTTTGCCCCTTTTCTGGGCAGACAGTCCACTTCCAGACAGGGCACCGTGATGCCAGCGGCCATTATTTGTTTCTGGGGCTCATTTAAAGATGGCCAAGATCATGTAGAAATGGACCCTCTGCTTTAGGGCAAGCGAGCATCCCGTGTTTTAATAATGTAAAACCATTTCTAAAGAACGTAAAGAGGTCTGAGAAGAGCCATGAAAGGGTCTGCAACATGATGGGCGCTTCCAGGTGCCCTGCTGAGAAACCCAAATACAATTGAAAGCCCTCCAGAGCAGGGGTGAAATGCTAATGATTCGCACCGGTTTGAGAGAACTGGTAGCGGCGGCAGCGCGAAGCTCTGCCCACCACCCGGACATCATTACTTCCTGGTTTTAACCAGGAAGTAACCTGTTTTTGACCCTCTGCGCATGCGCTGAAGGCTTTGCGCATGCACAGAGGGTCCAAAATTGAATGTGACGCATGCACGTGGAGCGCACACTTCCGAACCGGTAGGGAAGGTAAGTAGATTTCACCCCTGCTCCAGAGTCACATAAAAGGGAGAGGAGGGGCCATATAAGTCAGATGGTTGAAGTAAAATACCTCTCCCTGATGCACAAGGACCTCCCGGCTTGCATAATGCCCAGCCCTCCTTAGTTTTGACACCATCCTTCATCCAGCGAGGGGCAACTTCTGCACTGACTGGTGGGTGTAGAAAGTCCAAGGAAATCTTCTTTGGCAACTATTGAAGGCCGACCGGGGACAATTGAATGGCCTCCGGAGAGCCTTACAGAAGCGCAGCAGGAGCCACTGTTCCAGGGCACCTGGGAAACGGTTCCCCCTGGTTGAAGAACCCCTGGGCTGGGCTGGCAAGCCAGCCTTGCCCTCTTGGCCCCTCTGCAAGCAAGAAGGCTCCCAGCCTCATGGATTGGGGCCAGAGGGATGGCGGGAAGGCCGCTTCCCTCCCTATCTTTGGTGGCTGCTGGGGCCGGGGGCTCGCCTGTCCTCTTTCCTCTCCCACGTGGCCGTACCATTGTGTCTTGACAATTCAATAAATAAGATCAGGAGCTGCAGTCTGGTACAGCCGTCCTAGGGCATCAAAGGGGGATTAGATAGTTTCATGAAAGAAAAGGCTGTTAATGGCCAGAGAGTCATGAAGGTTATATGCATTTATTTCAAAGTTCATTCTTCAGATCAATAGATCTCAGGGTAATCAAATACAATTAGTACAAGCTATAAAGCATGCATATACACGCACCCATCATGCTATTTCCTTTCAGAATGAGTGATATTATATAAAGATAAGCAAAATTAAGGCAAAAGACAAGTTAAGGTAATCTAACCAAATATAGTTTATATTAACTACCCCACTCCACATCTGTCTGTTTTAACAAACAGTCATATTCTATCATTTATTCTTTTTACCTCTCTCTTCTTCTACATCTTATCAAGTCCATTTAACCAATTCATCCTTTTTTGTTTTTTTAATAGTTGGATCATTCAGTCTCTCTATATGACCCAAATACTTCAGTACTCACGAATCAAGGGTGAAATGCTTCTGGTTCGCTCCTGTTCGGGCGAACCAGTAGCAATAAAAACTACCGGTTCAGGTGAACTGGTAGTATAAAAAAGCTACCAGTTTAGTCGAACCGGTAGTTAAAAAAAGCTATGATCCGACGATCACCTATGCTGCGCCGTTTAGCTTTGCTAGAAAGCAGGCTTTCCTGCTTTCTAGCAAAGCTAAACTGCATGCCACAGCTGATCCCCCCCTCCCCTCTGCTGTTCTGCTTACCTTCCCAAGCCTCCTTTTGGCACCTACTGCGCATGCTAACTATCGGTTTGCCTGAACCGGTAGCTTTTTAAACGCGCAGGGCTCATTTGATGCGAAGCATGCATGTGTGGCCAGCAAACCGGTTCAGATTTCCCCGCCACGAATCCTCCATTCGATCCACATTTATCACCTGTTAATGTTTCTCCCCTTCTCTTTTTACTATACGCACCTCTGAACCACACATTCCCACTGCCTCCTCTACACCAATTTTGTTTCTGCTGACATTCTCAACTGTCTCCTTCACATGACAAAGAGCTCCCTCAGACAGCATTTTTCATAATTTTAAGAAACGTTAAATCCTTGCAACAGATCAATATTACAGCCCACGTACTGTTTCTATTAGAATTTACGTATCTTAAAATTCTTCCATTTTCCACTTCTTTCCAAAGTATGTAAATTCATCCAGCTGCATCCATCCATCCATCTATCTATCTATCTATCTATCTATCTATCTATCTATCTATCCATCCATCCATCCATCCATCATCTATCTAGCTATCCACCTATCTATCTATCTAGCATCTACAGATTTCATTTTATATATAAATCATTTATATGCTACCTATTTGGCTTTCTTCCACAATGATGCATAATCTTCTTTCCTAAAGCAACTTACACGTACAAAGCCTGAAACCTACCTCACACAATTGCCTTCATATTGGGCACTCCACTAAGCCGGGTTTTTGTTATCTCACCAGCATCATTTTCATAATAGACCACATAAATCCATGATGGTTTGTGTGCAGAAGATATCAAAACTAATCAAGTTGGCGAAACATCTAGTGCCTGCATTTATGCATTAAGTTTGCTTAATGTTAACCTTTAACTAATTGTACTATTTATTGTATTATGACTCTCAAAATGAGCTAATTCATTAATTGGGTAAAGCAGTTCTTTTATCTTTTTCTCAAGGGGACTAATAGTTAAGTAAACCCTGTTCCTAAAACAGAGCTAATCCTGCTAATTTTTCTCTGTTCTCCACCAATTTTTCTTCCTCTTCATTCCAGGTAAGGAAGAAAACCAATGTTGCGTCACCTGCAAAGTCATGGAATCAATCTATTACCCTCCACCTAGAGACAAACAACCTACTTTCTAACAAACAACTTGGTTTCAGAAAAAAAATTATCCTGTAATTTACAACTACTACATTGCAAAAACATATGGACTACACTTCTCGATTAGGGCAAAGCAATAGATGCAGTTTACATAGACTTCTGTAAAGCTTCAGTGGTACACGGCAAATTACTTCTAAAACTAAAATCCTATGGCATTTCTGGACTCCTACATAAATGGATAGCTGCCTTCCTGTCAAACAGACAACAAGTGGTCAAAACAGGAAGTGCTCTATCAAATCCTGTACATGTTAATAGCGGTGTTCCCCAAGGCAGTGTTTTAGGTCCAACACTCTTCATACTTTACATGAATGACCTTTGCGATCATATTAAAAGCAACTGTGTTCTCTTTGCTGATGATGTTAAACTATTCAACACCACCGACAATGCAACTACCCTTCAAAAAGACCTTGACTATGTGTCAGATTGGTCTAACAAGTGGCAACTCCAAATCTCAACCAACAAATGCTCTGTCTTGCACATTGGCAAAAAAAATCAAAACATAAAATACAAATTAGACGGACATGACCTTGTAGATGATTCTCACTCTATCAAGGACCTTGGAATACTCATTTCTAAAGATCTAAGTGCCAGAGCCCACAGTAACAACATTGCTAAAAAGGCATTAAGAGTTGTTAACCTAATCTTGCGTAGCTTCTTCTCTGGTAATATTGTACTACTAACTACAGCATACAAAACATTTGCTGGACCAATTCTTGAATACAGCTCATCTGTCTGGAACCCGCACTGCATATGGAACATTAATGCAATTGAGCGAGTCCAGAGATATTTTATGAGAAGAGTCCTCCATTCCTCTACCCACCATGAAATACCTTATGCCACAGACTTGAAATTTTGGGCTTAGACAACTTAGAACTATGCCGCCTTCAGTCTGACCTAAGCGTAGCACATAAAATTATCTGCTACAATGTCCTACCTGTCAATGACTACTTTAGCTTCACCCACAACAATACACGAGCAAATAATAGATACAAACTCAAGGTAAACCACTCCAAATCCGATGGCAGAAAATATGACTTCAGTAACAGAGTAGTCAATGCCTGGAATGCACTACCTGACTCTAGTTTCTTCCCCAACCCCCCAAAACTTTAACCTTAAACTGTCTACTGTTGATCTCACCCCATTCCTAAGAGGTCTGTAAGGGGAGGGCATAAGTGCACCAGCGTGCCTACCGTCCCTGTCCTAATATTCCTTTTTACTCTTACTCTTTTCATGTATTCGAAGTATGTGTATACTTTTACCTGTTATTTTATATATGCTTGTTGTGGCCCATCAGTGGCCTGTGCAGATTGTAGCTGATTCTGACAATGAGGAGGCTGGTGTGGTACTGCGCCAGCAGCCTGTGCAGCTGGCACTCGAGTCAGACAGTGAGGAGGCTGGAGAAGATGTGGTGCCAGAGGCAGGGATTCAGCCAGGGCCTTCAGAACCTCCAGAAGCTCCTTTAAGTGAAGACGACGAAGAGGAGGAGCCTCTTCTCAATGCACAGGTGTGCAGAGCTGCCAAAAGGCAGGAGTGGCTCCTCAGGAGGAGGTCTCCTCAAGAGTAAGGCTTGGGGCTAATTGGCCACTCCCTTAGCCTATTTAAGGAGGAGCGCTGCTTGCAGCAAACTGTAGGGAACAACTTTAGTTCAATCTCCTTTGCATCTGGATTCTCTGCAAAATTGTTTCTGGGATTTCTGCCAACTCTAGTAAGATGGTGATTACCTTATCTTAGAATTCTGGTAGGCTGTTAAGACAGTTTATTAACAGCCTTTGGTTGATAAAGACTAAGTTATTCGAGTAAAATAAGCTTTGTATAGAGTTCGTGTGTGCTGCATTCTTTGGGGTCCGTAGCTGGGGCAGAACAATGCTTGACAAATAAACTTAAGATTATGATTATGAAGAGTTTTAAGCCCTTAATGGAATATAGCAAAGAAAAGTGTGAAAGGTTGTTTTTGATATGCATACCTGGGGGTGGGGGGTGGGGGGAGATGAGAAAGAGAAATACGGAGGACTCGGAGGGAGAAGAAGTTGACCTCTGATTCCTGCTAACCCTCTGCAGGTGTTGCCCCAAATTGTTACCCCAGCAGCTCCATTCGATTTCAGAAGAGGAATTGGGGCGACCCACCTGTTTCAGGCGTAAGGCCGTGGCTCCCGTTGTGGTCCTGCAGAGGTCCCAGACACAGACAACGCAACTGCTTCCAGACGTGATTAGGCTGCTGGGTGTGGGAGACACAGCGCAGAGGCAGTCACCCCAGTCAGCCGGAGCCTCCAGGACGGTCATCTTCTGCGTGGACCAAGGAGCACCCAAGGCAGGAGAGAAGCAGAGAGGAGGGCAAGGGAAAAGGTGGAGTGAAATGGCTGCAACACTTCCACAATTGCAACACTTCCATGCACGCATACTTATATTTATGTGGAATTTTAATTGAATGAAGCGTTTAAGAGTTAAAACACACTTTTGTGTGTTTTAATAAAATAGGCTTTTAAAAAAATACAAAAAAATTGAAAAGCAAATATGAATTCTGAAAGAGTTTAATATTGTTCTTTTGCCAGTTTTTCTGTAAAATGCGGTCTATCAATTATTTTTGAATATAAAGTCTGTGTCTTCCTCCTGCAGCCTCTACTGATACCGCCTTGTTTGTCCAAGTCACAAACACTAGTGAAAGACCAACAATCAATTTATAATATCAAAATACTAGTGAATTCATAATAATGAGTATATTCCTTTCAAAATATACCCAGAACATTTCATATTGCTTATTAACCTGAAAAATGCACCCATCTTATCTGCTCTACACTGCTGAAAGAGGGAAGGAGATTTTTCACTTGTTGTAACTTGTCTTCATTTCAGCATTTCACGCCAACTTTTCTTTTTAAACAACCAGATTGGCTTCCTGGTCACCTGGCTTCTGGCCTACAGGAGAACCCTCCACAGAGTGGCAGGTGTCCCTCCCTGACTGGCCACCTGTCTCGGCTCTAGTGGGTGGCAGTAGCTTGTAAGGCCCAGGCAATCCTGTCTCCACTGAACAGAGCATTGCTCAGAAGGAGCAAAGAGGAAGAGGAAACCGTGCTGGGTAGGGTTGCGGAGACCGTCCATGTTGAGATAAGCGGAAGCACAAATAAAAACAATGCTGCTGAATCCTTCCAAAGGTAAACAGCAGGTCTTTCAACGAGGTATGAAATCAAAGTCACAGGAAATTTTAATTACTGTGACATCTGACAAATTCTAACGAAGCATGAAGTCCTTTCAGGAAATTTCTGACTTCATTTAATGATAAATTTCAGAGGGCAAGGAAGTCAGAGAACGATCAGCAATCCTTTGTATCAACCAAGATTTAGTTCAGGAAGTGGGAGAAGAAATAACATGGGTGGAAAGAGAGTGCGGCATCCCAAAATTTTATGGGAAGCTCAAGCCAAATGTAGTCAAATACATATTTTTATTATGTAGATGTTAATACAGTCAGAACAGTGACAGACGGGACTCTCTGGCAGGAAAAGCTTATGAGAAAGGAGCTGCTTACTCTGCCCTTTGTCCCACACAATTCCACCAATCAAATTGTGGCTGTAATTTTTGCACATTTTTTTAAACACTCATCTTTGTTTTGCACACGAGGAGAAAGGATGCTGCAGAAAGTGAACGACATGGTCTCCTATATATAATATATTCAAGTACAAAGAGATCCAGATTGAAGTAATTATTACTTTTAATTATGTCTTGCCTTTCTGTCCAATATAAGTTGCAGACATATATATTGATGATTTTGTTCAAGAACTTTTGGTGCATTTGCTAAGTTCTCCAGACCTTCCCATCTGTGGAGGGACCTGCCTAAGGCATGCCATGCTCCCTCTGGCAAAGGAGGAAACGAAAGATAGACAAACGGTGAGATGCGCCCACGGAGGGATTGGCCTATTCATTCTCTGAGTGCCCCAACAGGTGGCAATCTGTAGTTTGATTACCTTGTCTGATCCAGAATCAGTCAGACAGCAGGTGAAGTCACTGAATCCCCAGCAAAAGGTTTTATTCCATAGTGGAGGAAGCAAAATACTTTTCTTCTCCACAGCCAAAATCCCCTTTTCTGTGCATACAATATGACCAACAGGCCCATGTGGTGCCTCTATAGAAAAGAAAGAAAACAACTTTAGAACACATTTTAAAGGGGGGAGGGGGGGAAATCTGCTACTTGAATTTGTCCCGGGAAGTTTTGTGCCATCCAATGTCTAGAATTCTCTTTCTCCCCCGATTCCCCACTTAGAATTAGAAACTGCTCTAAATACCAAAAAAAAAAAAAAAAAAAAGGAAGAGGGGGGGCACACTAGGAGTTATAATGTTCTTTGCACACTGTTTAGCCGGTCTATACCTTTGGGAATGACTGATGACAGTTTCAGATGATACAGATTACTGACAGAGAGCGCTGGAGAAGGAAAGAGGAAGCTGTTTTTCCCCACTGAATGTTTCCTCAGGCTCCCAGCATTTCTGGAGGGATGTGGTTTCGTAAAAAGCTGAGAATGAAAAAGAACCATAAACAAACAAATTACAGCAAATCAATCAATCCTGTAAAGTAACACACGCAGGCCCCAGGAGCTCCACTGCAGATTTTAAAAATATTTGTTTTACAAATTACCTTTTACTTCTCAATGCAAAGGAGTTATGGTAGCAAACAAAAACCTCTGAAAAAATTACAGTAAGCACAGTATTAACACAATAAAGCAGAAATTAAAACTCTAAATGCCTAAAAGAATAAAATTATATTGTGTCACAGGGAGGGAACACCATGTTTCAATCGCTGATGAGAAACGGTGGGCGATCCTTGCTTTCCTTCAGAAAGGTCAGCAAGGAGGAGAGGAACAAGTGGTGTTTATCAGAGGGGCCAAGACAGAGGAGAATTAAAGGTCAGAAAGACCCCGAGTGAGCGCTGGTCAAGCACAGAGCAGAGAATTACTCACGATTTGGTCTGAGAATAGCCTGGCATGAAGCGCGCGCGCACATACAGACACACACAAACACACACCCCGTTGCTTCCCTACCGCCTTCGTTTTGTTCAGCTGAGCTTTTGGGGGTGGTGAGCACTGTGCATTGATACTCCGCAACTCTGCCTTTGCCTTTGGCAAAAGGCTCCTGATGCCAATGCTTTAGATGGCAAAGTGGGTGCTGCTCAGTGCCAGTAGAGAGAACTGACTCCTTGGCAGATAATTTGGGGTCGTTTGCTTGGAGAAATGCACTCATGGTTTGGAGGCTAGTAATGCATTCTTGGCTTTCTGGGTCGCTACCCACCCTCCTTGCCAAAGTTATCCAGAACGAATCAGTCTTTAGTGATAACATATGTTAGAAGGATGGAGCCCCTTCCGCTCCCCAGGAGGAAACCATGTGACGGAAGGAGTTAGCTTTGTCTCCACAGACTAGAATAATTCTCAACCAAATTTCCCCTTTTAAGGGGCCCTTGAGGGAGAGCAGTGGCTCTTCAACACCAGGGAGCTTCCAAGAAGCAGTGCAAAGGATGTCACCAAAAGAGAAGCTCATGGCAAAGTCACTCTGTTGCAGGGGTGGTATTTAGCCGGTTCTATCTGCTTCGGGCGAACCGATAGCGGTGGCTGCAGGAGGCCCCGCCCACCTGCCTAGATGTCACCATGTCCCGTTTTTTACACTCTGTGCGTGTGCAGAAAGTCCTGCGTGTACACGGAGCGGAGTGAGCATGCGCATGTGTGCACGTGCTCACATTTGCAAACCAGTAGCGAAGGTAAGTGAATACCACCCCTGCTCTGTTGGTGTGTTTCTGAAAAGTGCCAGAAACTTTTCTGAAAGGAGACAGTTTCTGAAAAGTGCCTAAACCCACAACTGCAAAGCATACTCCACAGAAGCAGCCCATGTGGCCATAGGAGACCCGAGTGAAGGGTTGGAAGGAGATTCCTGCCTGCTTCTGATATCTCTTGTTCTGCCAACCCTCAATGCCCAGACATTTCTCCACACAGGAATTCCTCCTCATTCAATAGAGAGTTACAGAGCGAGATGTAAACATTTGCATGGAAACCCGTTTATAAACTTGGAAGGAGAAAAGATTGAAGTCCAATGAGTGAGCTAGGCAATTAAACAATAGCACCTAATAAACTTGATTACTGATTAGGTGAAGAAAAGCTGATATATGATTTCCAAGTTATCAAAACAAAACAAAATCTATTAAAATGGTGTTAAACTCACAGAGATTATCAGAAAAGTTAGCACATAAATGCAGACAAAGATGGGATCTGCACCCTGGCTTGTATCATCTTCTAGAGTCATCAGACCATCATTGGATGAATTAATATTATATTGACTTTACTTTATTGATTAGCCTTTGGGCCATATAATTAATATTATATTAATAATGATAGGTTTTATATTGCTTCAATGGTGGCTGGGTGATGTGTGAAAACAAACTTTCTCAAACCAACTTTCTTTTGGCAATCGGGTTACTTTCCCAAGAAATCCCATAATAACAATGCACCTCAACATGAGATCAAAGTCATCCCATTCCTTGCTAACTCTACATCCACAGTCGCTTGAGGGCACCCGGGCCATTGTTTGCGTCGTACCTGCTTTGGGATCTGTCCGAAATTGCTGACAAATCCCAGGATGGTGCTCTTGATGAGAGGGTCGTCAGTGGTGCCCATTTGTACTTGATCGCTATAGAAATAGGGGTGGAAGGTATTCACAGCCTTCACTGCAGCTGAGCCCTGCTGCTTGAAGCCGAAGATGAGGTCAATCCAGTGGTGGAGGCAGCTACTGACGAAATCGCTCTCCAGGGCCTAAAACCCAAGCAAACCCTTTCAGTCACCTGGGCGGCAAGAAGGCATCCTATCCTGTCTCGCAAGGGGTGGGGGGAGGGGGAGGAGGCTAAGCATGGGGGCCCTTCGGGAAGTCTACAGGCCTGGTGATCACCAATAGTCTTGTGTATAATTTCCGCTACAAAATATAAAGACTACGAGTAATGGCTGCAAAAAGGGAATCCTATTTCTTTTCAGAGATTTCTCCTTATCTTTATTTTAGACTAAAACAAATAATTTGAGAATATTAGACTTTTATCTTTGACTTGTGGTCCTGACTCCAGCACTGCCAGCATTCCAAACTGCGTTTTCATACAGACCTGCCTGTGCAGCCTAATGAATCGATGAGGATTTCCTCCTGCCCAAGGTGGCAAATCCACGTCATTCAGCCGGGTCCCATCCTGCAAGCATCCTGCAAGGGATGGAGGAGAAGACATTGGTGGTATAAAAGAATTGACACAAAGAAGCTTTCCTCCATCTGAGATCAAATAAAAATACCTATAAAGGGGCGTAAGGGTATAGATTAAGTTTATGAAGCCCTCATCAGAGGACAACTAGGATTCGGTGGCAGAAGCTGCTGGCAACAAGTAAAACATCTGGAAGGCAACAGTGGAGGGCCAAGATCCTTAGTGATCATCCCAGGTCCAAAACTTCTGATGTGGACTTCAAGTGGGTTTAGCTGCTGAGTTGATCATCACTGTGATCTGTCCAGTTTTTGTCTAGGCCAGTGATGGCTAACCTTTTTGCCATCACGTGCCAAAAGCGGGGGGAGCGCGGTGGGGTCACACGCACGCATGCCCATATCCATAATTCTATGTGCCCCACCCCCCGTGCTCCCCCTGCTTTTGGCATGTGATGTCACGGTGGGCCCGATAAGCCCATTTTTTGCTCTCCCCAGGCTCCAGAGCCTCTCTAGGAGCCTGGGGAGGGCAAAAATGGCCTTCCCCACCCCTCCAGAGGCCCTCTGGAGGCCGGAAACAGTGTGTTTCCTGACTTCTGGTGGGCCCAGAAGGCCCGAAAATCAGCTGGCTGGCGCACACATGAGTGCCGGAGCTGAGCTTGCGTGCCCACCGATATGGCTCCGCGTGCCACCTGTGGCACCCGTGCCATAGGTTCGCCATCACAGGTCTAGGCAGAATCTGTCAATGAGGAAAAACAGATTTAGCCATGGACAAATACCTCCAGTGGGTTTTAGAAGGGAGGAGGCAAGAGCACCTTTCTCATAAAGATGAAAAAAGAGTAGTTTTTAATGGGACATCCAGCCAGCTCAAAATACCAACATTATTTGCTTGTTTGAACAGAAGTTCATCTAGAATGCCTTAATTTTGATTCTTTCACCCAACAGGTAAATCCATCTCCATCACTCTGAGACTGTGGAGAGCCCATGATTCTAAATGAAAAGCCAGCACAGCATATGCCCACTCACCAAAGTCAATGTGGTTGTGGTTTGTTAAAAATTCAGGGAGATAAAAGAATTCAGGTATCAGTTCCCGGACATCCGTCATGTTGTCTCTTGAGGCTGACTCCCAAGTGTTCCTTATGCTGTGGAACATGCGGTCTGCAATGTCCAGGTCCCCTCCCTGTTGAGAGGAGGAGGAGGAAAGAAGCCATGCTACCATCCAGAGCCTTAGGCCACAGCCTAAAGGAAATCAACAGCCACCAGAATTGCAAGCTGTGATTATGACAAAACATTTCAAAATGCTTTGAAGTGTAAAGACAAAGTGTTCTGGAATGTTTGGACATCAACATGCAAGGCACATTTGGAGGAAAAGCAGTGAAGCTTGTGGAGAAACAAATTCCTTGCTAACCAATAATCATGAAAGCATTTCCATTGTGCTTCCGGAGAGAATGTGGCGGTGCTGAAGTGCAGAGAAAATACTCTACAGGTGAAAGCAAGGGTGGCTTCACTAAGTTTCAACATAACCTCAAAGCTAATATTTCCTCAGCAAAGAAGCCGAAGCTGAAAAGAGTTTGGATGCTTCAAGAACTCTGCAGGAAAGGCTTTCCAGGAAAGAAGGGGAAAGCGCTCAGAATGGATTTCAGAGTCCCCAGACCTGAGCACGGATCTCAAAGAGGCACTGTAACAGGCAGGGAACTGAAGTAACATTTCCGAGAGAGAAGAGTTTTGCAAGGAAGACTCTTAGCTGGGCAGAGGAAACATTTACATGCTGTTATTTTTTCTAGAAGAATGATACGAAGTATTGACCGGAAGGCGGTTCAGGTTGTTGCACCTTCCATATTCATTGTTTCTGTTGGATAGTAGGTGCAAACAGGGGACACAGGACATGTCCGGCAGTTCAACAGCTTTATTCAGCTCCAGTAACAGCAATGCCAATGCGAGCCGCTGCAGCCTTTTTAAACGGGAGCTGTCCGCGGCTTCAGCAACTGACGCACACTTAATTTTCCGGCTCTAACTACTGGCTCCTGATTGGTCCCTGTGCCCATCTATTCAAAACACCCCTCCCCTCTAGGCTGATACCGACCACTCAGGTTCTTTTCAGACAACATAATCATGCAAGTAGGTGGGTCACTTTTGGGTGCGACTTGACTTGTGCAGTTCATTGACTTGGTGATTTTGCAGCGAGAGGTTGGGTTCTGTGTCTCTCCGGTGGGCGCTCCTGGAATTCTCTTGAATTTGGCCAATATCTTTTTGGATATTTATTTCTTCATTCCCCTGCTGGACTGGTGGACTGTCTCCGACTTCGGGAATTTGTCGTTGGACATCAGATAAGTGCCCGCCGACCCTATTCAGGTTTGAGTGTTGTTGTACATTTGGTTGTGTATTGTGTAGGGTCTGGTCTATTTCTGTGGTTTCTGTGTGGTGTTTCCTCTCTCACGCCTGGGTTTCCTCTTGTGTCTCGTGTTCCTTTTTAACTATTCGGCCTCTGAATTGGTCTATGTGTCTTTTCCACCCTTGGCCGTCCTCTGTTTCTATTCTGTATGATAACGGGCCTGTGATTTGGATTATTTTTGCTTGAACCCATAGGGGATTTCCGCTGAAATTCTTCACATACACCTTATCCCCCACTTGGAACTGTCTATATTTACTAGTGGAGTCTACTGGGTTTTCTGCATTGTATTTGGGGTGTAATCTGTCTAAATTGGATCTCAGGTTCCTCCTCATCAATAGTTCCGCAGGGCTTCTGTGCATGGTTGCACTGGGAGTTATGTGTTGAATGCTTAATAATTTGTCTATTTTTGCTTGGATGTCCCCTGGGCCCATCCTAGCTAGTGTTTTCTTTGTTGTTCTCACCATCCATTCTGCTTGTCCATTAGTGGACGGCTTCCCCAGCGTGGATAGTGCATGTCTAATCCCTTGGCTAGCTAGGAACATTTCAAATTGATTAATGGTAAATTGTGGCCCATTATCGGAGACTACTAAATCGGGCAACCCATGTGTTGTGAACAGTCTCCGTAGGACTCGGATGACCGCTTCTGTTGTTGTTGATGACATGAGATTTACTTCTAGCCATTTAGAGTATGCATCGACAGTGATTAAAAATGTGTTTCCCTGGCAGAGTCCCCAAAATCAATGTGTATGCGGGATCATGGTGTCTTAGGGCTTTCCCAATCATGTGTGGGTGCTGCGTGTGGTGTCGGGCAAAATTCTTGGCAGGGTGTGCACGTCGCTATCCATTTTTCTATTTCCTTGTCCATTCCCAGCCACCAGACATAACTTCTAGCTAACGCCTTTATTTTAACTATCCCTGGGTGTCCCTCGTGTAACATTTCCAGAATATCATTTCTCAATATTTTTGAAATGATTACTCTATCTCCCCACAACAAACACCCTCTCAATCCCGATAACTCAGTCTGTCGTGTCTTGAACGGTTTGAATTCCTCATCTATTCCCGTCTCTGGCCACCCTTTTCATACCCAATTCAAAACCGCGCCAAAGTCTTGTCTCTTCCTGTTGCTCTCGCGATGTCTGTGGCTGTGATCTGTGTGTTTGCAAGAGTCTCTATCAACAACGTGGTTGTGGATGGCGCTGGGTCTTCCACCAGTTCCAGCAGCGGGCATCTGCTGAGGGCATCTGCATGGTCAATTATCTTTCCCAGTCTGTATAGCAGCTGGTAATTATAAGCAGCGAGTCCATCTCAGCATTCGTGGAGATAACACGTGGGGTGTAGGTCTATCTCCTGCGATGATTCCCAGGAGTGGCTTATAGTCTGTTATCAGCTTGAACGAACTGAGATATTCGTGGAATCTTTTGATTCCAGCCACTGCAGCTAGTGCTTCTTTGTTGAGCTGACTGTAATTCCTTTCCAGTTTGGATTGGGTCCAAGAGTAGAAAGCAATGGGGGCTTCTCTTCCGTTGGGCATGCAATGGCTTAAGATTGCTCCTATTTGTGGCTTTCTACAGCAGGAAAATGTTGTAGAAATTTGGTAACCCCAGGAATGCCTGCAGTTCTATTCTATTGGTTGGAGTTGGGGCTTCTCGAATTGCTTTTAGCTTTCCTATGGTGGATCATATTCTGGAACTGTCAATCAGGTATCCCAAAAATTCAACCTTTTCCACTGCTAACTGGCATTTGTCTTTTTTTACTTTCAACCCCACTTCCTGGAATCAAGTTAATACTGCCCTTAGTCGTTGCTACAGTTGTTCCTGACTAATGGCTGATATTAGGACATCATCGAAATAGGGGATGACTCCTTCAATTCCCTGTAGGATGTGCTCCATGAGGTTCTGGAACAGCCCTGGGGCCACACTTACCCCAAACTGCAATTGCCTGCATTTGAATGCTCCCCTATGTGTAACTATTGTTTGTGCCTCTGCTGTGGCGTCATCAACTGGCAGCTGTTGGTACGCCTGAGCCAAATCGAGTTTTGCAAATATTTTTCCTCTACCCAGGGAATGCAATAGATGATGCAAGACGGAGACGGTGTATGTGCTCTGCTGTAAAGCCTTATTCAGGGTACTTTTATAGTCAACACACAAACGCACTGACCCATCTGGCTTCGTGCAAGTTAATATCGGTGTCTCCCACTTGGCATGGTCTGTCGGCTCTAAAACCCCTTGGGCAATGAGTTTATCCAGTTGCTCATCAATTTTGGGCTGTAGAGCAAAAGGAACCCTTCTAGGCTTTATTCAGACAGGGGTAACTTGGGGATCTAGGTTAAATGAGATGTGGGTTCCCGTGTACTTGCCTAGTTTTCCATTGAAGACGTCTGCGAAATCCCTTAGGAGTTCTTCTTCCCAGCTGTTGTCTTCGACTTGGTTGATCCCTGTCACTGCCAGACCCAGAGGCTCGAACCATTCCAGTCCCAGAAGGCTAGGCCTCTCCCGGTCTACTATGGTTAAGGGTAGTTGTCCCCTTTGAAATCTACATTGAAATAACCAATTCCCATTACTGGAATTCAATTTCCTTGGTAGTCCTTAAGCGTGAGTCTCTGCGGCTTGAGTGCGCTGGCTGTGATTCTGGGGACTAGTTGTTTGATGGTTGTCTAGGAGACCATGGAAAGGTAGGATCCTGAGTCGACCTCCATCTTGCATGGTCTCCCTTTGATGGAAATGGCCACTGCCATCTTTTTTGCTTTTCCCGCATTCAAGTGGCCAACTATTATGGACTGGTGTGTTTTCCATCTCTCTGAACCATGGTCTTCATTTTGGCAGTTTCTTCCGAATGGTTGTTTTCTGTTGCTTGTTTGGAAGCTCTTGGCTCATGGTGGAGGACTGGATTGTCTGGGTCTGCAGGAAACTGGTTGTGACGCTCTGCAGGCTCTTGCGATGTGTCCTTTCTGATCGCAGCTCTGGCAAATCGCATCTCTGAATCTACACTCGCTCCAGGGATGGTTTCCCTAGCATCCAGCATATCAAAATTCCTTTTTTCCTTTTTCTTGGTGTCTCCCTTTCCATTTCGAATGGAGATGATGTACTTCATCCTCGTCTCCGTCCTTGTATTGGTCTCCACATCCTCATATAAACTGTGGAATCTTCCTTTGCTTGCGGCCCCTTATTCATTTTTTTCATCATGGCTGTGGATTTTTATGATGCTTCGGTCGCAGTTGCTTCCTCCATGGCTTCTTGGAATGTTATTCTTGGTTTCACAAGGAATCGGCTTTGTAGGGTGAGGTCCCGCAGTCCCAATACCAACCGGTCTCTCATTGCTTCATCCAGGTTGAGAATTCACAGGCAGTGGCTATCTTGCACAGGGTCGTGATGAACTTGCTAATGGACTCTCCCTCCCTTTGGTCTCTCCTGTAGAATTCATGTTGTTTCATGAGGGATGAGGCTTGGGGAGTGTAGTGTACCCTCAGGATTCCTTGCAGCACAGCCAGGCCATGGTTCTCAATTCCACCGGAGATGCTAGGGCTTTTGCCATTTTAAAAACGGCGGCTTCGCAGTGTGAGAGGAACAACGCTCTTTTCCTTTCTTCAGAAAGGCTCAAAAGGTCGTTAGCTTCCAAGAACATGTGGAAACGTTCCATATAGGAATCCCAGTCTTCTCTCGCCAGGTTGAATGGTGCAGGTGGAATTATTGAAGACATCTTATGTTGGCCAGTTGTAGTTCCGATGGCTGTTGATTGCCACGTGGAGAGTCTGTGCAGCCTAATGTCCTATTATCCTTCTGAAGATCCCACCTTTGTCGCCAGTGTTGGATAGTAGGTGCAGACAGGGGACACAGGACACATCTGGCAGTTCAACAGCTTTATTTAGCTCCAGTAACAGCAATGCCAATGCGAGCCGCGGCAGCCCTTTTTAAACTGGAGCTGTCCACGGCTTCAGCCACTGAAACGCACTTAATTTTCCCGCTCTAACTACTGGCTCCTGATTGGTCCCTGTACCCGTCTATTCAATACAGGTTCATTATTTTGAATCTGTAAACAATTGCAGGCTCCCACAGTGAGGATGCTTTCAAATTTTCAGAGCTGGGCCATCTTTAACTTTGTTCAGGCAGAAGGTTGTTGCACTGGCTTAAGGATTTCTTGAAACTTACAGTCTCATCAGTGACACCAAAGCATTTGCATGTAACTGCGCTCCCTCCAAAGTGAAGCAAATCATGTTCCCAGTGCGCTCCTCTGGAAATCCACAGGGGGAGTTATCCTCCCAAAGTGAGGATCAGCCTCCTTCTCCCTTGTGAGGTAAATCTACACCGCCTTGTGAGTAAATCTACACCGGTGGGATTGTGCAAGGGCAAGGCACTGTGAGCAGGTCAGTGGGGGTGTTGCAAAGTCACTGTTGCAGAGTTGATCCCTCAGAGGCAGCCTCAGCAGCCCCCAGGGCTATTTTCTAGTCGAAACTGCAGTGACTCCAAAGACAAGTCAACTCTGCAGAAAGTGCCAGCTAACAAGTCTCTCTCCGAAAGCCCTTTGGAGCCCTCTGGCTTTGATCTGCATATATACGATATTGTGGCCAGAATATGAGACTGACATGTTTTCATCTGCTTTTTCCGTTTTTATGAGAGCTGATGGTAATCTCTAGAGAGACAATGTGAGTTGTAATAAAAAGGTTATCTGTATTAAATAAAAATAATATCTACATAGAAAATGTTGTTAGCGCTTCAAATCTGGTTAAAGATATTACCATCCAGAAAAATGTAATTTTTTGCAGCTGTCTAATGCATTTTGGAAAAAGTAATATCTCTAAAACGCACGCCTGTATTATTTATAAAGGAAGCAATAACTGATTTGCAGTATTTCTTATATTAATAACTATATTTGCATACATTGGTATCAGAATTAGTGAGCTTTCTTTCTTTCTCTCGGAATGCAAGGATTCCATGGGAAAGGAGGGATGGCTATGAAGGCTTTTGCCCCCGCAGGAACATCATCCCCCCCAGCTCTTCTCTGGGGTCCTGGGAGCTCAGTTTGTTCTCTGAGCTTGCAGAACCCAGAGCAGGCAAAGGTTCTGACTGCTTGCTAAAGGGGAAACCTGACATATTTTCAGGAGCACAGCTGGATAAAGCTCCCTTCCAGGGATTTAGCACTTCACTGTGGATTATGAAACTCAGAATATTCTCCAGCCTAGAGAATTGATTTTACAATGCATGAACCTTCCTGTTTGCTTCATCTGCAACTCTCACCTCTCCTACAATCCATTTCTGTTTTCTTTCTGCCTGTCACGGTTTTTAACGTTTTAAAAGATTTTTTTTTTACTTTTTTCAATAATAGAAATCAAAGACCTTTTCTTCAGCTCATGTTATTGTATAATGTCCCTTTGTTAGACAAATCTGTCTCTGTGACTACGAGGGATTTGCATCTCAAGGTCACTGATTCCTTTCATGTCTTTCGTCCTGCGACTTGCGCCCTGCCTCTGTGTGCACCGATGGTCTCGCTTCACACTTCAAGTATAATGAAGTATATTTAACGGTAGCACTTTATTCATAAAATAGCTTCATATTTCTCCTATCAGTTTAAGCATCACTGGGTTTTTTTCAAGGATTCTTCTCTTGCATTTATAGTGCTGGAGTGAACTATCCCTTTTATTTATTTAGTTTTTAAAAGCATTTATGCTTTTAAACCTTATTAACCCTCTTAACTGTACAGAAATGAAATGCTGCCAGATGACCACATCAGTAACGATTACCAATTGAAATTGACGCAAGAGTTTGCCTGACCTTGACCTTGGTTCCTTCAGAAGACCCAGATCAAAGGAAGGGCTCGGCTCTCTGCAAGCGAGGGATGAAGGGTCCTCCCAGGTCCTCCCCCGTTTCTGCTCGGCTAACCCTCCTGATGGCCCCTTCTCATTCCTCCCTGTTGCTGAAGCAGCTAACCTTCATTCTTAAATTGTCCGTAGTTCTTTACATTTTGATTTCTTTTCCCTTTCCTGATGCCAGGATCTGGTTGATGACATGGTGAATGATGGGGGGGGGGGGGGGGGCTGCCCTCTTCCTTTCATTGGCTATTTTGGCAATGAAAATTGGACCCCTGACTTCCACACAGACTCCTGCATTTTCCAAAGCATGGACGTCTTTTGAAAGAGCACTAGACTGACTTTTCAAAGTCTTGCACTGCACGGAAGGTGAATATAATCTAATTCCTGTTCAGTTGCTTTAAGGTACATTATAGGCTGTTTTGTGTTTTGTGCAGAATATTTGTACTGGTAGGCAACAGAAAAAAGACGAAAGAAAGAAAGAAAGGAGGTAGTGGGGGGAGGAGCAGAGAAATTAAGAGTTAATGGTGAAGACTGAATAACTTTTTGGGAGTGACGGGGCACTCCCATGTGACACCTCTCCTGTGTGAGCTGCAATGGCTCCCAGTGGACTTCCGGGTGCGCTTCAAGGTGTTGGTTACCACCTTTAAAGCGCTCCATGGCATCGGACCTGGGTATTTGCGAGACCGCCTTCTGCCACCAATAGCCTCCCACCGGCCAGTACGCTCCCACAGAGAGGGACTCCTCAGGGTGCCATCAGCCAGGCAATGTCGGCTGGCGACCCCTCAGGGGGAGGGCCTTCTCTGTGGCAGCACCTGCCCTCTGGAACGATTTGCCTCCGGAGATTCGGAGGATATCAGATCTCTGGGTTTTTCGCCATTCCCTAAAAATGTTTCTTTTTCAACAGGCAGGGCTAGCGTAACCCCTCCCCCTTTTCTGAGATTAGATTTTTAATTGTAAAATGGGTTTTAATTGGTAGATTTTAATAATCTTTGGCCATAATATATAATTCTTTTACATTTCTTTTAAATTTTGTATTGTAATGTTTTTACTTGGCTGTACACCGCCCTGAGTCCAGCAGGAGAAGGACGGTATATAAATTTAATAAATAAATAAATAAATAAACTGTTAGATGAACCGCTCTCTTGCTGTGCTGCTGGGTTCTCCACTAACTTACAAGGCAACCCTCGGACATGACTCTTCCACAAGGTTTCCAAATCTCTTTCTGTTTGCACAGTTCCTTGCAGACCTCTCTGCTACGCTTCTCCATTTACTGCCAGAAACTGTTCAGGACAGAGTCCCAAGGGAGGACCTCATGCAGCCCAAAACCTCCAGATCTGACCAGAGCCTTTGCCACGGGTGCCGCCACCCGTGTTTGGTACACTCCACCCAAGTTCAGCCCACCTGCAAAGATTGGAAGGTTTCTGTGAAGGGCTCCAGGCGAACCAGATAGGAAGCCACAATCATGGCGGAGGAGTAGTGGGTGAAGTAGTGACTCTGAGCTGAGAGGTTACCTACAAACAGGAAAAATCCGCAGTTTATGGACTTCATTTCTGGATAAATCAATTTGTTTTGATTTCTTCAAAATCAAACGAATCCCTGAAATGTCTAATAATGTGTCTTATCAAGCAACATTTCATACACATCTTTAACTAAAGCAAGCCCCTGATCAGGGCTAACGCATGGCTCAGGAAGATGCTAGACAAGTCAGTTCTAATGGGCTTTGCTTGCTCAGGCCACACCCCCCCACCCCCCAATTCTACCCGGCTCCTAAAATTCTCCGCTCGGTTTTTTGGAGACAACCTTTGTGCTGCTTCCACAGTTTTGTTCTAAACTTTCTTGCCAAAAAGAGGGGAGGATTTGGGGTACACCCGGGTGATGCTGGAAATGAGATTTGTACCTTCGGTCTTTTCCACTTCTTTGAAGCGCTGGATGAATTTCTTTTTCCTCCCTTCCGTCTGTGCCCCCATGGGCTTGGAGAGGTCACGGAAGGTGCTTGGATTGGTCAGGTCTAGAGTCTGGAACACAAATGCAACTTCCCTTGACTTACCGGCCACCTGTGGCAAGAATTCCAGGGGCTGAGCTGCCATGCTTCCAATGGACTTCTGTGTCATCCGATGTACTTTCTCTTTCAAGAAAGCTCCAGTCCAGCCTATCGGAGAAATGGCTCACCTGGGAATGGTAGTCTGCAAGGACCCACGGAAACACTGGGTACTGCATGAGGTCGCTGTGCGTCCGTCCCGCCAGAGAATTCAGGTACATGAGGTACTCAAAGTTGCTGATCTCTCTCCTCTGCCAGGTCATGAAAAGAGGGATGATGGGCTCAGTTGTTGGGTGGCCTCCCATAAAATGAATATATCAGTTACCTCATTTTCTAAATATATTTTCCCAGGACGGGGGCTGGTTTCAGCTAGTTACTTTAGTTTTCTTTTATGCCTTTTTCTATGGATGCCTGTAGTCAAATTTGGGAAGAAAAGCAACCTCCCTCATTCTCCTTTAATGAAACTTCCTGCTCTGGATGCCCACACCAGCCCCGGTGAATGGAAAGGACTGGCATCCATGGCTAAGCGTAGAAGAATACATGCGGGATAGCGTCTCTTATCGCTCTTTGGAGGCCAAGGTCCCAAACTCCTTGCTTCATACTTTTGCGTACATTCTCATAACCCATCATCTATAAGTCAGGTATAAAATAGTGGCTTTTACTCTCTCTCTCTCTCTCTCCCCCCCCCCTTTTTAAGTATAATCATCAGAAACCTCAGTCTTTGGGTATATAGTCCATAGGGTGAAAGAGGACTATAAGAAGAGGGGCTTGCAATTTTGTGTGAGCTTCCAACAGTTTTCCTGATTACAGTTGGGAAATAGGCTGAACTATATTTGAGGATGCGAGAGGGGCCCGTTCTGGTAATAGGTTCGATTAGGAGCTTATTTCCAGAAGCTGCTGCAAAGATGGAACTCAAATATTTCTCCCAAACGTCTGCTAATATTCCACAGTCGACTGTGGGTCCATTGTGTAACAAACCCTCTTCTAATCCAATGCCAATAATCAGCAGAAGTTTTCAACATAACAGCTGATATGATTTGCTATCAATTCTCTCTCAGGATGTTCATCTTTTTATTTCTAACGAAGGCTTTATGTTGTATTTTCTGCTGGCACAATGTTTGTGGAAGAAGGGGGCAGCCCCCCCCCCCCCCCCAAGTGCCTTGCAGCTGGGCTTTTTTGTCTTCCTGCATTCAAGATCAAACCAATATTTAGAGCTGAGATGTCTGCAACACCTCTGAATGTGGCCTTGATATAGGATCACATGGGGTTTGAATCAGTATCCAGAATTGCTCATCAGCTATTTCTGATCCATCGGCTAATATTGTTGCTAACTTAACTTGGTGAAACCTGAATCTAGTCAACTAAACTTGCGTCCTGCCCAAGGAAGACCACCAAAGCCTTGGATGGCCCTTTTCTACCAAATAAAGCTGGATTTGAATCAACCGGTTGAAAGTTCAAGTTAGGAGCTTGAAGATGGCATCAGACTTTAAACACATCTACTGAATAAATTGCTTATCAGCAATACAATGTAATCTGATGGCTATGTTAATCTCCGTTTGTTCATTTTGAATCATTTCTCTAGTCTGTTTGCCATTTGGGCAAAGCATAGCCCTCCTGTACATCACAAAACTCATCTTTTGATTCCAACCCAGAGTATAAAATTATTCCCAGCACTCACCATCCAATGATATACTATCAGAGCGTACATGCAGCCTAGTGCCATTTGAACTCACCGAAGCATTGAAGTCTCCTGCTATGATAGCAGATGCTTCTGAATAAGCTCCCCCCCCCCAATAGGTCTTTCCATCGTTCCAAGTTATCCCAAGGTAATTTTGCCTTAGTTGTTAGCCACGGCAGAAGAGTGCAGATATTAACAACTGGAAAGTATTTAATATGAATATGACTAATTAGAAACCAATTGGCTCAGGACTGTATTCCAACAAGGAAAACTTTGTTCGGGACAAAGATTTTTGGGATATCCCGTTGGCCAAATTTCATGAGTGCTGGAAGTACCATGTTTCCCTGAAAATAAGACCCTGTCTTATATTTTTTTGAACCCTGAAATAAGCACTTGGCCTTATTGCCATGCGCTCAAAAGCCCGATTGGGCTTATTATCAGGGGACGAGGTCTTATTTTGGGAGAAACAGGGTAGCTTCAAGCCCAGAAGAGACAGAGCCATTTAATCTGAATGTCACTCAGGACTTTTGATACAAGAGTAGGCAGCACCCTGGATCTGGCCGGAGAGCAGTTTCTAACCAGCAGGCAAAGATTTTAGGACCGCTCTCACACCCTCCTCCTCCTCCTCCTGCTGCTGCTGCTGCTAGCCAGGCCCAGAGGACTCCCGAGCTTGCTTCCTGGTTTTCCATATAAAATTCTTCACTATGAGGCCTATGGAGAAATGGCACCACCCTTCCTGGCTCACATGTAGACACTGAAGCACTTTTTGTAAAGTTCTGTCTCTATAGAACACTCAACTGTGAAGAAAATAATCTTTAAAAATTAATTGAGAATGGATTGCTTGATTGATTGATTTCAGTGGAACAGCACCAAGAAAAGATTTTACCTGCCACTTCAACAGGAAGGACTTTTTTTCCCCTGATTGTTTTCTGTAAAAAAACAAAAACAAAAAACATTGTGTCACTCACATTTCCTTTTCTAATGGGACCAAAACTGATTTGTGCAAATCGACCTTGATTTCATTGGAGATCTGGGATTCAAAGAAGGCCTGATCCAGTTTGGGTCAGAAATCTGGACGCAAACTTGATCAGTTTAAGCCCCACTCTCTACCAGCACTGCTGATGTGGCCTAGTTGGGTCATGAAAAGTCTGCAAGAAAACCAGCCTCTCAGTTCAGCCCTGAGCTATAAATATTCTCCTCTATCAAAACTGTAAATCCATTGCAGTCATGTGATGTCATGCTTAAGGATTGGGTCTCTTAGCAGCAGAATGGCCAGTCCTAATTGTGGTCATTAAGGGAGGACTCTCTGCGAATCTATGCAGTACAAATGGGGGAGAGGTGGGGGGGGGTTGGGCTTGGCAATGGTATGCGTGGAAAGGCTTTTCCATCCTCAGGTACAGTCAGCAGCGTGACGTGGCATCAAACAGGCCAATGCCTACAAGACTGTCACCACATTTCCAGAGGGTGGGGGCTCACTGGGAGGGGTCCTAGCAGAAGCCGGATAGCCACGGGTGGAAGTTACTTCATTCACCTCCCTGCCCTGAGCCAGTGGCCCTCCTGTGGCTCTTTGCTTGTATGGAAGGCAAAGGACCACACTTGCTGCACTTCTTGGCTCTCTACCAGAGAAGGCGCCTTCTTCTGCTGTGTCACTGGTGTCAGAGCAGCGCAATGATCTCACAGCTGTGGTGGAGCTTCTTGTAGGCCACTCTGGAACAGTTGCAGCACCAATTCACCAGTCCAGTTCTCTGAATAGGCATGGGCTGACTTCCCAGGCCCGGCAGGTGGAGCTGGCGTTAGAAACGAGGCCCGTGTTGTGTGATCTCCAAGGGCTTGGAATTTCCTGTCGCTTAGATACCAAGTTTCACAGGCGGCATCACAACAGCTGACTACAATATCACAGGCACCGGGTAAGTCACCCTCTCTTGAAGCAAGCAGGTTGCCAGTTGTTTAAAATTGTGGTTTCGGTTTTAGAATTTGTGGGCCAGCAAAAATCAGATGAGAGTTTTCCATGCAGTTCAAAGATTTATCTCCAAACACTGGCAGAGAAAGTTCCAATTAATCAGAGAAGATTCCTGGAAAAATGGCTTTGCCAAGAAAGCATGAGGCCAGGCCCACTAGTATTAACTTAGCTGGTGTGAAATTCCATTAAATGTTATGTAGTTTCTTTTTTTAAAAAAAATACTTGTTTTCTTGTTGATTCTCTGTGTACAAGTCTGTGTACAATGTACAAGTCTGCAAACTCCATTTAAAGCAGCTTGTTATTAGGAAGAAAAGCTATAAGTAAAGTTTCTCAGCTATATCACAACCTATCAGATGCAGCCATCTTGCAAGGGATGGTGGGAGGTTGATGTCACTCTTGGGTCAGACAGGTGCTCTCAATGGGCTGTAGTCCTTCTTGGTTATCATGATGTGTGGAAGTTTTGCTCACAGCTGTGTCCCCCTAGGAAAGCCGCTCTGAAGCCTTTCTTGGCCACTCTGGTTCAAACTTGATGCATTTCCCTCGTCAAGAAGAAAGAAAAGTTTGCCAGCTCCTGGAGACAAGAGTTCTCCAGGGCTTAGGATTGGACAGCTCACATGTGACCTTGAGGGAAAGTACCTGACTGCACACTGGCTTAGGGATTCTAGCATTTAAAGGAACAGCAAGTCTACAAAGGAGAGATTCCAAGTATTTTATTGTCCGATTCAGAAATCTTGCTTTTGGAAAGCATCTTGACTCTTTTGACCCCAGTCACAGGGCACCTGGCACACCTCCGTTCCTCCTCCTGGTGGTTTCCTCCTAATCTACATCTGCCCAAACACACTAAGCAGCCCTGAGGCAGGAGTTGGACTAATTCTTATCCCCCTTGCTCATCTTATTCATTTTGATTAAAAAGTGGGTGATTAAAAGACCATAGCAGATTTCAGACAAAGTGGGGCGCTTGTAAAAAGATTTTCTAATACTTATAAAACACTCGCTCCTCAGTAAAGTCAAGAAGAGCCATCTCCTGGCCAGAATGGGACCCAAGAATGCCCTTGCCACCTCTTTACTTCCTCTGAATAAAATTGGGGGTGAAGGGAGGAACCTGGCCCAGACACACACACACACACACACACACCGCCATGTGAATTGTTCAAATGGGTTATTGAGACGAACTGGAAGCCACCGCTTCCCTCAGATCTCCCTGGATGTCCCTGGATTCGTACATGATTAATGAGCAGCCGAAAAGCCCGAAGCGCTTGTAATGGAAGCCTTCTAATGGAGAAGTGTGTTCTAAACAAATCTACATTCTTTTACAAACAATCATTTATCAAAACAGTGATTTGACTCCTCACAATTAAATGCGGTGGGGGGGGGGGGGAGCTTGGATCAGTTGGGGCTAAGTCAACTGGAACCTCCTCGGCTCTTGCAAACAGCCGGCAGCCATCCCTGTGCTTCCTGGTCTTTTGTCCCGGGGGGGGGGGGGGGGGGGGGGGGGGGGGGGGGGGCGTTTTGAAAACTGTTCTGCCCCCAGAACCCCTGAGAGCCCTGCCCGCCTCCAGGAGCCAGGCTGAGGGCCGAACGAGCACAAGGCACCCTGGCATTCAGTGGGTGAAGGCAGAGAGAGCAGCCTTGGGAGGAGGAGGGAGGGGGGTGACAGCTGTCATGAGAGCAAGCAAGGGGAGGGGGGCATACAGGGAGTCTTTGCCTTATGGTGGCAATTGGGATCGCTAAGCAATGCAATCACAAAGCAGGACATCACATGACCGAATTGCTTAGCGACAGAAATCCCAGCAAGCAGCCTGGCTCATCCTCACGCGGGACGCTGTGGGAGTCCCAGGTAAGGAGAGTGAAGGGGCTGGGGGGGGATTAGGATTAGGGCATCCCTCCTCTGAGTACTTTCTCTGAACCCTTCATCGGGGGTATCGCCCACAACAGGACTGCTTAGTCAAGGGGAGGCAGAGGAAATGAAGCCCTTGGTGATGCATTGTGAGGTGGCTGCCTGTGAGGTTTGCCAGCACTGGCCAATGACCTCACAAATGCTTCCTTCCGATGCCCTCCCCAGGCACAAATATCGGGGGGCAGGCTGGGGGACCCCGGAGGGCCAGGTAGGTGCTGCTGCTGATGCCACTGCCAGGGAGAGGTGTGGCAAGGAATTAGCCGAGCCAGAAGTAGTCAAAGTGCCCC
>WNWU01013721.1:5769351-5872547 GCA_012654045.1 Ptyas mucosa
CCTCCTCCTCCTCCTCCTCCTCCTCCTCCTCCTCCTCCTCCTCCTGGGGTACCCACACCTGCTTCATGTTTTCTGTTATCCTAATACTGTACCTAGCAAGTCTCCAAGTCTGGTGATTTTCATCCATAGCAAGCCTTCGCAGGCTAAGTGCAAGGCACATCCCAGTTTCTGGGGCCATAAAACCTGGCAGCAGTTTCACTTGTTCCTCACCAGGGATCAGGCCAGGGACCCTGAGCCACCTGAAGGGGAGAGGAGAGGGGGAACCCCTCTGAGCAGGAAAACCTCTCCCTCCCACCACCCCTGGCGCAGGCCCAGCTCTAGTCTCCCCAGGACTAGAAGGTGGGTGAGAAGGAATGCCCGGCGAGTCCCAGGGGCCTTGGCTGGACGAGGAAGCCAAACATGACCAGAAGGGGGCAATGCCAAACCACTTTGATCACGTTTTGAGAAAATAGCATAATTTGTGATGATGTCACTAGGATACAAGTTTCAATTTTAAGGAAACCTTATTTTGACCCGGCAAAACTGTCACATAAAGAAGAATCCTTGAAAATCTTGAAGCTTCTATCTCTGCTCCCCAAGTCAGAGGTGGGTTTCAGCAGGTTCTGACCAGTTCTGGAGAACCGGTAGTGGAAATTTTGAGTAGTTCAGAGAACCGGTAGTAAAAATTCTGACTGGCCCCGCCCCCATCTATTCTCTGCCTCCCAAGTCCCAGCTGATCAGGAGGAAATGGGGATTTTGCAGTCCCCATTTCCTGGAGTTGGGTGGGAATGGAGATTTTACAGTATCCTTCGCCTGCCATGCTCACCACGCCACGCCCACCAAGCCACGCCATCACCCCCAAATTGCTGCGGTGTATACCGGAGGAATGTAAAATAAAGAATGATTGACACCTATGTGAGGCAGTACTGTTCCTTTCTGTGGAAAATGTATGCACTCCCACTGAATTTGTCTAATGAAAGGAGTATATAATGCTTTCCTCAAATGTTTGGTATAAACATACCAAACTGGCTAGCTCTTTTTCGCTACAATTAAAAAAAATCCTTTTATTGGTTGGCTATAATCCATTGGTTCAGTTGAGAGAAGTTTTACTTGCTGCTTTAATCATAGAGATTAAGCATGAAAACATCTGATATTAAAGTATGTCAGAGGACTCTCTATCATGTGTAAATTAGTGTAATTGAAAAGTAATTATTTGAATACAATTTTAATTCATATATTGTTAGGTACAAATTGCCTTCCTTTGCTGTAGTCAGTGAATGAACCTTATAAACTATAAATCTTACCTTCCTGAGGTTGTACAGCAGTGGTGGGTTCCCCCGGTTCGCACCGGTTCTATAGAACCGGTAGTAAAACCAGCGGGAGGCCCCACCCACAGACCCTGACGTCACCAAAACGCTTCTGCGCATGCGTAGCCCCACTGCAAACCGGTAGTAAAGGTAAGTAGAACCCACCCCTGTTGTACAGCCATTGTAATTCCATGTCAATTCCATGTCCAAACAGTTCCAAGCTAGAACAGTTAAAACCACAGGCTCTGCTAGTGGCTGTACAACCTTTGTTTCATTTAAGACTCCTTAGGATAACAGAATATTATTCTAATTCTATGACAATCCAAGCTTTGAAATGATAAACACTTTTGGATTAAGATCACTGCAGCAATTCTTTTGAAACACTAATATATATCCATGCATAATATATTTTCAAAGTGTCCGGGAACCTAGAAACAAGGTAGATTTGAAAGTCGCTTTATAAATGATATTTGCTTCCCTAAGCTTGCCTAGGGAAGATGACAGAACATGTATTTATAGAAAAAGTATTATATGAGAAGTAATATCAAAGACCAGGTTTCAGGATCTTGATGTTCAACCCATTTTAGCAGCTTCCCCCGAACAGGTGGAGAAAACAGGTGTCTCTCTATTCTTGTCCGATCAACTTGGCATGAGCCATGCTGTCCCCGTTGCAGCCCTGCAGAATGGCAGATGGGAGCCGTCCCTCCTAGTTAACTCTGTGCCTGCGTGTCTTTGTGTGCTTTTAGGGTTCAACATCAAGCACCACCTGCTGACTTCAACGGAGCACCTTTTCATGCCCCCTGAGCTGCTGTGTTTTCAGTGAGAGGGATGGCCAAGGGAGGAGCAAAACCCCCCAAGGGGAAAAAGGTCACCTTGAAGGTCGCCAAGACCTGCATAAAGATCACCTTTGACGGGAAGCGTCGCCTTGACCTGAGCAAGATGGGCATCACGACGTTCCCCAGGTGCATCCTAAAATTGGAGGACATCGATGAGCTGGACCTCAGCAGAAACATGATTAAGAAAATCCCGGAGGCAATCGATAAATTCCAGAATCTGCGCTGGCTGGACTTGCATAGCAACCAGATTGATAAGCTGCCAGAAACCATAGGGAACCTACAGAACCTCATTTTCCTGAACCTCTCCAACAACAAGCTCACCGCCCGGAGCTTGCCCATGGAGCTCAACCAGCTCAAGAACCTGCGAAATCTTAATATTGGCCTCAACCACATTGACAACCTCCCAACCACCCTGGGAGCTCTGAAGGAGCTCCAGGAAGTTGGGGTATTTGATAATCTACTGACACTGATCCCAAACAGCATCGCAAAGCTCCCTAAACTGAAGAAGCTAAACTCCAAGAGGAACCCCTTTCCTGGACCCACCGAAGAGGAAATCTTTATTGATAATATCAAACGCCTTGAGACACTCTATTTGGTAGAAGAGAAAGACCTTTGCCCCCCGTGCTTGAGGAAATGTCAAGAAGAGAGGGACAAGCTCAACAAGCTGAAGAACACGGTGCCTGCCCCCCTCAGAAAGCCAAACTTTTCAAGCCTCATGACCCCCAACTCCCTGGCAAAGGAGAACCAAGCCGAGTGGAGGTGAAGAGGGCAGCAGGCCCAACCCCACCCTAATGACTCAGCAGTGCGGAGGGAGATATGTGGCCCAATGGAGCGACTTCACCTCCCTTCCTTAGGAACGATCCCAACTAATAAAACAGCTCTGGGTCACATATACCTCTATGACTCTCATAGACACGTCTCAATCCACCACACGTAGATCCCCACATCCCCACAGCAAGAGATCAGACTCTAAAATCTGTTATCCCCAGCTTGCCCCTGGAAGCAGGCCTCATGACCTTCCAATATGTACCACAGCTGCAGTGAAGACGTCCCATTCCCTCTTCTGATCCAACAGAGGTGGGCTGAGCCTTTGGGCAGCAGACACAAGAGGTATCCCAAGGTAGCCCAGTGCTGGAGACATCCTCTCTTCTAGTTCTCAGAGAAGTTCCTGAGATGGTTGCAGGCAGGATGCTACCAACACAAAGGGAAGGGGCAACTCTGCATTTTAGAACCAGGCTAGTTTCCCTTTCCAGTTCCAGATGGAGCTTAGGAAGAAGGGCCAAGGATTGTCCTCTAGGTCCCAAACCTTTCCAACACTACCAATATTTAGGAGCCAGAGGGCCTGAACTGGCAAAATCACAGAGGGCTGAAATTCATTCCTCTGACGATTCTTGCTCTTGGCTCAATCCATTCAGGGCCCAAGGATCATTAGAGAGCAACCAGACTACTTGCTCCAGCATAGGTCTCTCTTGCCAACAGATCACATCTTGCACCTCAACATAATGAACAACAATTTTAAATATTTTTGCTCCTTTCAAAATTCTTTAGATATTCAGCCTAAGGAAAAATCTCCATTTTGAATTTTACTTAACAGGAGTATTTCGGTAGCCCTTTGATTGTGAACCTTTAGCATCACATCAATCATTGAAATGTTCCTGGATGTGGCACTATGCCTTTTCTTGCCTTGTGCTTGTAAGAGTTAATGCTGGCAACCTTGGTAATTGCATACGAAAATTACTATTTAAATTGTCCTATTTTATGCCTGAGCTCAACCCATAATGGAGTTTTGCAGTTTCTCTGTATCTTAGAGTGTCAGATGAATTAGTACATTGAGAATTTCCAAATGAGTTCTTTCTCTAGCATTTAAACATGTTGGCCAGGACACAAAACCTTCAGAAACTCAAAAGATGCATCATTGCAAGCAGAACAAAAGAGGTTTAAAGCTTGGGGCCTAAGACAGCAATCAGGTTATAAAGATGGACCAGTGATGCCCGCTCCCATATTTGAGTCACATGACTTTGGTGTGCAGAAGGTAACTCTCCAACTTTTATGGTTATGGAGATATGTTGCACATTTGTTGTGTGAGCAGTTGTGAGGGTTCTTGGGTTATGCTGCCACTATTACATACTGGGCAGTCCCTATGGTCAGTCCCCCTAGGTACACCAGACCAGGAAAACAACTTCACAAGAAGGCTAAAACTACATTTTGAGATTGGCCATAATAACAGAATATCAAAAATCTAGTTGTACTGTTTCTCCTCCTTGTAGTTCAGCGAATTCACGACATGTCTGCTAGAGCTGCTTCCAAGTGTTATCATGTTGTTCTGGACTTGAAAAAGTTACAGCCCCTTTTGCCTCGGTTCTACCATATTTCCACCCAGATCATCCCTAATCTCTACTCCTTCTTGAGCCATTTCACATAGGCCTAGGGAAGGGGTTCCCAACTGGGAGTGCAAGACGATATTCCAGGGAGTGTGAAAACTTGGGTTTAGAAGTTTCAAAATTATAGTGTATATGCATAATTATATGCATATAATTATTTATTTTAAGGGGTTCGAGAATATATCAGAAGCGTTCTAGGGGTGCGGGGTATAGAAAAGGTTGGGAACCCCTGGCCTGTGGTTTATTAGGTAGTAACAAAACTCTTCTCTGAAAGCGACAATGTGCCAGCTCTCAGATGCCTAGCATTTAGTCCTTGCATGCTGTCTCATGTGCATATGAGAACTAGTCAAAAGAACATCATGGATTATTGATATGGACATGCATGATTCCAAGTTCACATTTATGCAGGACATTCGATCATCTTCTATAAAAACCAAGCCACCTCTGCACAGAGCATGTCCCCACAGAATATCCTCTCAAAGGAGCAGCCAAGGAGTTCCAAAACACATGAGGCACTCCTTCCCCACATACCAGGGATGCTGCTTCAGCATGGGACTTTTTGTGGCAAAAGAAGAGGCTGAGCACAGGGCAAAAATTGGAATGTAATAATCACTCAAGGAGCAATGAATTTCTGTGCTACAATGCATGTATAGTTGCCCAAAACCTTTTTAAGAGGCAAACATAAATTAAATCTACAGCTAGTAATTTTACAAATTTGTCTGCTAAGTAGTGCAAATACAGGAATCCTATTATCTCTGTACTATCAATTTAAGATACTAACACTGGGAGACCTAAATGGCTTAGGATCTCATGTTGTAGACCTAGCTAATTGTTAAGATTGGCAGGAAGGGCTCTTCAGAAGCCCATCTCTCTAGCATGGCCTTCTCCTGAGCTTCCCAGCTTTGAGAGGTGTTTGCTTTTCCTCCCCTGCCTCCTCCAAGCCTCTCACATTTGGCTGGGAAATTATTTGTTTTAATATAATGCTTCTACTTTTTACTTGCATCCTGCTTTCTATGTTCTGTTAAGTCTTTTGCGTACTTGTTGAAAAGCAAATGCAGACTATGTTCCTGAGATTAGATTAGATTGGATTAGATTAGATTAGATTAGATTAGATTAGATTAGATTGAAGGGAAGGGAGAAAAATCTTAAGTAAACCATACACTTTGAATCCAAAAATGCTTCTAAAGCTCAGGTTTCCAAGAATAAAGCAAAACAATGTGGATTTGCTGTTCTTAATAGCTAAAGCCAGAGACCCAGTTGAGTGTAGTAGTTAAAGGCCAGGAGAGCAAGAGGCACATGCCAGCAGGGTCTCCTTGGGCTAGACCCTCCCTCTCAACCATAGGAGGAAGAAGGCAAGGGCAAATAACCTCCCAAAATGTTGCCCTGAAGACTGCAGGGGTTTGCTCAGATGTTGCCAAGGGTCAAAGGCACACAAAATAGCTGGAATTAAGACAGACCCTAAAGCTCCAATGATATATGAAGTGATAGGATTTAGATGTAGTATACGGTAAAGGATTACAGATGAAGTATTGCTTAGCGCATTGTAAGCCGCCCTGAGTCTCCGGAGAAGGGCGGCATATAAATCAAATTTTTAAAAAAAGTATCTGGGGCCATGAAAGGCTGATTTAAGAAATGAACAACAGTGGAAATGTGGTAATTCTCTTCACTGAATTTTCTTCAGTGTCCATATATCCATATATTTTTGTTACTGTAATACTGTATTTAGCACTTATTTAAAAAAGTAAAATAAAAAAGGAGAAATGTAATCAGCTCCAATTGAAACCGTTTATGTTCTCTGTCTTCTGCAGTTACATAAGTCTCTAAATGACAATAGGCCAGAAATCTTCTGTTTGGAAAGAAACATCTTTTGGTTCCTTCTTCAGATGCTTCCACCTGCCCTGCACTCATCCGCTTCCTCCATTAACTGGAAATCCCCTCATTTGTTATTCAAGTATTATTTTAATATGTCCAAATAATAAATGGTAATGGAAGAACAAAATCTGAACAGCAGGCTAGCACCTGAGAATGCACATCAATTTACTTTATATCTGTACAGGTAGTCCTCGACTTATGACTGTTTATTTAATTGTGTTTCAAAGGTACGATGGCCTTGGAAAAAGGGACTTAAAACCTGCCCTTGAAGTTATAATTGTTGCTACACACACACACACACACACACACACACACACACACACACACACAGAGTCCTGTGATGGCAATTCAGGCTCTTGGCAACTGGCTCACATTTACAATGGTTGTGTCTTGCAGTCACGTGATCATGATTTGTGACCTTTCAGCTGGCTCTTCCAACAAGCAAAGTCAATTGGGGAAGCCAGATTCACTTAATGACCATGTGATTCACTTAACAACTGCAGTAAAAATGATTGCAAGAGAAAGAAGCATCTGTCCCAAAAAGTTGGAATCCAGTGTTTCTGAGGTAAATGTCAGGCAAGTGCTAATACAAACGACTACATCATTTAATTAATTAATTAGTTTTAATTAAAAAAATAGTTTTAATTAATTTTCTTATATATTAGGACATGCAAAAATACCTTATATTAGTAGACTCATCTGCGGTGCCTTTTGATTTCACTGAACAAAATCTGAGGGAAAAAAATAGTTAACTTTATTCCTCTGAAAGGTGAGAGCTTTAGACAATTTATTCTGAAAGCTTCTGTGGATTTGTGATGGACATACACTGTAATTGCCACCCACTGATAGGATTGAAGCCACTTTGGGGATGCTATTTCTAAAAAGAGCGCACAAATATGCAGCCCCCTCCCCTACCCACATATGCCAAAGTAAACAAGGTGGGGAAAGCCTGCAGGAGGCGTCCTTGGGGATCGACCCCACCTCCTCCTTCATCAGCCGCATCCAGGAGCTGTCCCCCTCTTATGCTGCTTAGGTGGCACCTGGGTGCATCTGTGGGGCTGCTTACCTGGGAGACCCTCCAAGGTTGCCTAGGTCCCACTTTGGGTCGTGTGACCAGGAGGGACCCGGGGAGGGGAGGGGTTTTGAATGGAGCAACGGCCAGCCTCCTCGTCCTTCTGAAGGGGCCCCCTCTCACCTGGCCTGGCCAGGGATGCATTGGTGGGTGGGGGGTATTTACCCCTGGGATTATTTTTTTTACAGCGCAATCTGGCCCTTTTTAAAACTGAATTTGGTCCCATTATATTTAGTCTAAAGAAAGTGCATCTGTTGATAAACAGGCCTCAACCTTCTTAAATAATCTTTTTCCAGAAATCCATTGGGTTAGAAACAATTAAGAAACGATAACATAATTGATCTTTTCTTCAGGAGTTATTTATTTCTTAGGTCCATTTGATTTTTCATATCTCATGGTTGTTTTAGTGTTTCTCGTGGCTCTAACAAGGTCAGGAAAAGCAATTCATCAAGCCTGCCAGATTTTGCCTGGCAAAGGCACGAAGCCGAGTTGCTAGGCTCATTCCTACTCGACTAAGGCCAGAATGGGCTTGGGCTTAGCGATTGTCTGTTTTAATATCCTGCAGATATAAGAGAAACACAGGTCTACAAATCTACCTGTTATATTAATATAGCTAGACCAAGTAGATGAATCGGTGTGCCTTTGTAGAATGTTTAATAACATTCTACAAAAATGAGCTAAAATGAGCAAAAATGAGCAAAAATGAGCAAAGGCTGGTGATGGGGCAACTGAACTCTTGAAGAAAACATCTTGGGACTAGACAGGAAGCAAAGCTTCTTCATAGCTTCTGCAAAAGGTACCTTGTCAAGAACGTTTTCCTGTCATTGTTGTGGAATACAAGGAAAATGGAATAGCCATTGTTTAAGAAGATCTCCAGTGCTGTCTCCTGTGAAGACAAACCAAATGGGCCTTGGGCAGCTTGCAAGAGGAAGGAGAAAATGCTTCTTTCTCTAAGTGACTTCAGTGGCAATCATCTAGCCAAGCGGACTAGATCCAGGGATCTCGGGATCCTCCGTGCTGCTGTCCCTAGGATTCATTGTCAGGGGTACAGATCAGACAGCTACATAAAGCTTGTCCTCCAGGCATCTTCAAAAATTGGCCCTGAACTTTACATTTAAGGATACGACTAGCAAGTATGTTTATGAAAGGCGTTTGTTTTGAATGACTGAAAGGATTGTTTCCTGGGCTTAACTACTGTTTTTTGGAGCATAGCCTCTGGCAGCCACCACCCAAAGGCCAAAGGATTCCTGGCTCAGAACCACTGGCACATCCCTGCTGTGGGTTAATAGCACCCCCCCTCCCCACTCAGGCAGTCAACTTCAGATTATCCTGAAGTTGAAAACCTTACAAGATTTCTGCTTGAAGAACATAGTATCTGCTGAGCTTACTCATCTATGTGATTCCAGTTCTGCTATTGCTTAAAACATCTCACTGACAGGAAGACTCAAGCTCGCAGGAACTGTCAAAATCAGAAACCACTTCCTTTAGCCTGGCAAAACCCAGACAGGATACAAATTTGGGTTTTTTTAAAAAAATGTTTAAACTTCAATGTTTTATCGGTGCTATTATTCTTGGTCTGTCCCCGATCAAGTTGAAGATTTAGAGCACATCAACTCAAACGCAGCTATGGAATTCATTTAGATATTTCAGAATTTTGCCATCCAAGGAAGCATTTAACAGTTTGTGCATTTATATAATAGTTGACGATTTCTTTCATTCGAACCTGTGAGCATCCATACAAAACCTCGTATATCTTCATTAGACGTCCGCCACTCAAAGGAAAGGCCAAAGAGAGACAGACAGTTCCTACCTGCAGAAGGAAACGCATCGGCCGGATCTCTCTAATGTCACCGTAGGAATAGCAGGAACACGTGGGCTCCACAGCTGTGGCCTTTGTTGTATAGCACAAGTTGTAAATGAATGGCTCTCTTATGCTAGAAACAACCATAGGAAATGTGCATTAAACAACCACAGCATCATTAATTGGACTCCACTAGTGGCAAACAAGGGGGGCCATTGTCCTCTTCTGCCTTGCCCCCAAACCTAACAAAGGACAACTTGTTCCAGGCCACCTCAGTCTGAGTCAGCAATTGCCCTGTAAGCTGGTAGCTATTATTGTCGTCTTTCCTCAGCACTTTTCTTTGCTCTCCTGAAGAAGAGCCCTTTTCCTGAGGCCTCAGCCAGCCTGTCCCCTTTGGGACTTGGGGAGAGGCGGCGGGTGGGGTGGGGGAGGTCAGCATCTCCTTTCTCTCTCTGGATGTAAAGCCATCTTTCTCCAGGAAACATGGTAGCAAGGCGAGAGACCTGATGCTCAGGTCCTGGTGAACTGCAATGAATCAAGCAGAAGTAAATGGGACTGGGGGGAGAGAAAATCTCCCTCTCTCCCTCCGTAATTGGGATTGAAAGATCTTGCACCTTTTGGTGGTAGAAATATCCACACAGACTGTGGTGTGAGGACTTAAATTAGGATCATCTTTCGGTTATACTTGACATTTGTACCTCTTAGTTTTTTTCCTCCCAGATGTGTTTCATTTCTGCACGTATGTCAGCCCTTCAGAGTAAACCAGAATAAGAAACCTCCTCACATGTTCTCAGGTTACAGTTCTGCCTGAACTCGGGACTCTTCTCTCTACTTTGGCAGGGGCTCTTTCCTCTGTCCCTTCCCATTACAAATGGGAAGAACTGGGATTTGGCCCCATGTGGACAGGGCCTGTTTTGGCACTAGCCAGCAATAGGCTGGGCAGCCCCAAGTGCCGCTCAGGTAGGGAACGACTCACCAGGACAAGCAATGGCTCGTGCAATATACCTCCCCCAGGTGGGAGAGGGTGAAGTGCTTGCAGACGTAGAAGTGGTCGTGGCCAAGGAGAAGCGCCCCTTCCGATGCTACGTGTTCATCCATCACCACCACAGACAGCCGGCAGGTCACCTAAACAGGGAAGATGGCGATGCACCTGAACCGCGAGGCCGTCCTAACTTTGTCTCCAGTGCTCAATATTTTACCAATAAAAAATTAAGCCTCATTGACTGAGAAATACTCATTTCTAAACGGCCTTCCTTCTATCATGTAGCCTTATTCATACTAAAATAATGTCCCTGCTTTTCTTCAATAGCAGAGTCAGTTCCCCCTAACCATAAAAAGCTGCAAAAACGGGCTGCCTTTTGTGGGTGAAGTAAGGCTGCTTTCCTGATGAACAGTTTCCCTACTGACTGGAATGGGGTGGAGGACCCTCCCACCTGCCCCCTCATTTCGCAACAGGAGAATATGGAAGCGGCTGAAGTTTGGATCTGGAGAGAGCTCTGACCAGATGTGCCAGACAGCAGGGCTGTGCTGCCTCTGCTTGTACCTTTTCATCTCGGACTAATTCCTGGAGGACAATTTTCCTTTCCACGCAGACTTCCAAGAATTCCTCTGAATGGAGATGTTCATACAGGGCAGGAAAAAATGTCAGCTGATCCCGACCTGCTTCTCCTTGTCTAGTCAGGGCTGGTTGTTCACCTGCATTAAAGTAAAAGGCAGAAAATGTGCACATTGTCATGGAACAAGGAGATCCCTATACTAAACTTTCCATTCTTCAACTGAAACTATCATCTTTGTTTTTATCACATAGCTTAGGGACTCTGCCATATGAAAATAAAAGTATTTTAAAAAACAAGGCTTTTGCTGCCTGCTCTTACAAAACACGTCAGCAGTTGGGAAGGTGAGGGTTGGAAATATTGGGTTTAGTACAGATTGCCAGGCCTGGGTGGTCCTTGTGGTCAGGGCAGCATCTTCTGTTTCATCCCAGCCTCTCATCTGGGAACATTACCTTGATTTTCCACACGAGCTGGAGCAGATGCGCCCTTCTGTGTCTGCTGGGCCTAGAAAAAGAAACGGTTTGAGCTGCAAGGCACAGAAGATGGAGAAAGCGGCATCCTGAGATGGAGCCAGGCCGCTTCTGCACAGGGAACGACTCGGATGCACCTGCAGCCAGCAGCCAATAGCACTTACTGTAGACTTATATATCACTTCATGGGGCTTTACAGCCCCTCTCTAAGGGGTCTACATTTTGCCCCCAACTATCTGGGTCCTCATTTTACTGATCTCGGAAGGATGAAAGGCTGAGTCAACCTGGAACCAGTCAGGATTGAGCTCCTGGCTTTGGGCAGAGTTAGCCTGCAATGCTGCACTCTAACCACTGCGCCATCCCATCATCTTATTTCCTTCATACAGGTGTCTAAGTCACCTGCAACATCATCATGGATGGAATTCTGTTTCCTGCCCTCTTCTTGTTTGTAATTGCTCTACATCACAGGATCAGTTTACTGGTCCGTTTTGTGCCTTTCTTGGCCTAAAATTCTACATTGGGCCTTTGTGTTGCAAACCAAGAACTGCAGTAATCACTTCCTCTCCCCAAATATCAGCATCATCAACAGGTAGCAAAACTCCCGGCCTGCCAGCTCAGAAGACTAAACAACAGACGTTGAGCTCTTTTATGACACAAAGCAGCCTCTTTTTCTCTTTCCTGGCAAGAGGAAACAGGATCCTATTTTCTTGTGTCCTGCCCCGAAAGCAGGTTACCTTGTTTTGCAATGGTTCCGCTGTATGGTGGGCAATTTTGAACCGGATCCTCTTCCTCATGCGAGCAGGGCCTTCGTAGGCATCCAGGGCCCACCTTGTGACAGGAGAAGCTACTGCAGGCCCCCACGGGCCTCCCTTCCTAAAAAGCCGGTCTTCCAGCTCAGTCCAGGCTTTGGCAGACTTCGAGTGTATGCACAGCAACCTCTGTGGGAAAGAGAGAGAAGCCCTGACAGCAAAGTCTCCTCCTCTGTTCCTACTCCTACCCAGAGGTTGCCTCTCTGCTTTGGAAAGGAAAGGAGCGCCTTACTTATTAGATGTGTGCAAATACTCCATTACCTGCAGAAGCTCCAGATGGTGCCCCGAGTGCCCCTCCTCCTCCTCCTCCTCCTCCTCCTCCTCCTCCTCCTCCTCCTCTTTTTCTCCTCAAGAGGCAGGTTGGGCTGAGAGAAAAACTCAAAACCACCCTGTAGCTAAGGATGGACTCGGCCATCGCTTTTCCTGCCTCTAGCCCAGCAGCCTTAACCATGGCCCCTAGGGTGGAGTTCTTTCTGTGAGAAGGCAGGAACTGACCATTCCTTTGGGACCGAGGGAGGCCTATTGCTTTTGAAGGATTACCAGGACCCATAAACTGCCCTTGATTTTATTTAAATTCAATTGAGACTAAATAAATTGAAAGTAGTAGAGATGACTGCATTTAGTACTTTGTTCTACAAAACTTCACCTAGGCAGAATGGGACATCAAGCGTGTCAAATCCTCTTAGCTCATTCAGTGAGGAAGTACTTTTTCCTGTAGTTACTTTGAGAGCAATAACTCCATCACTTCACTCTGTTTTAAGCAGATAAATATTAAATCCCCTACTAGAAGCAAATTCAGGTAGTGACTGCTGCTATATCACTGTTATACAAGTGTCACGGAGAAGCAAATGCAGATATGAATGCATTTGGGGACCCAAAGGTTTGCAGAAACAAAATTAAAATAGTATTTTGTAAAAGAGAGGAATACAATGGGAAGAAAGTCACAGAAGGACAAATGAGCATGGAATAGATCACTGACTCAGTGATTGGCTGAAACCTTGATCAGAAGACCAGCTGTTGGCAGGGAAATTACACTGCAAGAAGTTCTGCTTCACCCCTTAAATCTCTGTCTGCAAGTGAAACACAGTTACTCAAAATGAAAAGGAATCTCCCTGCTTAGGTAATGTTTGCTTTAGAAAAGACCAGGAAGAGAATAAGGATTCAGGGGAATTTGTTGCATGACAACTCCACTGAATGAGCTTAATAAAGATTTTAGAACTATGAGTTCTTTTCTCAATCTTACTGGTTTCTTTACTTCTCTGTTTTTACTAACGTAAATTTCTCAGAGTTTCGCGATGGTTGCAGGTATAAATGCAATCAATGTAATCAAGCAACCAATAAAACAATCTCCTCTCCTTTCTTTGATGCATCCAATCATGTTTTGTTTTCCCTGCCAAGGTGCCTTTTTCATTTCTTACCTCAACGTGATCCTTGCATAAAACCGCATAGAGTTCTTGCCCAGTTCTCCTGCATTTTTCTAAATATGATGTAAAATCCTGATTTAAAACAAAAAATATTAATAAATTGATGTATGTAACAAAACACTTGTGCTTTACATTTGATGAGTAAAATTTAAACGAGTTTTAATAGAATAAAATAGATTTTTTTATTGGCCAAGTGTGATTGGACACACATGGAAGATACATTCATCAAGAATCATAAGGTACAACACTTAACGATAGTCATAGGGTACAAATAAGCAATCAGGAAATAATTATGAAACAATGGAGAGTGGGCGGCATAGAAATATGACTAATAAAATAAATAATAATAAAATAAATATCAATATAAATCGTAAGGATACAAGCAACAAAATTACAGTTATACAGTTATAAGTGGAAGGAGATGGGTGTTGGGAACGATGAGAAGATTAATAGTAGTGCAGACAGTAAATAGTTTGACAGCGTTGAGGGAATTATTTGTTTAGCAGAGTAATGGCGTTCGGGAAAAAACTGTTCTTGTGTCTAGTTGTTCTGGTGTTCAGTATTCTATAGCGTCATTTTGAGGGTAGAAGTTGAAACAGTTTATGTCCAGGATGTGAGGGGTCTGTAAATATTTTCACAGCCCCCTTTTTGATTCGTGCAGTATACAGGTCCTCAATGGAAGGCAGATTGGTTTTTCTGCAGTTCTAATTATCCTCTGAAGTCTGTGTCTGTCGTGTTGGGTTGCAGAACCAAACCAGACAGTTATATAGGTGCAGAGTGACAGACTCAATAATTCCTCTGTAGAACTGGATCAGCAGCTCCTTGGGCAGTTTGAGCTTTCTGAGTTGGCGTAGAAAGAACATTCTTTGTTGTGCTTTTTTGATGACGTTTTTGATGTTAGCTGTCCATTTTAGATCTTGCAATATGGTAAAACCTAGAAATTTGAAGGTCTCTACTGTTGATACTGTGTTGCCTAGTATTGTGAGAGGTGGAAGTATGGAAGAGTTTCTCCTAAAGTCAACCACCATTTCTATAGTTTTGAGTGTGTTCAGTTCCAGATTGTTTCGATCGCATGAGGCTAGTTGTTCAACCTCCCGTTTGTATGCGGATTCATTATTATCTCGAATGAGACCGATCACTGTTGTGTCATCTGTGAACTTCAGTAGTTTAACAGATGGATCGTTAGAGATGCAGTTATTGGTATACAGAGAGAAGTGGGGAGAGCACACAGCCTTGGGGGGCCCTTTGCTAATTGTACAGGTATCTGATGTGATTTTTCTTAGCTTCACCTGCTGCTTCCTGTTTGTTAGGAAGCTTATGATCCACTTACAAGTGTGTTCAGGTACCTGTAGCTGGTTTACCTTAGTTAGAAGAGTGTCTGGAACGATGGTATTGAATGCTGAACTAAAGTCTACAAAGAGGACCCTTGCATAGGTCTTTGGAGATTCAAGATGTTGTAGGATGTAGCACAGAGCCATATTAACAGCATCATCTGTTGATCTATTTGCTTGGTATGCAAATTGCAAGGGGTCTAACAGCAGATCCATGATGATTTTCAAGTGGGACAGCACTAGCCTTTCAAAGGCTTTTGTAACTACAGGTGTTAGAGCAACTGGTCTGTAGTCATTCAGTTTCTTGATGGAGGGCTTCTTCGGCACTGGGATGATAGTAGAGCATTTGAAGCAAGAAGGAACATAGCACATCTCTAGCGATTTATTGAAGATACGGGTGAAGATGGGGGCCAATTGGTCAGCACAGACTTTTAAGCAAGAAGGAGTTATCTTGTCTGGGCCTGGAGCTTTTCCTGGCTTTTGTCTGTGAAATAGGTCTTGCAGTTCCTTTTCTGTGATCACTAGGGGTTGTGAACCCAATGGGATGGGGTCAGTTGTAGGAAGCTTGGCTGTTGTTGGTGTGTCTGAGATGGGGGTTGTGGAGATAGGTGGCTATAGTTTCCTTTCAAACCTGCAGTAAAACATGTTCAGGTCAGCTGCCAGTTGTTGATTTCCTTCAGCCTGGGAAGGAGGTTTGCCGTAGCCAGTGATATTTTTCAGTTTTCCACTTGTTTGCTGGTTCATTTGTTGAGAACTGATTCTTACCTTTTCAGAGTAGCTTCTTTTTGCTACTCTGATCTCCCTTGTTAATACATTTCTAGCCTGATTGTACAGCATTTTATCACCTTTTCTGTAGGCTTCCTCTTTGGAATGACATAACTGCTTATGTTTAGCTGTGAGCCAAGGTTTGTTGTTACTGTATATCGCAAGTTCCTGGTCGGTACACATAGGTCTTCACAGAAGCTGACATATGATATCACAGTATCTGTGAATTCATCCAGTTCTGCAGAGGTATCTTCAAAATTATTCCAATCAGTGCAGTCAAAGCAAGCCTGTAGCTTTAACTTTGCCTCCTCAGTCCAAGTCTTCACTGATTTAATTGTTGGTTTTGTGGTTTTAAGTCTTTGCCTGTAAGCAGGTACAAGGTGAATCATGCAATAATCAGAGTGTCCTACAGCTGCTCATGATAAAGACTGATAAGCATCTTTTAGTGTTGTGTAGCAATGGTCTAAAGTATTCTTGCCTCTAGTGCCGTGATGGCGAACCTATGGCACGGGTGCCACAGGTGGCACGCAGAGCCATATTGGTGGGCACGCGAGTGTTGCCCTAGCTCAGCTCCAGCACGCATGCCCGCACCGGCCAACTGATTTTCACACCTTCTGGTCCCACCGGAAGTCAGGAAACTGGCTGTTTCTGGCCTCCGGAAGGCCTCCAGGAGGATGGGGAAGGCTGTTTTTGCCCTCCCCAGGCTCCTAGAAAGCCTCTGGAGCCTGGGGAGGGGGGGAAACGGGCCTACCGGGCCCACCGGGCCATCATGTGCCAAAAGCAGGGGGAAGTGTGGGAGGGTCACATGCGCATGCGCAGGAGGGTGGGGCACATTGAATTATGGATGTGGGCACCCGTACCCACGACCTCCCACGCTCCCCCTGCTTTTGGCACGCGACGGCAAAAAGGTTAGCCATCACTGCTCTAGTGGGGCAATTGACATGCTGAAAGTATTTTGGTAGCTCTTTCCTTAAGTTTGCCTTGTTTAGATCTCCCAAAATAATGGCCAGTGAATCGGGGTATGTGGCTTCAGCCTCCATGATCTGGTCAGCTAGAGTTCGTAATGCCTTGTTCACACAGACTTGTGGGAGGACATAAACAGCAATTAGAAGAAATGAGGAAAATTCACGAGGCGAATAGTATGGTTTGCAGTTGATAATTAATGTCTCTAGGTTTTTGTCATAGAATTTATATATTATAGTTATATCCTGAGACCAGCTGTTGTTGATATATAAGCATAAGCCGCCTCCCTTCTTTTTACCAGAAGTTTCTGTGAAATTGTGCTAAGGAGTCTTGAGGTGAGAATCTTGCAATCTTTTCTGTCATGGACCAACATTTTGAAGGTCCCCAACCTTGACAGTCTGTTAACAATGACCGGTTCTCCCGGTTAAATTTAACAATTTAACAACTCAGGAGCCTGAGTGGCATAGGAGGCTAATGCCTCCTACTAAGGCAGCATTTAACATCCAGCTGCCTGCAATTACTGCGCGTTCAATTCTCACCAGGCTCAAGGTTGACTCAGCCTACCATCCTTTCTAAGGTGGGTAAAATGAGGACCCGGTTGTGGGGGCAATAAGCTGACTTTGTATAAAATATACAAAAGTATGAAGGCTATTGCTTAATGCATTGTAAGCCGCCCTGAGTCTCCGGAGAAGGGCGGCATATAAATAAAACAAAAACAAAAACAAGGGGGGGAGCTGTGCTTCCAGGACAGTGATGGCACAGATAGAAAAGAAAAAGAAAAGAAAAAAGATCAAAGAAGGGGAGGGGAAAATAAAGAAGACCAGAAGGTAGAAAATGAAAAAAAGAAAGAAAGAAAAAGGATAACAGATAACAGAGTTGGAGGACTTGTAGTCCTGCTCAAGTATGAAACCCTACAGCATTTCATAGAAATGGCTGTCCAATCTCTTTTCGCAAACCTCCAGTGATGGAGCACCCACAACTTCTGCAGGCAGGCCCTTCCACCAGCCGATGGTTAAGTAGCATCAGGAAAGAGGCAGAACCAAAGAAAGAGGAACTAAGACTGCTAGAAGATGGGGTTGAAAGGTGGCAGCAGGAACCCAAATTCAAGATGGCAGCATTAGCATATTAACATATTTCAGCAAGAATGTAAAAAAAATAGAAAGAATTTGTTCCACAGCAGTGTCAAATTTTGAGATCCATGCCAGGATACAATAAAGCAACTGGCATAGTTCTTTGGCTTCCAGATTTGCAGCAGAAGGAACAAATGTTCTCCTTTTGTTGAAGAAATGAAAATGCCATGATATCCTTAGCGTTATCGGTGGCACTCTGTGGTCTGATCTAAGCTCTGGTAATGCAGACAGAAAAGCTCTTCCTGCATTGACAAAAATCACCCAGATTTACCAGCAAATCAGCAGTTTTAAAGAAATGTCATTTCTACTCTGGCTGTGAACTACGGTAGATATCAAAAAAGACATTCATGTTGCAGTGGGAAAAAAGTTAATATACATCATTAAAAGCAAATTGTCTGGTTGCACTGAAAGAAAAAATGGGTTGCCATGAGCAGTTCTGAAATGAATATCAGATTCAAAAGTCCCCCTGTGTATTTAATAGCATGCTAATTTACATTTTAATTACTTCCCAAGAAATCAAAGCATTTGTTGACAGTGGAACATAATGTCAGCTTCATAGAGCACTGTCGGTAGATGCTTAATGAATTTAATTAGATAATCAGTGGTGTTAATTATCTTTCTATTATGAAGATAAAGATGTTACACAAATGATTAGCAGAAATATAATTAATTATAAATTTGCTTGTTTGGTTTCTTGAAATCAAAATAATACACATGGCATTATGATAAGAGATTTGAAAAGGATACTGACATTGTGCACGCCACATACTGGTGAAGCACCGGCTGTGAAAAGGATGACAGGCAAAACTCACATCTGGACGGATAACTTCCTAAAGCAGCCACTGGAAATTCTTGTGAGCTCAGAACAATCGACTTTTACCAAATACGCCTAGGAAGGCACTACACATGTCACAGAAGCCTTATGTGCTTCCTTCAAAACGCAGTACACAATGGTCAGACACCATATTTTGGCCAAGCCAAGCCAAACCAAATAAATGAGTTGCAGGTAGATGTGACTGTGAATTGTGTTCCTTTGATCTATCTGAGTCAAATAGACCCAGGGGGGACTTGCCCAACTAGGACACTCAGGCAGCCTTTCACTAGGTGTTGGGTTAAAAAGCAAAGGAATTGACATAAATATTAAGGCAGACACCTAAAAACATGTATGCAGAAGAAATGGTTAAAAGTTACGATGTCTTTGCAACTCAGCAGAAAATTATTAGCTATATGTACAAGAACTTCTGCTTGGATTGTAAAAACAATTATTTCCCCTTTTCAGTTTGGGGAAATCAATACTTTTTTTAAAAGGTAAATTTGGACATTTGCTCTTTGAAGTCCAGGGTTCTGTTTGCCAGAGGGGAGAATAGCTGAATGTTTGAGCTGTAAGAAAATACTCCATGTTGAGGGTTGTACTAGTGAACGAAGAAACTTTATGAAAATTTCTCCTGGAGGCAAATTATTTCCACATCGGGAGGGAGAAGGTGTGATTCAGGCATGTCAGTGGAAAAGCCTTTCTTTCTTCTGAGAGGAAACCCTTCAGGGAAGCTTTTGCTCCAAAGTGAGGGAAGATCAGGGCAAAGTCATGTCTCTTGGCCAGAAAGAGGCAAAACCAAAAGGAAAACCACAAGTTGAAAGCAGAAACAGAAATTGGGGGCATAAGACCAGCCTCTCCAAGGGCAAGACCACTTTCAACCCCTCCAATTGAAAAGTCAGATGTGTGGCCACATCTGCTCAGCCTCAGATACAAACCAGTTCGTTCTTCAGGGTCAGATATTTTCAAATATCTTCTAATTAAAAGATCCATATATTGATTTTAATAAAGGGTTATCTCTTTTTTTTAAACATGATCTTATGGCTACTATGGCTGACTTCCCTCTATGTTGGTCCCCTGAGATCTATTCCAGGGGATGCCTAACAAAGACACGGGTGGCCAAAAGGCACCAAACCTCTAATTGGGAATGTTTCTGGGATAGGATCAATGATAGTTGCTTGGATTAAGAAAAATATGAAAAGGCAATAAACCTGGCCATGGATTTTGTAGGAGTGGCCCTGTCTTACCACTTAGCTGCTGTACGGATCCTAGCCCTGGAAGTCAGCCTCTGACCTCTGCCCGCCTGGACTTCCAACATCCGCTTCCTCTCCCCACTGTCTCCGTACAGGCCGAGTTTGTGGAAGCAAAGCAGCAGGTGACAAGGCCCTCCAAAGACCCTTGGCAGCACGCCAGGTTAATTTCCTAAAGGAAGCTTTGGCCGGGGCTGATCTGCTAAGGCTCCAAAAAGCTCAGATCTTCCTCCTGTCTTCCTCTCTGTACCTGGCCTGCTTATTATTGCCAATGTCCTTTAGTGAGAAGGCCGAGTGGGAAAACAAAACAATCTAGAAGGGAGCGTAAATATAAATCATCCGCACTATGGATTTCTTTTCTTTCCAAGGTGCACAGAAAAAAAAACCTCTCGGGTGCCCCAGAGCTATAAAGAATATATCCTCCTGTCTGTCTCTGGATCTGGAAGTCCCAGAGATCTCCTATCAGTCATTTAGCCAGCTGTACGCTAATTTCCTTGAAAAGCACGGGGAAAAAATATAATTGCCTGGAGCAGAAAGTGAGCCAAGAGTTGGAGGCTTAGTTGCATGTCACACTACAGGGAAGCGTCTATCAGATCTTGAAGCGTCAGTTGCTGACATTACCGAAAACAACACAAAATGAGTAATGTTCCCCTGTAATCCGGCTTCTCCTTTAATTACAAGCCTCTTCTTTTTAGAAAAGAAAGACAGAAGATGCAGAAACCTCAATTTCATGCACTTGTGCCTGAATAATGCGTCTACTCGGCCTTTTCCAGATGGCATCCTTTCCTACTACGAGAACTAATGATGTGGGCACATTTAGGGAAAAACCAATAATAGTCTTTAACCTTCAACAGCAAATACAAGTTGTACAAAATGTTCCTTGGGATACATTAACAAATATCAATTACTTTGCTCACTGATGTGTAATCAGCTGTAATAATCAAAATTAATTTTAAGAAATAATTAAACAGACCCCAAGGCAAATAGATGGTGCCAGCATTGAACAGTAACGTGCATTCCCATCACACCTGGAAGGAAGTTACTTAGGCTGAATCTCTTTCTCAGCCAACAAAAGCAGCTACGAAACCAGCCTTGAGTTTGTCCACCAACCGTTTGCTGCACTTTGTACTCCCGGGAGGGAAAAAAGGTGATTTGGGCCACATTGCATGTCAGCAAATAAAGCAGGACTAGGACTTCAAGTCGGGAAGCTCAAGATATTACCCTGCACTCTTTTGTGTGTGTATGTGTGCTTTTTTTGGCATCTGAGGTTCCCACAGGGATTTGGAAAGGCAGTTTACGCCAGTTTTGTGTATCACCTGTTTCAGGTTCCTGCCAGGAGTCAGGCTCTCATTCAAAGGACTCGTCTTGCTCGACGCATTGATGGGAATTTTGCTCTGGGAGTTTTTCTTTTCTGACACTGGAAGCACAGAGAGGAAAGGAGCAAGAAATGGAGTTAATGTTTTGTTGTACCATTTCAGGTGCCACACAACCCCTATTCCTGACCATCGATGCCACCTCAGTGGCTTCAACGTTATCCCTCAAAGGGCCCAGCCTTAGCAAGGCCCAGGGCAAAGCTGGCATCACAGCCGGTGGCTGCCAGTTGCGTTTTCCTCTGCTCTGGATGTTTGTTTTTCCAAATAGCAATCTGTAAGACTCATTCTGCTGTCTAGCGAGATTGTGTCTATTGTGTCCAGCTATATGGTGTTTCAGACATCTCTGAACCCCATCTGTCATCCCCAGTCATAGTCCACAAAATGAATTAAGAAGCTTAGAACATGATGGGACCTGTCAACCTCTCACTCGGTAGCATGTATCATGGTTAATGATAGTTCCTGAGCAGACCCATCCCCTCAAAGGCCAAGGGCTGTGCAGTGAAGCCGCTTCCCTTAAAGACGTCATGTACTTTGAAAGCAGAGACCTAGAAAGGCCTGCCAAGTCTTCCTCAAGACCTCTTCCCAAAGAGGAGCTACATCAGCCATCTTCATTGTCTCTTCTCCATCGCCTTTCTCTTTAAATAAAGAGGTTTTATATGCATCCTCTAAATCCTTTCTTCTGCTAGAAAGAAGCCGGAGCCAGATTTCCTCAGCTGCCCTCTGGATCTCTTGCTGAACTGGAAATAATAAAATGCAAGCATGTTTTGGTGTGGAAGTATTATATCAACAAAAGGGCCATCATGCATCACTTCCAGATTCAAGGGTCTGCCAAGTTAAGTCATATCAGTAGCTTTGCGGATATTTACTGAAACCGGGGCCCTTCCAACCTTAAAGCAAAATCACTCACAGCACTCCAGATTTTGATACTGCCTGTGCAGAATGTATGTAGAAATCAGAGCAGACATGACTAAAATAATAAATGGCCCATATCTCTCCATGTATCTCATATAACATTGTCTGTTTTCGTTCCCAGGCAATAAATTTTAAACAATTTGGGTGACAAGGTTTCTATATCAACATTACAAAATGCACCCGTGTTTTAAAGAGTCTACAGTAGGTGAGTGTTGAACTTAGTTCCTTAGTACAAAAGTCATAATCTGTGTCGGCTGCATTGGCCTGGATGTAATTTCTGTTGCTTGGAAGCCATTAATTCAGCTCTGCGTATTTCTTTTAGTCTAGAAGATCCAGATGAAACACTGTCCTTTCCTTGCGAGCTGTTGGACTAGTTCTATAGGCTCTTGGAAGTGGGTAGATTTTGAGAGCAAAGCAGGACATCTACAATAGCCTTCTCCTTTTCTTCTCTTGATCAGCCCCTATTCCACCCCCTTTTCCACACCCATCATGTCATGTTTACCATCCTTCAGGGCAGAAAGATCATCAATCCTCTCCTCCTCTTTTCTCAGGCCAAGAAAAATAGGGCAACCCGAAGCCGGCATCCATTTTGCCCCACCACTTTCATGATAACTGTAACACAGAAAATAAACAAACCTCTGGCTAAAATATAAGCATCTTCATTAAGATCACCATCTGAGCAAAAAAGGTGGGCTGTGGATTATTTCATGCAACTTAATCCTAATATATTTATTTTTAAAGAACTTTTAAAAATACATGTTTATTTTTAAGAACTCTAATAATCAAGAACAACAACTAAAAGACAAATTGCTTCAATATCTGCTATTTGGGGATTTACTTTGGCCAAACACAGCATTTCAAGGTAAAAGAAGTGTCTGTCCCTAGGATGGATTCCATTTATGGGTCCATTTTTTCCTTTATCTTTATTATTTTCTTTAAACTAGACGTGGTGCTATTGTTCCACCAGTGAGGGATTGATGCCGTCATTTCCAAGCTGAAGAAGCTTTCCAAATCTAAATGGAAACAGCCTTAAGACTTTGCAAGGAAATGGCAAACTGGTCCAGTAAACAAGTGTGATGGGGGCTCAGATACGACCCCTGGCTTGATGTGAGTGGGATGCCTTGCCTGCCGGAGAGGAGGGGGGCTGTTGAGGTGGGGGAGGGGATTTCTGGGGTATTAGAGAGCCGGAGTATTGCGGTTATGACTGGGAGAGGTAGATATGGCGGGAACCGAGGGGTAGGCCGCTCTCGGGGAACTAGGACTCACTGTCTCAAAGCGATTACTTGTTCCAGCCCCTCTGGTTCTGGTTCACCGGGCTCGCCTCGTATACCTGGTGACTTGGGATGTCAGGGCCCTGGCCTCAGGCTGCTGCTGTTTAATGCCAGCATCTGGGGCATTGGACCGGATTGCGCCTTTGCGACCTCTCCATGGCGGTGGATCCAGGAAAGCTCCCTGGTTTACTGAGGAGCTCTGGGAGATGAAGCACCAGAAGAGATGCCTAGAGCGATGCTGGAGGGCCAGTAACTCCGAATCTGACCAAACACTCTTAAGAGCCTATATTAGGACTTATTTAGTGGCAATACGGGCGACAAAATGTTTGCATTTTTCCGCACTTATTGCATCCACTGATTCGCGCCCAGCCGCCCTATTTAGGGTGATGTAGGGGGAGTGGAGGAGCCCTTGCAGGGTAGAGCTGAGGAGTTTGTGCAGTTTCTGTTGGATAAAGTCGCTCAGATTCGGCAAGGGAGAAGCATCTATACCCCTTAATTCCCGATCATATCTCCATTGCCCCGAGAGAAACACCAGGTCAAGCATGTGTCCCCCACTATGAGTCGGACCCTGAACTACTTGGGTCAGGTCCATGGTTGTCATGGAAGCCATGAACTCTTGAGCCGCATCTGAGGGTTCGCCTTGCCTAATAGTTCTGCCAGAATAAGAAAACACTGCCGTACCTGATAGATTTCAGTTGTAATAGGCAATACAAAAAGCTTGCGATGAAATCCAGGCTAGAATTGTGTACTGCAAAGATGACATCCCATTGCACCTGAAGAGTCTGTAGAACTTCCAGAAGATTTTGGGACCCAGAAGAAGAATTTGATAAATAGTACAAGATGCTGTGGTTCAAACAGTTGTACAAGTTGCTCATAATTGACTCTTTGTAGATAAAAAGCTTTCTTGTTACCTGTTAAAAAAAAGTGAAGAGGCTCAGAATGCACTGTATTTAGGGATAAGACCCAAAATGTCCATGAAAATATGAAAAGTAGAACTAAGGTTCTCCAACTAAGGTTCTCCAGCACCTTAGGACATGCCTTCCACTGAACTTTGACAAATTTCAGTTTGTATACAGGGGGAATAGGTCGACAGACGATGCCACAGTTACTGCTTTACATTCTGTAGCGAACCATTTGGAGAAACCCGGGAACTATGTCAGGATCTTTTTCATAGACTATAGCTCGGCCTTCAACACCATTCTGCTGAGCATCCTTATTGAAAAGCTGACGGACTTGGATTTTCCCTCTTCCATCTGTGACTGGATCAAACACTTTCTAAGGGCTCGACCACAAACAGTGAGGGTTGGGTCTGTTATATCCACCCCCTGAAGCTTAGCACTGGCTCCCCACAGGGATGTGTGCTCAGTCTGTATTCACTGTACACACATGCTTGTGTACCGTCAGACCCATCTATTGTGATTATTAAGTTCGCAGATGACACCACTATACTGGATCTTATTACAGGTGGAGATGAAACAGCGTATGGGGGAAGGTTCAAAAACTATCCACATGGTGCTTAAAAAACAACCTGCACCTGAACATCAGCAAGACCAAGGAGATGGTGTTGGACTTCCGGAGGAAGAGAGAGGAAACCTCCCCACTTTACACTGAGGGGAGAGAGTTTTCTCCTTTAAATTCCTGGGAGTTCATCTCAGCGAAGACCTCACCTGGAAAAACAACACGATCCAGGTGGCCAGGAAGGCCCAACAGAGACTCCATTTCCTAGGGTCTTGTGTAAAAACAGGGTGGAACAACAACTGATGACCTCCTTTTACCGGTCCACAATAGAAAGTGTCCTCACTTATTGCATCACAGTATGGCATGCTGGTCTAACAGCCGCGGATAGAAAAACACTACAGAGGGTGGTGAGCATAGCACAAAACATTGTGGGCTGTCCCCTGATACCACTAGATGAGATCGCTAGGGCTCGCTGCCTTAGAAGAGTGAGGAAAATCCTCAGGGACGACTCTCACCCTGGTCATTACTTCTTTATCCTCCTACCATTGGGAAGAAGATATAGAAGTATAGCCAGCTGCATAAACAGGTTGAAGAACAGTTTTTATCCGTGGGCTGTCAGACTCCTGAATGAGAAATAACATCGTAACTACGTAGTATGATGGACTGCAGGGCCGGCACAATGTGTAACATGTTCACACTGGTGCAATAGGACTGGGTGTTTTGTTAATATGATTTATTAGGTTAGGGATTGTCTGTCTTCATTGTGAGTTGTATTGTGTTGGGGATGGGTGCACTGAGGGAGCTCAACCAATCTCATTATACATATGTTGTGCACTGACAATAAAGATTTGAAATTGAAATAAAGATTTGAAAAATTATGCATCCAGATTAGCCACAAAATGTTGCAGAACGAGGAACGCTATCTATTCCTCTGCTTTTTGAGGAATTTGTTTTTGCTTGTGCTTACAGACATTCAGCCACATGCAAATACAAATGAAAATGTTTCTTTTTTCTCTGTTGTTTTTAAACTGTGGCATGTGAGATTGTTCACTGAAACGCGTATCCAATAATTATTCTTAAATATCCGTTTGCCTTGTGCAAAATTTTCTATAATCCAACTACTTTCCTTCTCCAATAAGCTTGAGCATGTCTGAGCATTCAAGCTGTCAATCCCCTCACAATGAAAATTAAATCCATTTTAAAGAGAATTTAGGGTAATTATTTGTTGTCACAGAAGTGACATCCCTGGGTTGGAAACCATCCCTAATAAGCTTATAGCGGCATCACTTGGTACATCTGCTGCTATCTAGAAATGGCTGAGAATGGCACCCGGGGAGGAAGAGGAGCCCTTACCAGTTGCACTTGCTTTGCAATGAAAAGAATGGTCTTCCTCGGCTCTGTGACCAACACTCCCTCGTGAAGTTTGCTTACCAGCTTCTGAGTAAAATAGCAAACATTTACTAGAAAATAAGGCCTGGCAGATTCCAAAATGTTCCTGGTATCACCATTTCCTGCAAGGGGGAAGAGAAGGTTGAACTTCTAAAATGCAATTAAGAACAACGAAATCTCTGCAGATTTTTTTCTGATAAAATATTATGTGGTGTCTTCTTAATTTTTGTTTTTCTAAAATTATTGAAACAATGTTCAATTTTAAAGAAATATAGAAAAGAGACCACCCCAAACAAAATAAAATACAAACTAAGAAAGAAAAAAGAGAAAAACGTTACCTTGTATTTTATATTTATTGTTACTATATTATATTTATTAATAAATATACTGTACTGCTAAATCTAGTATATAAAATAAAATATAAACATCAGTCCTTATACTCAGCAATCAAGCAGTCTAAACTATTAGAAAAATGAACACCTTCAGTGAAGAAACTTTCATTTCTAAAAATAATGTTTTGATTAAGAAGTTATTACGTCATTTATGAGTAAGCAAGGTATCAATAGCTTCCTTCTGTCTAAGCTCCACTGTACTTTGTCAAAGACACAAGTGGCCAAGAACGCATAACGCACAAGGTTCAAAGGGGTGGGGGGGGACCCTTTGACCTCTGACCCACCCCGCCCACTGCTTAACACAGGGATCCAGATTGGGGCAGGGGGACGTTACAGACAGCCTACCCTTAGAACATATGGCTAAATTGCAACTTCCAACACTTAGCATGGCTGTTTGCACACAAAAAAAAGAAAAAGAAAAAATGCTGGGATCTGTAGTTCAGCAATACCTGCAGGGACCTCACGGTACGTTCTGTGTGTTTCAGGTAGATTCAGGTAGAAAGAGGGCTGAACTGCAAGTGACACTCACCTGTTAAACTGGAGGTTTCCTTGTAATTTTGACCAAGGTTATAGACAATCTCTATAATGGAAAGCAATAGCTCTGTCTGGAAGCACATCTTTTGCTCAATAGCAGCATTCTCTGGAGAGGCCTGTATTGCGATAATAGATAAGCGATGGAGTCTATTGGTTAGCGTTATTAGCACACAGCAACAACTGCACCTCCCCTCCCCAATGTTCTTAGGAAGCTTACATTAGAGTGAAAATATTTTCAGAGAATGTTTTAAAAGAATGAGAGAATAAGAATAGGACAGCAGTTTCCAGAAGCAGGCCTTTTCCTCAGTAAAAGGTGGATGGTAATACTCTAATACTCTACAGTTCACTATTGAGGCTGTGGTATGGCTCAGAGAGCCATACTTGTACATCGTAAAATCCCTAAGGAAATGAACGAACCTTGCAAAATCTTGCAAAAACCCTGGAATGCATGGGACCTACAGCAAAAGGTGAGCTAAAGCATCCGCTTCTCCCCTGTTTTATCAAACTTTTCTACTTGCAGAGTTTTCCTAAGTAACAATGCAAATAACAAGGGACGGGATGTGTCAGTGGCGAGTAACGGATAACCCTGGAGCTTCCAACCCTCCTCCCTCCATCTCCTCCCACAACCGAAGGGGCAGACAAATGCATCAGACCTCAAGCATGAACTCCAGGGGGTGCCAACTTTTGTCCCTCCAGTCCAGCAGCATTATTCCCATCAGGAGAACTTGAACCAAGTCCCAGATTTCTTTCCTGGCTGGAGGCTGAAACCAAGAATCACAAAGGCCGGCATGGTCAGTTCCTGGGAGGAGGCCACGGGACGGGACCCACTCCCTCTGCTCTCTTGGAAGAAAAAGAAAACATCAGCAACCCCAGCGTGGGACCGGCAGGTTGTGCTGCATTTCCACACTTATATTTTATCCCCCATAAGGAAAAAATAGATCAACAACTGGAATATCAACATAAAACCACAAATAAGACAGATTGCTAAAATGTAATAAAGCAGCAGTCGTGATGTTAGATGAAATTGCATACGGAAAATGAGCAATGGCAGAAATAAAGGATGTCATAAATTAAAAGCCCTTTGAAACCATTTCTGGTGGGAAAGAGACAAAGATGGGTTTTGCCAACAAGAGTATCTCACAGCCCCACTCTGTAAGCGAGCTCATGCTTTGCGGGAAAATCCAGATGCCCCGTCCCCAGCTAGCACTTCGGACTCGCTCAGAATCGCTTTTCCAGGCTCAAAGAGCACATTAGGACCTTCCTTCTCACTCAGTTAATGTTCCCATAGTCTGATGGCTGCGTGGAGAGCAATTGCAAGAGCAAGGGAGTCCTTACTGAGCAGTGGCCAGCATTGATGACGTACGTGTTCCCTTTTTGTCCTCCCCACTTCCTCCCATTATTTAAATAATAATAAAATCATCATTATCATCATCATCATCATCATCACCGTCATCATCATCTGGTTTCCTGATTTCTGAAATGGCTTTACACTTTTCGGGTTGCAGCTACAAACTATTATTCCAAGCATCTGCTTCTCTCTTTTAGAAATTCTGAGCACACGTTGTTTGTAGTGTGGCTTCCTGGCATTTCCCACCCGAGGGTTTAAATTAAGGGCTGCTTGTAGGGTGAGAGACGAATGTGTGGGCAACTTTCTTCCCTGAGCCAGGAAGAGAGGCAGGTAAGAAGGACAACATGTAGCTGATCAAAAATGAGCATTTCCCTATATATTAGAAATAGCCTTATAATGTCTAGATCATTTATATGCTGCCTAAAAAGTACAGCCCAGGCACAGGTGCAGAGTTAGACCAAGCACAGTTGAAAGTAGGAATCATTTATTGATTAATTTTATAGTCTGTCTTTTCTTTCAAACTGATTCTCAAAACAGCAGTTCTTTCATTTGCCTTTTGACTGACAAAAGACTTCAGTTCAATTGAGATTATTGTCAGAATATTCATGGCTGGGAAGACATGGTAACAAGGTCAGCCAATGAATAGGCAAAGCAACTAAGTCAGCCAATTGGCAGCTGAGACAGACTGGAGCCAGGGCGTGTCTTTGTCTGCAGCTTCTGAGTCTGTAAAGAGAAACTGAAAGCAATGTGTGTAAACTTATCTGCTTACCTGAGCTGAAATGAAACTGTGAATCTGCTGTTGGTATTGTATATATATATTCTTGTATATAAAGAAGTTAATGAATCCTGCTGAATCAGTTTATCTGTGTGTGCTTCTGGATTTGATTTTTGCAACAAACTCTGACAATTATTCATCCATTTGTTTTCTGTCATCTAATCGTCTGGTGCAATTTGAATATCATCCTTGAATGTCAAATTTCAGATTCAACCATAAGAGGAATATTGTCTGGCTCTTAGATTTATCCAATAAAAAAAAATCATGAATTCAAATTCCTCAAGATCTTGTCCATCAGGAGGAACCGGAAGAGTCATGGCGAGATTGGTTGGAAAATAGCGTGCTCTGACGAGCCTTGTGAAAATCCAGCCAGACAAACTGCTGTCAGGGGTCTTCGGACCAGAACCGTCTTGGAGGGACGGTGAAGAAGGAGAAGCGCCTCGGATGACCAAAAGGAACAGGCAAGTTCCTCAAAGGTTTGGAAGCAGCTCTCTGAACTGGCGGTGGGGGTGGCGGCCATTGAAATGCCCACTCTGAAGCTGGGGGAACTGGACTAAGATTTGTGCAGGAGCGATGATTGAATGGAGTATTGTTACTGAGTGAGCGATTGGCCAACTCACAGGTAAAAAGGATTTTTTTAAAAAAGCTTAAAAGAAGGTCCCAGCATGGAAATAAGCGGCTAATTGGGACTTGGGAATTTTAATTGGAGGAAGAAGAACAAAGAGGAAGTTAAAGGACTAAGCCAAAAAAGGGGGAAAAAAGGGAAAAAAACCCCTTCTACCTGGACTTAAAATTGGATTTGGAGAAATTAAATGGAATTTGGACAAAATAAAAACAATAAAAGGAAAAGAAATTGAAGAGAAAGTATTTTCTATGTGGATTTAAACATGCTACTTTGTTGTCTTGGAATTTGTAGATTGGAGAGAGACGTCTGCTGGTGGAAAGAAAGCACTACAACAATTGCTTTGAAAATTAAAGGACTAAAGGATTTCGACTACTGTGATAAATTTTAAGAAGTATTTGTTTACTTTTAAACAGCTGGCTTTTAAACTTTGAAAGGAGGTGAAAAAGAACAAAGTCTTAAAGTGGAATGGACTAGATAAATATTTGAACTGGATAATACTTGGAAATTAAAAAAAAGAGAGACTACATGGACTTGAATCTTAATTAAACATAAAGTAAAAAAATTGAATTGACAATATGGAGCACTGGGAATATTAGGAACTAATGGAGATGTTTGAAAATGTGTGTGAAGCATTTAGGGGTAATAAAGAAGCAGAAGCCTGATTAGAATATGCAAAAAAGGAAGAAGAGGATAAAAATGAGAAGCAAGAATACAATGTTGAAGGGAAAATAAATGGAAGTAAAAAGATAATTACACTGGGATTGACAGTGGCAAAAAAAAATGGATGGGGGGGGGGATATCCCCCCCAAAAGAAGGGAAGAGATGGAAATGGGAAAAGACTGGGTAAAAACAGGGGGAGAATTATGAGAGTAATAGTCTTAATAACTAGAGAAAGGATTCAGGGGAAAAGATACAATAAATATAAATAGAAAAAGGAGAAGATAAGAGAATGGGATAAAGGGGAAAAAATATTAAGAAGTGGAATCTTGGAGAGACCAAAAGAAAATGGTTAAAAGGGGAAGAATAATGGAGAGAAGAAAGGGAAATAAAGCATTTATTAGTTGAATTAAGGGAATTGTGTTAATAGTAGAAATTGTATGTAAGAAGTAAACAAGATGAAGTATATTGTTAATTGTAAAATGGATCAACATATGTAATATGAAATGTAATTTGGTTTAACTATGGAAATAACTGAAATTAAGATATAAAATTGAAATGTTAGTAAATGATGAAATAAAATAATTAATTGATGTTAGGATAAGAAATTAGGAAGTAAGGAAAATAAGAGGTGGAAGGTTAACTAAGTTAAAAGGTTCAATGTAAAAATGGAATAAAATTAAATATATTGTTAACAATAAAAAAAGGTGATGGGGATTGCGAAAAACATATTTAATAAATGGAGAAAAAATCGGGGTTGCCCGGATACCATTTTGGCAAATATTGAATTGAAAATGAATACAACAATAGAGAGAGAATGGAAAGAGGAGTAGAGGGATAGAAGGAGGGGAGAAGAGAGGAAGGAGAGAGAGGAACAGATGAAAGGGAAAAGGAGAGGAAGAAAGAGAGAGGAAATAAGAGTAGGAGAGAAGGTTAGGAAGGGAGGAAGGGAGGAGGAGTAGGGGAAAGGAAGGGGAAGTAGAGAAGGGAAAGGAGAGGAGGAAAGAAAGTAGAAAAGGATAGAAGAAGGAAGGGAAGGGAAAGAGAGGAGGAGAAGAAGAAGGAGTGTTGTGAAATAAGAGATGGAATGGTAGAAGGGCAACCCTGAGTATACTCAAACTTATTAGGATGAAGAACGAACTAATATGAAAGTTAAAAGAGAATATATATGATTAACAATGGATAAGATAAGATAACCAACTGAAATAATGTTAAGAAATTAGGATTTGAGGGCGGATGGTGATACTGTTTATATAACAAGTATAGAAGTATTAAGACAAGATAAAAAAATAGGGGAAAAGAATACTTTGGCAGAAGTTATGATTCGGTCAATACTCTGTTCATAAAATATGTCTGTGAAAGAAAAAGCCAATAAAACTTGTTTCAAAAAAAAAAAAAGATCAAGTCCATCTCCATACCAACTCATGGTCTGTCCCATCACCCAATTATCTTTACGCTGGCTGCTTGCTGAACCAGCCTATTGAACAGAACAGAGGGCAATTGGCCATCTGGACCGAACAGCAACCTTTCCTACCTGGGGTGGCCCAGAGGGGAAGGCAGCCAAGGCCAGGGCTTGGAGGAAGGGAGAGCTGGACCAGAGGGGGTCCTGGGGGTATCTGTGGTACACCAGGTGGACGAAGTGAAGGATATCCTTTATGAAGCTGGTTTGCCAGGAATCCTCTCCCTCTGCGGGAATCTAAAGGGGAACATAAAGCTTAGTCATGAAGTTTTACCAAAAGCCATTCAATTACTTAGGTTTTACTTCCATTGAAAGTACAGAAAATAAATGAGTGGAACATAGAAATAATAGCAGAGAAAGAAAAGCTTGGACACTTTTGAAGAACTTCAGAAAGGCTTCCTGCCACTGAATTGAAAACTAGTTTGGCTGTTCTTTCTTTTTCCCTTTTCGAGGCAATTTGTCTTTCTTTTCTCATTCCTTATTTCCATCCTGGTTTTGGGATGTTTTCCCTCCTCCTTGTGCATACCTCCCTCTCCCTCCCTCTCCATCCCGTTTAGTTATATTTCAATTGAATTTTTAATGCTTTATACTGCATTTTATTCAATATCAAGGATCACCTTTGGAAAGAAGGGCAGCAAAGAGGTTTGGTTAAATAAAATAAACAAACTACAGTAGTGGGGAAATCCTCTGCAGGTTGCCACCAGTTCACTGCTCGCGCATGCATGGTGCGTGCCAAACATGTGCTGTGTGCCCGCATGCATGGCACAGACAAAACGCATGCTGTACACGCATGTGCAGCATGCACCAAACACATCCTGTGCACGCGCATGCATAGAGTGCACCAAATGCGTGCTTCATGTGAAAAAAGGAGCCTTTTGAAGGTAAGTAGAAAAGTGAGGGGGGGGGAAACAGCTATGCCACGTGATTTTGATTTGCTAGAAAACAGGATTTTCTGCTTTCTAGCAAATATAAATTGCACGGCACAGTTGATCGTCGGAAATAACGGTTCAGATGAGCCAGTAGCTTTTTTTTACTACCGGTTCGCCTGAACCGGTGCGAACTGGTAGCATTTCACCCCTGAAACTACTTAATATAACTGAAACCCAGTTGACAAACAGGGATTGGCATCCTAAACAAATGTGCCCCCATCCAAATGCATTCTACATGGCAGAAGCTCAAGTCTGAGAGTGACCCTGCTGACCAGATTTCCTGTCTACTGGCATATTCTTTAACCCTTTTTCTTTTCTTTTGTTCTAAATTTTGTACTAAATTTTCAAAACAGCCTAAGCTCAGGTGTGTAAATAGAGACCAATCAGCCACTGAGGCTGCTTCATCCCCCCATGGTTGCCGAGCAGCTGTGGGGCTTCAGCCTGTAACAGCGCCAGGACAGGACTCACCTGCCTGGTGAGGGACGAGACCATCTCCAGCAACAGAATGGCGGCCTCTGCACATAAGCCAGTTTTGACGACCGTCTCTGTGTGATGGTGGCACAGCAGCCACTCGAACGTTGCACCCAAACCTGCCTGGAAAATGAACATCTCCTGAAACTGCCGAAAGTGTCCCAAAGGATGAGCTTCACCACACTGCTAAATGACAATGCAGGATGTCCAGGTGGCTCCTCTTGAAACAATCAGGCCTGCGTTCAAAGATACCTCCAAAACGGTCATCAGGTTAAAACGTGGTATCTACTTCTAAATTCTATCCAAAATATGGGCAAAGGTGGGAACCTGAATCAAGATACTGTGATGCAAATTCTTATGACACTAAAATAAGTAAATCAGGAGCAGAACTTGCATCTTCATATCACAACACACCTTTGAGAAAAGCTCCTTTGATGTGGATAGCCAGAATAAAAAACACTGCTCAATTTGTTGTTCCTTAAGGTTCTTTATGTTAGTGAAAAGTATTCATTAATACATTTTTGAAAAAGAAAATCAAAGAAATCAAAATGTGACAGTAGGACTATTTATATCAGCATTTTTTCCTGTTATGCTTATTTTGCAAGAATTTGTATATGCGCATCGTCATCTCAAAGAATTAAACAAGATATACCTGAATGTGTACACACACACACAAACACACACAGATTTTGTGCGGTTTAATCAAAAACTAGCTGTAAGAGGTGGTTTGCATGGCATAGAATCATAGATAGTTACTAAAACTTTCATTTGTTAACTCTAAGGACAGATGGCCATCCAGCCATGCTTTGGGGAAGGGGAACTTATTCCCTCATGTGGAAATTAATTCTACGGGTTAACATCTCTCGCCACCAGGAAATTCCTCCTAATATCTTACTTTATGGTGGTGATTAACCAGCACAAGAAAATTAGTATTCAAATATTCAAAATATCCAAAACTAAAACAACAATGTCAGTATAGTTAAGAAATAAATATGCAGACAGAAATATTTCAAATTTGTTTTTAGGTGACTGTGGGACTGTTTCAAAGGATTAATGTAATGGTTTATATGGTGACCCTTTTAAAACTCTAAGCTGTGTGAGTTGGTCCTGTTTCAAATAAAGTTTTGATAGCTGATAGGCATGAGATGTAAACAATACACAGAATAATTGTGATAGTATACAATGGAAGTTTTGGAACCCTTCCCAAAAATGAGCTTCAGGAGAGATTTGATTCCCAGGAAAGGGACTACACTGGGGATAATCTAGGCCAGGGCTGCTGGACTCTCTGTCATGAAGTGGCTCTCAGCAGCTTAAGGAAGATTCCTCTATTGAATATTGACATTTCTTGTTCTGTTGCCTTTTCTGTGAAAATTTCCTTTGTAGGGTTTATTCACAGTTAAAGTTTCTCCCCTTTCGCTTTGCTCAATAAACTATTTCAGCTTCTACAAACCCTTTTCCCATGCTTTACCATGTCAATGCAGTGGCTTACTTGAGTTTCATCAGGTGGCTTAGACACTGGTGTGTCCAGAAGAAGTCCTGAGAGAAGGAGGTAAATCTCTGGAATGTGGGCTGAGCTGCTCAGGAACATCTTTAGCTCCATTAATCCAGAGAGTGGATATGGCTGATACTCAAATAACTGGGGCGAACTCTTCAAATTGTCTAAAACAAAGAACAAGAAACTTTTTATCAGGCTCTCTCTGAGCTGACTGCCAATTTACTGGCTTACAGGATGTAAGGTCCCAAAATATACTTGAGTCACCAGAATACCAAAGAGAGAGACTCAAGACGAGGCTTGCAAAAAAAGCAGATTTTATTTATGGCCAAAACCAAAATACTGGTGGGACTATATCCAGAACATACAGATAAAATGCATGTGAGGAGATAGCCACAACTTGGGGAAGGTATGGCGTCCTTTTATACCCTCAGAGATATCAGCTTAGTACCCAATTCTGGCCTCCTAGTTTGGGTTTGTGTATTCCTTGTTGCCCTGCAAAGGAATAGAAGCCTCCCAATTAGCATTATCTTTTCCTTGAGCATTCCTTTGTTCTCCCAATTGCTCATTTGGCCCCCGGGTTCTGCAAGGAACGAGCTTATACAGATCAAAGGTGTAAGTTAGAGCTGAAGTGTAAATTATTCCTTGGATGATGTCTGCAGTTTCAACTGAGATACATACCATGCTCTTAGATGGCACAAGAAAAACAGGAAGAAGATTGATATGGGTTCAGATCAAATGGCAGGAACATAAGTTTGACAAATACCAGATACATTACAGAGGCCTAATAACAGAATATGTTTGTTACAGGAGATGCAAATATAAAGTCATAATATATGTGATACAAATACAAAGGCTATATATGTATTACAGGAACCTAATGGTTACAGAATAACAAGTTTCTACTAATTCTAGTATACCAGTATATCACATTTTAGTATTATTTATTATATCCTTATTGTTTCCCTTCAAGGATAAAAGAAGAAGTCCCCAGGAAGGGACCAGACTGTCTTCTGATTTTATTTACTCAAGGAAATGCTGCACAATACAGCCGTCAGTGGTGGCTGGTCTCAGCGGAGAAGCTTCTAGATGGTGGCAGCCGGGAGACTAGATGCTCTGGGATCTCCTTCATTGCGATTCTCACAGGCGGCTCTGAGTGACAGAAGCTCACCCTGGGGGATGGGGGGTGCAGCCAGGCTAGAGGCCTTTGAATGAACTATCTCTGGCCAAATAAACCAGAGGTTTGACCTACGGGTTGGATACGCTCCCCAAAACCGAACTGCATTCACTTCCCTTTCCATGTTGGCTGTACTGATTTAAACTTTCCTACTTTCATTACTGTCTCCATTAATACTTGAAATAAAACAGACTCTCAACATTGATTGATTGAAGGTTTATCAACCAAATAACCAGAATTAAATTGTATTGGCCAGCAAATAAGACACCAAAAGCATGGCTCTCTCTTTTTGATTGAGCAGTTAAACAGATAAAACCTGAAGCGTGAAAGATGAGGCCCAAAGAGGAGGTGGTGAAAGTGATATTACTACACAATCCATAATCCTTTGGCCATCCGAGCTGGGCTGCTAGCTTTCCTTCAAATTTGGTCAGGGTTATTTTTAGCAAAAGCCAAAAACATCTTAAAATAATTCATAAATTCTATAGAAATCAAATAGAGACAAACAGAGGATAGATAGAGTTAGAGATAGAGATAGATAGAGGGAGGGGGGAGAGAGGGAGAGATATGACCGATTTATTGAAATAATTAGTCATGATCCACAGCTAGTCTCAGCATCTCATTGCAAGCCAACCGGAAGCACTGAGGACCTACCAGTCAAAATATTCAGCCCCTCTATGCTGTTTCTCAGCCACAGACCTGCCATAATCCCCTCTCTGAACTCATGCAGGTGTGTGCGGTTGTGCAGGAAATGGAACAGCAGTTTGGCTGCTAGCACAATTGTGGTTTTGTGCACGTGACTTTGCATAAACATCAGGAACCAGTCAGGGCCCAAGGCCTGGAACATTTCTTCTTGGATCCTGTGAGGAAAACACTGGGTTGAAAGGCACAACACTTAAATGTTATTTGTTGTAACTATATGACATAGTGGACTTACTAGAACAATGGAAATTGAAAACATTTGCTAGCTCCTGAGCAACTGTTGTGCTTTTAAAATCCCTTAGTTATCCCAAACGTAACAAATATTCAGTTACAGCCTAATCTTAACCTTGTTCAGATAGAAATAGGTTCCTCTGATTAAGTAAAAGCAACTCAAGGTGGAAATGGATTTTGAGGTTCACGCATCTCTGAAGCACAGGAGGGCTCCCCAACTCTGGATCGAGGTTGGAAAGGGATTTGCCAGGAGGAAGCTTCAGCCTTCATCACTCCTGCTCTGCCTCCTCACCCACGGCTCTCTCTGAGGTGGCAGCAGGAGAAGGAGCCCTGATTTGGCTCCCATTGCCCGGAAGGAAAGCCTTCCTTGCAGCGTCAGGGATCCTGCTGGGAGACGGAATCCAATGTCCTGCTTTTTATGGTTTGGTGTGTGTGTGTTTAAAAAATTTATATCCTGCCAATTCTAACACCTCTGGGCAATTCATAAGAATCCTGTTTGGATCTATCATAAGATCCAAACTTTTCCTTCCTTCCTTCCTTCCTTCCTTCCTTCCTTCCTTCCTTCCTTCCTTCCTTTTATTATTTTATCTTTACTACAGACTGTAAGTTTAAGTTTAAGTTTATTAGATTTCTATACCGCCCTTCTTCCGGAGGACTCAGGGCTGTGTACAGCCATATTAAAACACATAAATTTACAAAATTTAAAACAAATTAAAATCGGATATATAAAAATTTGGCCCACAAATTAAAAACACACACATACACCCATTATAAAATTCGTATTAGGCCAGCCCGGCTTGCTGGAACAAAAGGGTCTTCAGCGCGGGGCGAAAGGTATACAGGTCGGGGATAAGACGAACTTCTAGGGGCAGCTCATTCCAGAGGGCTGGTGCCCCCACAGAGAAGGCTCTCCCCCTGGGTGTCGCCAGTCGGCATTGTTTGGCCGACAGCACCCTGAGGAACCCCTCTCTGTGGGAGCGTATAGGCCGATGGGAGGCTGTTGATGGCAGAAGGCGGTCTCGTATATACCCCGGTCCTAAGCCACAGAGCAGAAAGCATTCGAGATAGAAAACAGAGCAAAACTATTATTCTCCCATTCCCCCCCTTAACTTTCCCTACTTCAATATCTGTGTCATTTTCTGCTGATTAAACCGTTTATTATTTTAAATAAAGTGATTTATAGTTTTGACTACTGGACAGGATAGATTATAGAAAGAAAAAGTGCTATGTTCTGACTTTAGAATAACAAGTACATTTATCATTGTACTTTACCACTGTAAAGGAGATTGTACACACACAGACAGACAGACTTTCTTACTTACTCAGAGGACAAATGAAGTTTGTCTGGCTGTATTACATCTAGCAGCATGCTCAACAACTGATTTCGAAGCCAGACCGTTTTTCCAGGTGCCTGAGTTAAGTCTAAAAATAAGACAATCCAAGAATGTATGTGAAATTCTATATATGAATAGATTTGACTTCTAATGAATGCATGATACAAAATGAAGTGAGCTTGAGCAGATAATTCACGTGGACTGGTTATAAGAAGCTCTTCAAATATGAGATTATCCCTTGTTTTATTTTATCTTGTACGTCTAATACGTGGTCTGTTAGGAGGAACGGACACTCTGTAATCAGGTTTTATTCTTAGGTTTATAGTCCACCTTCAAATGAAATGTCCTTTTTATCCAAAGAGAAGCCTTTTCTTTGCGAACAGATTTCATCCAGGAGGCAAAGACTCTTTAGATATTCAGTAAACACTGAGTGAAGCCAAAGAAGTGAAGGCTTCACTCAGATCCGCCACCAGGCGGGAAGAATAGCTTAAAGTGATTGGTTGAGGCGCCTGGCAGCTCCTATAAAAGAGCAAGCTGCCCGGCGGGGATTGTTAGAGTTACATTGTAGCAATAAAGAGCTGAAGTCACACTCCTTGCTCTCTGCCTCTTCAATCAACCCACAACTTAACAAAGACAATACAGCCTGCCTTTCGACCCACCGTTAGATATGCCTTCCTACCCTATTAGGCTGCTTTGCCACCAGGGTTTCCTGTCAGGTGAAGCATCACTGCCATCTCTCTTTGGGCAGAAATAATGGGGCCGCCCGCCTCCCTCTCTCAAAGGAAGCGCCCAACCCCTCCCCGTGGCAGGCAGCTTAAAGAGCAATTCTCGAGGGCAAAGCAAGCAGCAGAAAGCATCTTGTGGCACCAGAACTTTCTGTCTTCTTTCCATTCCTGCAAAGTGGAGTTAAAAGTTTCTTTTTGTACATAGACACTTTACGCTCTTAGCTACGAGCACAGCAGTGAGTAATAAAAAAGAAACAAGTGGCTTTGGGAAAGTTTTTCTATGTATTTCAATTTTGGTTCCAATGAGGGTTGTTTTTTTTTTTAAACTCCAAGCAAGTAAACAGGAAGAGCAGACAGGAGTTTGGACAGAGAGAATTTTTATGCTCTTCCTTTCTCTCTTTCCCCCTTCTTCTTCTTCTTCCTTCAGTTTCCCTTCAGATGGGTAGCAACCGGAAGTTTGGCTAGTAGAGCTGCAGGGGAGGCTCCAAAATGGATGGCGGCGAGGGAAGCACCCTCTGACCTACCACGTCTGTGCAATATTTGCTTCCCTGCCTGGCTCAGCAGCTGCTCCGGCTCCTGCTGTTTTCAGGAGGTTTGGTGCTCCCTCATGAGCCGAAACGTGGATATGTGCTGTTCCAGTCTTCCTCTCTTTCCCTCAGCCACTCCTCCAGCCTCCCACCTGAGGCAAACTTATGTCTGGTAGTTATTAGGCAGGAACACAGAACTTCTACAAGCCTTAATGTCACAACCACAGAGTGGCATCAATTCATAATCCACTCCCATTTCTTATGAGACAAGCACCAGCAAGTCCTTAATTCTCTGCTGCATGGATGGTGCCTTAATGCTCTATTCTCTCAGCCCAATTTATATCTTCTTTTCAGGAGTTACAGGACTAGAGTTTGGTTTTGAGAGGCAGAATATTAGCAATAAGCAGCTACAGGAGCCAAGAAGAATAAGGGTGAGACATCAGGGCTACAGTACTCTTATATTACATGCTATTTCTTGACATATAACCTGAACAGTCCACAGCAAAATAAACTAGACAATCCATTAACTAAGCTTTGGATATTGAAACAAGCGACTGCTTGGAAACAAGGCGTGATGCAATGAAATTGTGATGTCCCACGCAAATACTTCAGGATTTGAGTCTGTATTGCAATGCATGTTTTATCACGTGTCCACCTCCAGGTGTCAAAGATGCAAGCCATTATGTGCCTTATTTTTATATTACAGGTAAATAAAAATATTCTAGTTTTTTTTTTAGCAACACACAATTCTATTTCATACCCTCTGGAATATTATTGGAGAAAGTCTCATTTTCATCAATAGATGCAGGACATAAAGTGTAAACCAAGAATAAGCCAATCCTGAATAAGAAAAAGTAAATCGGTTAGATCAAAATGCAAACATGAAGTCCTTCAAATCACTCTTAGGGGAAATCCCAAAATAATATTTTACAGGTGGCTCACAGGAGAAATAAATACTGCTGCTACTGATGTTTCCCTGCGTCCTCATAAAGGAGGAGGATGAGGCTACTCATGAGTCTAAAATAAGAAGTTTGTCATAAAGAAAAGCTAAGCCTCCTCTGATGTTGCAAAGCAGGCCTTCCTATCCTCACCAACTTCAGCTCCTAGAAATGTGCAGGCAGCAATTAATGTCCCCATTTTTTAAAGTTGCTGACACTCTGGTAGCGAGAAGAAGGATGCTGAGAAGGGAACCGAGGGGTGAGCAGGGGCATTGCTGCACAGGGGTAGCCTCCCGCCCTGCTTCCTCTGGGGTTAACCTAGCATGGATAAACTGCCCTACTGCTCTTTCTCCCTGCCACTGATTGAGCTGGTGAAGGGTGTGTGTGGGGGGGGGGAGGGGTGTCGTCATTTTGTGGCTGGAAAAAACAACTGTGCAGTGAGGAAAAATCTTTTGCCTTAAGCTCAAGGGACACAGGGGTTCTATTTGCTGACGGGCTGCAGGAGCTGAGTGGAAATACCAGCACAGATCTTTGATGCTGAAGTGGCCCTGGAGTGAATGGCGGAGGAGGAGAGAGATCCAATGGACGCGAGAGGCTGGGATCCCAGGATCCCCAAGGAGAAGGAAAAGCTTGGGCACCATCTGCACCTGCTGGACGGGGCTCATGGTGGAATTCTTTCCTCTACAAAAAACAAAGAGATAATTTTTTAAAAAGAGATTTTTCTTTTCCTGAGGATCATATAGCCACAACGTTATGTGTATTTCTACTTTTGGCTTTGAACTTTTGGCTTCTGATGTTGTCTTGGCAGCTCTCAAAATACCAGCCACCAGATCAGATTCTCAGCCAGGTCACCTTCTGCTCTGCATTGACTCAGCTCTTCTCTTGTGGGTTGCCCAGCAAAGAGAGTTCAAATCAAACAAATTATTGATGCCTGGAGCTGCACAGCACAGGAAGTAAATGCTGCTTTGACAAAAATCACTACATTATCAGAATCCTGGAGAGTTTTTCAATCAAAAAGAAACAGGATTCACAAATCTTCAGGGTTTTACATTTACAAAGCAGGAAGGCCGTTTTGGAATCTCCGGACACTGCACGATGCTTCCATGAGCACATGCAGAAGGATATGGATAAATGTGAAAATATGCAGTAAACTCTGGTGGGTTTTTTTTAAAAAAAAGGAAAAGTATTCCTATGGATTTATAGACCCCATAATTAGACTTTTAGTCCATGGCATGGCTGCCATGTGAGCCCAGGATACATGTAATTGCTGACCCACTTAGCTTAACAGGCCTCTCTATACCTGGAGGACTGGACAACTTCCGTGAGATGTTTAAACAGAGGGAGGTCCAGGTTTTCCGAGGCAGGGGACCACAGCTGAAAGCCAAAGGGAAGCAAAGCAACAGAGAGAGGCCATTTGGTCTGCATGCTGAAGAGATGTGGGGGTCCCCTAGATTGTAAGGAACGGGTATCTCTTTCTGCCTTCTAGTTGTCCAGATTGTTGCAGCTCAATCATGGTCTACCTAAACACAACTCCGCATGAAAGATTCTTTTTACATGGAAAACTGGCAGGTTGTGGGGAAATCTAGAACACCTGACAATATTTTGTGTCAGGGGCTTTTTTTACAGAGAGGATCGTTCCATTAGAGTCGCCTCGATGACATGGGTGACACAGAAGTCTAATAAATAATATATAATATGATATTTGATATGATATGACCTGAATTACTACCTGAGGTTCTACTGTCTCATATATACCGAATGGGCTTCCCAGGAAGGAGACGTCTCTGTATGCCAGAAGTAGTGGGTTTTTTTCCTCCAATATGTATTTTGAGAGGCTGATTGCCACAGCATAGAGTAATTTTAATTAATGATGCCTCAAAAGTGAGCAGGTTCACAATACTTTTTTTTTTCCTGCTAAAAAAGATTGAGGAATTTTCTCTACATTTATTGAGATTGTGTCATCAAAATTTGGAGGTAAAATTTTAGGAAGATTGTGTTCTCCAGGGGCTAAAAACAACACATAAGCCACAGGTTACTCATACCTTGCTGCCAATAAACAAACAAGCAAGCAAGCAAACAAATAAATATTAGCATCATTACCTCAAAATTGCAGACAATATGTTGGAAGATCTCCAAGTTTTTGATTGTTGGCTGTTCTAAGGCAGCTTCCGTGGTGCCACCAACGGAAAGAATGAGATGCAGAATTCTGCTGTTGAATAGGTGGGCCTTTTTTTTCAACAGATATGCCAGAATCTGTAAAAGAATATGACCCAACACCACAACAAAGAGAGGCTTATTCCACAGTATTTTATTTCCATCATAGATAAGCCATCAATAGCCAACTATTAAAATCCATAATATTGCAGAATATATGGATATTATGAAGATTCATGGTAGTCACAATATATGGAAAGTAATGAAACTTGTCAACTTTAACCTCGTTCAGAATTCTCTAAGCATTCCCATTTTTCAAAGATCAAAAGGACAACAACTCTGTCTGTCCACTTTCTTCTTAAGCAGAGCTTCAGCCACCAAACAAAGACTTGGGAAAATACATCCATTCTGGGAAATGAGACTAACTGGCCTTTTGACTTCCTGGTCTGACTCGCTCGTCCACTGGAGGAACTAAAAGAAAATGATTTGGGCTTTCTGATTACAATAAAGCAAACAAAGGGAATTCTTGCCGCCAAGATTGCTATTGGAAGGAGAGGGTTTATTTCATTAGAAGGACTCAAAATTCCAAGCTCCTTATCTCCTCCTCCAACAATAGAATGAAACGATCGTGAAAATTCATATTAATTTTGAATATGAAAATATTGAAAGTATGTGACAATCAACTTTTTTGTAATGAATTTCAGTGCAAGCCGCAAATCAGATTGCCACACATACTTGCTATTCAAGTACTGCATTTCTGAATCAATGCACAAAGACTGCCAGCCTAAGAATCAGAATTTTGGAAAAAACGTTTAAGCTCCAATTCTAAAAGCTGCAGAGAAAGAGCGACCCTCCTGTCTCACCTGATACCCATCGCCTTCATCCCCCATCAGACGTTCACTCACTGCGCTGCAGCTCAGGACGGTCTGCAAGACCTTGACGGCCGCATAAACCGCGTGGTCATCCTGAGCCCTGGCCAGCAGTGCCAGCAGAAGAGAAGGGCCACCAAGGTAGCTCAGGCTGACCACTGCCGGACAGGACTGGAAGACCCGGGTCCCTGGACAGAGAGAGAGAGAGAGAGAGAGAGAGAGAGAGAGAGAGAGAGAGAGAAGGCCGACAGGAATTGAATTATCACTGAAAGCCTGCCTAGAATAAAATAAGCAGCCAAAAACTTTGTAGAGATGTGTAGAAATAACAGAAAATAATAAGAATAGTAATAATTTAGAAAATCAAATATTTTCTCATGCCACATGCAGATTTAATAAGTCTAGTAAACCTTTTACACCAGTAATGCAAATCAAATACTTACTACTAGAAAGATCAGTTGTTAAAGGAAGATGTTATTTTTGCCCTGCATTTAACAAGAAACCCACGCTTTGTGCTTTTTAGGACAATTGTTTCTACTTCATGGGCTTTTTTCCCCCACATGTAAAATCCTAATATGAGTCTGACTATTTAATCACCAGCAAACAGCTAGCCTGATAAAATGCTGTCCCAAAGACAACGATCCACTCACAGCTCTCTCCGGAGCACAGGCAACCCTTCTGCACAAGATCCGGTGCAGACAAAAAAACCCAACCTAGTAGATCACAGAATTGTCCAGGTTGGTTATATTAAGGGAATGACATTCTGCTTTTGCATATATTGCTCTCACCATGCAGCAGCTTCTTCTTCTTCTTTTCTGAATGCCTCCCTCAAGATCAGGTCAATCTTAAGTTTCCTGACCAGCCCAGAAATCTAGAGGTTCCGGACCACAAAAGTGGCATCCTTCCCTGATGGCAAAGACTTCTTCCCTGTCACTTTGGAGGCCAGGTGATGGAATGAGGGTTATGATTAGGCGTGGGACTGAATACATGTTAAGAAGCTGCAATTTCTGTATAGGATGCAGCTCTGCGTTTCTTTTATATATCTATTCTTTCATTTTACAGATTTTATTTATCTATCCATGCATCACATTTCTACCCTGCCCATCTCACCTAAGTGCCTCTGGATGGTTCACACTTTATAAATGTGGGTTCGGGATGCATTTCGGCTTACCGTGCTGGCCCACCACAACGGCACCAATTGTTCTTAAGCACCCAGGGAGTTTTGCAGCAGTATTTTGAGCCATGAAAACAGGTGTTGTATTATCACGAGAGGACAGCTTCAGCTAAATAAATTAAAAAAAAAAAAGCATGGTGTATTAGAAGACAAAACAAACAGAAAACATGTTTTGGTTTGTTTTTTAAACATTTCAAATATTATGCTGTGTGATTTATATGTTTACAATCTATTCTGGTTTTCAGCAGTTGCCCACACAAAGTGTCCAGCTCTGAGCTGAAAGGAGATGGGGAGGCTGCTCTGTTTCGGCTGCATTCATCAAGCACCCTGAGCCTCAGAGACGAATGCGCCACTTAAGCTGGGGTGGGTGGGACACGGCTGATTTTTGTAAAGGTCACATGTCAGTGGTTGTGATATCAGGGAAGAAGTGTAGATTTCACACAGAAAATGTCAATTTTATGACATTGAGCACCAATATCTCCAACTGGAAAAAAAATCTCCACTGGGATAGCCCCAGAAAGCCCTCAGTGAGTCTCCGATCCTCCAACCAAGGATTAGCTTAGTCTTGTGCTGTACTAATAAAGCACCATTTAATCTAAATATGTCATCTCTAGGGAAACACTCTTTCCCGAATGTTTTTAACAAACCCACCACCCCCACCCTTCTTATCTATTCTATCTCAGCAAGTGACAAGATTTGGCTGGCTTTGTGTGAATTGCAATCAAAATAAATTGAGGCCAAACCAGTGGGAACGTAAGCTAAACCTGAAAGTTAAAAACCAGGGTAAGAGAAGTGAATGGCAAATAACTTCTGTATTAGTATAGAATAGAATAACAGAGTTGGAAGGGACCTTGGAGGTCTTCTAGTCCAACCCCCTGCTTAGGCAGGAAACCCTACACCACTTCAGACAAATGGCTTTCCATCTCTTCTTAAAAACTTCCAGTCTTGGAGCATTTACAACTTCTGGAGGCAAGTTGTTCCACTGATTAATTGTTCTCACTGTCAGGAAATTTCTCCTTAGTTCTAAGTTGCTTCTCTCCTTGATTAGTTTCCACCCATTGCTTCTTGTCCTGCCCTCAGGTGCTTTGGAGAATAGCTTGACTCCAGTGGTGGGATTCAAAAATTTTTACTACTGGTTTTGTGGGCGTGGCTTGGTGAGTGTGGCTTGGGTGTAGCAGGGGAAGGATACTGTAAAATCTCCATTCCCACTCCACTCCAGGGGAAGGTTACTGCAAAATCCCCATTCTGTCCCAATCAGCTGGGACTCGGGAGGCAGAGAATAGATGGGGGTGGGGCCAGTCAGAGGTGGTATTTACCGGTTCTCCAAACTACTCAAAATTTCCACTACCAGTTCTCCAGAACTGGTCAGAACCTGCTGAATACCACCTCTGTTTGACTCCCTCTTCTTTGTGGCAGCCCCTGAGATATTGGAACACTGCTATCATGTCTCCCCTAGTCCTTCTTTTCATTAAACTAGCCATGTCCAGTTCCTGCAACCGTTCTTCGTATGTTTTAGCCTCCAGTCCCCTAATCATCTTGTTGCTCTTCTCTGAGTCTCAACATCTTTTTTACATCGTGGCGACCAAAATGCAGTATTCCAAGTGTGGCCTTACCAAGGCCTTATATAGTTGTATTAACACTTCGTGTGATCTTGATTCTATCCCTCTGTTTATGCAGCCTAGAGCTGTGTTGGCTTTTTTTTTCGGAGGAAAATAATATCGACCCTTCCATGCTTAGAGTCACAGGATTGAAGTGGCCTAGAAGTACATGCAATAATAAACTGTCAGTCTTTACTTTTTCACTCCCTGTCATCTGCCTCCTGGAGTAGAAAGCTGGGACTGCAAAAAAAGGGGGTGTCTTACATTTTAGAATAAGGTATAGAGAAAACATGGGAACAAGTTTAACTCCACATTCCTGGTTTATAGTCCCTCAACATTCAGAATCTTCTTAAGGCTGGTGCTTAGATAAAGCGTGTCTCTCATACTCAGTGAAGGCAGCCTGGTCAAACATCCATGTCTAATTAGTACCAACACTTTTCTCTGAGGAACGGGACATCTCTAATTTTTCTGTGCAATAAATGATGCAAAGGACCTACCTCTTTAGCGACCAGACGCCCATCCACTTCACCATAGCTGTCTTTTATGTCTTTAACTGTTGTATAAGATGAGCATCTGGTGTTGATTCCAAAGGAAATCTTCTCTGGTGCCACCAAAGGAGCCATCTGCATATGACCATAGGAGCCTTCTCCTGAAGAAGAAGCACACAAAGAGACAATGCAAGGGATCAAAGGAAGCCAGAAATTCTCTGCTAATCAATCTCCAAAAATCAACAAACCCTTTGATTTACTTGACCTCCCCCCACATTTAACAAGTCAGGAGATACTCTGAGCCAAAATTATATTTCCTCAAAAATGGGTGTCCACATTTATTTGGACTGATTTCAATCATCCCATATTAATGGTTGCACATCCTTTCGGGGGTGGGGGGGAGGAATTGTAGTTGGCAGATCAATGGCTGGCCTATTGCCCAGACTTAATTAAACCTAATTTTTTCTTCCACTATAGTCTATTTTTATTTCATTGAACATTTCTATCTCACAGTCTTGTTTTCTGGATGCTTCGAGAATTTCATGGTGCTAAGGTCTGCACTGTTGGTTGTGAGAGTTACTGTCCTTCAGGTGAACTGGTAGTGGCGGCAGTGGGAGGCTCTGCCCACCCACCTGGATGTCATCATGGACGCTCTATGCATGCGCAGAAGTGCAAGCAAAGTGAACACATGCATGCACACACTCCCGATTCTGAACCGGTAGCGAAGGTAAATGGAACCCATTACTGATCATGTCAAAATAATTCCACAGCTAGATCTGCTTTCTCTGCCTTTCCATGACCGAATCCAACACAGGTTGAAAGACAAATTGACTATAGGAACAATCAGATAACCAGATCTAGTGAGTTCTCAATCACACAACAGCTTTTTTGCAAAGTCCCTGTAGTTACAAGTTTTACCTCTAAGCTCCACAGCCTGGAAATTGCTGTAGTATCTCGGACCAAGTTTTTCCATAAACTGCAGAATTTTCACGGAGAGAACGTCTTCAAATAAGAACATAGGGCCTTGGCGCCAAGACAAGGAAGACCTCTTTTTCCACATCAGCGGTGTAGCCACAAAGCCAAAGACATCAATAAAAGAAACAGAGTCCATTGAAGTAAAGGTCCCTGGCAGTGGCCGGATGTACTGCATCTGTAGTAGAAGACAAAAGAACAGCTGAAGTCCTTGTGGTGCTTTCTCTCTGGAAAATGAGCCTGGACACAGAAGGCAAGACAAGGAGCAAAGGATGGAAACTAATCAAAGAGACCCAACCTAGAACTGAGGAGAAACTTCCTGACAGTGAGAACAATCAACCAGTAGAACAACTTGCCTTCAGAAGTAGTATCGGCTTAAACATACAAATTAATTCTGTTCAGATTCTTTACATTTGTCCAATCTATACGATTCCACTATTAATACACCTGTTTATATTAAAATATGTTCTTTCATCATTTTATTACTCATTATTTCATTTTATTAATACACTACAAATCATAATATTATTTAAACATACTCAATATTACCATTATTCAATCTCTAATTTTCCCCCTTTTAATACTTAGTTCTTATTCATATTTCCCATATTTCCCTCTGAGAATCTATTTATATTAAAATACTATGCTTCATTGTTTTATTATTCAATGTTTCAATATACTATTCTAATTCCAATCACGATATTATTTATTATTTATGTGATTGGTATTAGAATTGTATATTTAAATATTGAATAATGAAATAATGAAGGATAGTATTGTAATACAAAGGGAATGTCTTTTAATATAATGGTGACACGGATAAAAGTTAGAATAGACAGAAATAAGAGAAATGGGGAATATTAGCGTACATATTTTTATAAAATAAGTGCAATGATAAGAGGGAGGTTTAGAAACTGAATGGCAGTAGTATTATGTATGTTTAAAAAATACGAAATAATGAAAGATTATAATTTGATATAAATATGTATTCCACTAGAAATATATAAGCTGGATGAATGTGATAACTATGATTAATAATATTATTTTAACTGTAATGAAATGTATGGCACCCAGGTGTCACACTGTTCACGAATTGATATGAACATGTAATATAAAATAAAAAATTTGAGGAAAAAAAGTAGTAGTAGTATGGGCTTCATCACTGGAGGTTGTTAAAAAGAGACTGGACAGCCACTTGTCTGAAATGGTATAGGGTTTCCTGCTTGAGCAGGGGGTTGAACTAGAAGACCTCTAAGGTCCCTTCCAGCTTTATTCTGATTGAACTAGCTAGTTTTATATATTTTAGAGGTTTTTTTTTTACTGAAATATTGCAGCCTATCATACTTTTCTTGAATTGCCCTTTCCTCCATACAAGACAATCCAAAAACAAATGTTGTGGCCCTTCTTTTTTCAGCCCTGGGCTTTGTCATGAAGCAGAGCTTCCGACAAAAGAATCCTGTATGTCCAAAGGAAGAAAGACCTGCTTTCTGCAGATGTCTCACCTTCGCAGAGCCCACCAGACTGCCATTCAGATAGGCCGAAACTGTGCAGATCTGCTTCGTTTCTTTTGCCACCGTCACAGCAAGGTGATGCCACTGTCCGGTCACGAGCAGTGGAGCACATCTGAACTGAACTTGGCACAGGAGAGAGGTCTCATCTTCAGGTACCATTGTGTCTGTGTTGTCACAAAAAAGGGAATAATTTGCCACATTATAGTGAAACCGAAGGGAAACATTTTACTGCAAGATCAGGGGAAAATGTTTGGGGCAAGATGGTGACAGAGTCTCCAGAAAAAAAAAGTCCTTTTGAACACTGGAGGGCTACTGTTTGGACATCAACCAAGGACAGCCCCAAAGCAAGTGCATACACACACACATCACAGGCAATGTCTTGCCAAGTAAGAGCAGCCACTGAGAAGACTTCTTCTGTATAGATACAAGTTTGGATTTAGAGGAAATTGGGACATGATGAGGGCAGAGGATCTTTTTGGTTTTTCAGTTCCAAAATAATTAGGGATTTGAATAAACATGTTTTATACTAGGACTCTGCGGCGCTTTGGATTCAAGACCTAAAAGGACTTTCATGGAGAGGCATGAAAGCAGCGCCTATGTGGAACGTTTTACCCAGCTACTCAGGTGCTGCTGCTTTAAAAGGATTGGAGGCAGGTGTCAGGCTTGCAACTGGACTCACTCCAAAGGACCTGGGAGACTTGAAGCAAGCCTATTGTATGGTCTGACAGTTTAGAGACAGTTGTAAGTGCCCTTCCACAATTGGACCTTGCAAAAGGGCTCAATGCAGCCCTGAGAGAGAGAGAGAGAGAGAGGGAGGGAGGGAGGGAGGGAGGGAGGGAGGGAGAGGAACAGCATTACTGCAATCTGAGCAATGACCAGGAACGGTTCATTCAGTCCCTTCTTGAAATGAAGGACGGGCATCACACGCTCCAGAAATGCACTCGGAAAGAAGCTCTCTAACGACAGTGGTCACTGAAGCTTCAAGTATTGCTTGATTAGAGAACGACAAGGAGATCTAACACAGAGTTTGAAAAACATGTGCCTGGCGGATTTATGCCCATGTTGAAGAACTGTTTTCTGGGCACAAATTCAGAGGTTGGTTTTAATCTTCCAAGAAACTCTTGGAAGGCTTGAGGATTTTAAATTTTCTACATGTCAGGCCTTGGTCAACCTGCTTTCCCTGAGGCCATTCGTAGGCCCTCTGGCCCTGAGACCCTTACCTAAAGCTTCGAATGCCACTTCCTCAGTTGAGATGGTTAGACAACCTTCTGTGGGAGAAAACCTCACTGCAAAGCAAGCAAAGACTTCTTCGGTTCTCGCCATGTGACGCATCAAGGTAAGGAAACGTAGCGGGTGGTAATCACGAGCCGAACTCATCTTATTGATCAGAAACCAGGAGGAAAAAGTGAGGCCATCTGGTGGGGGGAACCGCCTGATGCCTAAGAGGGCAGAGAAAGGGATAAACCAGAGCAATGGAGAGATGCTGCCCAAGCCAGGTGGAACAAGAAAAAGTGGGTTCACAAAACGTAAAACTTCCACTTTGGCACAGGAGGAACAGAGTGTATGATGGAGACATCCAGTTTACTCAAGGAAAATTAAGTATTTCAAAGTCTTGAATCAAAAATACACTCTCTGATGAATTAGGGAAGCTTTTGGGCACAGCCTTTCTTGAACAAGAGGGAATTAACTTCAAAGGTTATTGCTGATCCCTTCCTTTCTTCTCTGGGACGATCTCAAGAGGAATCACTGAACAAATTACATATATACTGACACTCAGAGAGACATAGACTTTATAAACACTCATATATGTGTATATATACATTACATACCCTGTTTCCCCCCAAATAAGACATCCCCTGATAATAAGCCCAATCAGGCTTTTGAGTGCATGGCAATAAGGTCAAGCACTTATTTCAGGGTTCAAAAAAATATAAGACAGGGTCTTATTTTCGGGGAAATATGGCAGATACACATATGCATACATATTCATCTATATATTCACAATCTGATTATAACATAAGCCTCAAGCCTTTCAATGTCTGAGCCAGGTACGTACTGCTCTCCATTGCATTATAGCCAACATTTTGAAGACAGTATTTTAAAAATCTACCTTTTCCGGTTCCTCCCAAGACAGAGCGTTCAGTGCTTTGGCCTAGAATGGTGGCCATACTTGGTATAAACAAACACCTGCAAACGCAAGAAAATAAAAACAGTAATAGACGCATTTCTTTGTAAAGGAATAGAAATAGAGATAAACAATTACAAATTTACAAGCAAAATCTCTCTCCCCCAATTACTCCTGAATCATCCCCTTCTGTTTTGTAATCCCTATGATTACTCAATAGAAATGTAAGATACAGCTTTTGAAAAGTGGCAGTTCCTCACTTTACAGTTTCACAGATAATGGTGCTGTGTGAAACTTTAAATGAAATACCCCAATTTACTTTTCAAAGCAGACAATCCCCCCCAGGGGTGAAATGCCCCCAGTTCGGACCAGATCGCGCAATCCGGTAGTGAGTGGTTCGGAGAACCAGTAGCAAAAATCCCTGCGCCTCCCCCCCCCCGATGCCCAACTGAGCCGCGTGATCATCAGAGGCTGTTTTTTCACCTTTAAAAGCATTTTTTCTACAACCTGTTTGGCTGAAAAAATGCTTTTAAAAGTTAAAAAAAAGCCTCTGATGATCGTGCGGCTCAGCTGGGATCGTCAGAGGCTTCTAAAAGCATTTTTGTCTGCAACCTCTTCAGCCAAAGAGGTTGTAGGAAAAAATGCCTTTAAAAGCCTCTGGCGATCCCAGCTGAGTTGCCTGATCGTCAGAGGCTTCTAAAAGCATTTTTTCAGCCGAAGAGGTTGTAGAAAAAATGCTTTTAAAAGTAAAAAAAAAAAGTTGGCCATGCCCACTCAGTCACATTACCCCCCACCAAGGCATGCCCACAGAACCAGTAGTAACATATTTTAGATTTCACCCCTGATCCCTGCCCCAGTTTTTACCCAAAGACCCTGTGTTGCTTTGCAGCTTTGAAGCCCTCTCAGCCTTTTCCCACAAAGATATCCCTAAAAAAGAAGAGCCCCCATGATCCAGAGAGGGGGGGGGTCCCTTCCATGCGTATGGGCAACCCTTGAAGTGTTGGCCAAAGCTACTGAGCTTGGAGCTGGCTCTGGACCAGATTTGGCAAGAACAGCAGTCAGGAGAAGACAAGCACACATCCATAGCACTTGCCAAAAGTGCTATGCGGAAGGTAAACAGCACACCCCAGGAACCTGCACCTGGGAGAGGATCCCATAGAGCTGGGGGGTGGGTGGGGTTGGACCGTTCTGCCTGGGTGTAGGAAGCCTTGGTATCTGCTAAAGCTCACCCACAATTTGGTGCAGGTTATGGCAGCCCCACAATCAGTGGTGGGATTCAACCGGTTCGCACCTATTCCAGAGAACCGTTTGTTAACTTTCTGAGCAGTTCGGAGAACCGGTTGTTGGAAGAAATCTCTTGGTTTTTTTCCACTTTACAGGGCTCTAATCCTGTAAGGAAGGCAGGAAGGAAACATACTGGTGTTGTTTCTAGCCTAATCTTTATTGCCCTGCTTACAGAAACTGCCTCTCTGGTTAACCCTTATTACATTGTAGCAGCTAAAGGTTCTTGGCAGCACATCCAGATTTACTGTCACCTGAGCTTCTTCAGAATATTTTTTTTCTTTGCTGGTACTTTGCTTTGCTTTATTAGGGGCTTGACTTTCTTAAAGGGGAAGGGTTGTTTTAAGCTTTTTACACTGCTATTGGGAGGAAATACTCTTTGGTTGGAGTTCTTCCAGGTGGGATGCAATGATCAGCGCTTTGAAGAAATAATTGAATAATGAAGCAGAGCTGCCGGAAAGAAGCTTTTAATGACAAGGAACCAAGATGAGTGACATTCAGCAAGGCTTCTTGGCTAGCTAGAAAGATTGACATTCAAACGTGAGTTTATATATCCTTTCTGAGTTTTGGTCTAAAACTGATTTTTGGTGAAGATTAATTCTGTGCTTGGTGTTTAATCCTGTGTTTATTGATGGGATAATTTTCCCTATTCAGCTTTGTTTGGAAGGAAAAAAGGTTAATCTCTGTTCCTGAAAAGACGCAGGGTTGAGAAATCTGGCTACTTCCTGTGTTTATTTGTTCTGGTAATTGGTTTAACAAGCAACAGCTACTGTATTTGCTCTTTTGCTACATTCTAGTGCTGATTGCATTCTTTGCAGTTAGGCTTATCTCAAGTGTTTACACTTGCCTGGGGTGTGAGCTCTGGCAATGAACCAGACAAGGCTTGTGTTTTAATTTTAAAAGGATTTAAATTGTTGTGATTTAATTATTTGTGTTTGAATTTTTTCCTGCCTCATGGTTCTTTTTCTATCTGGGGAGGGGGTCTTCCTTCACTGCTTTAGTGGTTTTCCTGGCACTGTCCTTTTGGGGTGTACTTCCAAGAGTCAGGATGCAAGCTTGGCACTGTTTTTTTTACTGCCTTTCTGGGGGAAGTACAGTAATGTGATCTTTCCTTAAATCTGGATGATTTCCTTAGGATATCTTGTGATGTGAGTGAGACCTGGTATTTTTAAGTGGTGCAAATGGATCTAAGGATTGCTTCTCTTGGGTGTGAAAGGGTGCTTTGTCAGTTCACTGAGCACAGTCTCTTGTCTATGGGGATTCTTCAGTCATCCAGGTCATGGCTGTCCCAAAAGTGCTTTTTTCAAGAGGCAACTGGACTTCCTTGATTTGGTGCTTTTGCATTGCTTTGGAGTGGCCAAGGCACATGATTGCTCACTGATAGTAAGATTTTTTTTAAAAAGGAGGTAGGGGTGTGGATCCTCCAATTCATTTTAGGTTTTTCTCATGATAATAAGGCTTAGTAACCTTACCAGGCTTGAAGTTTATTTAGATACTGTATATGTGGCATGTACTAATTTGATTGTGATCCTGACAAGCTTGGGGGGCTTGAACCTGGGTCCCCTATATAATTTCTTAATTTGTCTCTTTAGCTCGACATTTTGTAGCCCAAATATGCCCACACGCTTTCTGGAGAGATTAAATGACCGCTTGCTAAAGAGTTTCATTTTATGAGCAAGAGTTGGCTGCTGATAGTTATCATTGCATTTTAACAATTTTAATTCCTCAAGGTGCTTTAGCACGCTGCCTAATTTCTAACTCCAGCTTGCAGGTATTTCTAATCTAATGATTGGTATTTAGGGCAGCTTTTTGTATTTTTGTACAGGTAATCCTTGATTTACAACAGTTCATTTAGTGACCATTCAAAGTTACAATTGCACTGAAAAAAGTTATTTATTACCGTTTTTCACGCTTGTGACCATTGCAGCATCCCCACAGTCATGAGAGGCTGGATCAGGTGAAGTGTCCCTCGACGTGAGTGATGTCGAGTTGGCCACACCTACCCAGTCACATGACCCAGTCACATGACCCTAACCCATTCACATATCACCCAGCCACACCTACCCAACTGGTCATTAGGGCAGAGAACAGGTTATTAAATTATTTGAATCCCACCACTGCCCACAGTGTATTTTGGACATAGCCAGGCTGGACACACACACACACACACACTTTGGCATAAGAAAAGGTCTTCTAGGTTGGGTAGCTCCACCAACTCCACCGATACATTTCTCCTCCGCTCATGCAGAAGACAAAGCTTCTAAATGGGAGCGCACCCATTCTTCAACCACCGAGGAATAGCTGAATTCACCCCAAATAAACAGCAACTGCACTAACCAATTGTTGCCTAACATATTACGTAAGAAATCTAAAATATTTTGTTTAGCTAGTCTGACCATTCAAAGATTGACACAAGATTTATTTTGTACTTCTCTGAATTCTGCAATTCCATGCTCCCTGTTCCCCTTTATAACAAAATGTGCATTAAAAGTTGCATAATCGCATCAGAACACACGAGGAAGTGATACAAACAGACTGACTTCCTTGCTGTTTAGTAATACCGTGTTTCCCCGAAAATAAGACATGTCCTGAAAGTAAGGCCAATCGGACTTTTCAGGACATGTGATAATATAAGCCACCCCCGCAGAATAAGTCCCCCCCCACACCAACTACATGCCACACTCCCCCCGCCGGGCATGACAGGGCTCCTGCCCCTTGCTTAGCCACCTGCCCCCACCCGCCCCCTTTAGGGTGCAACTTGGAGGTGGCAGGTGGGGCCACCTGCCACCCCTCTCAATAAAGAGACAGTGGGGAAGGAAAGCAGCCAGGCTGCTATTGCCATTGGGATGGGGCACATTGGGCCGCGAGACACGCGTCTTACCTTTCCAGCACCATCACATACCTCGCCTTTCTGTCCAGGGAGACAGGTTGTAGAAAACTTTCTCGTGAGTTCAAGGAATTTGGCTGAACTCGCGAGAAACTTTTTTCTACAACCTGTCTCCCTGGACAGAAAGGCAAGGAACCAAGGTGGCGCAGTGGTTAGAGTGCAGTACTGCAGCTACTTCAGCTGACTGCTAGTTCAGCAGATCAGTGGATCAAATCTCACCGGCTCAAGGTTGACTCAGTCTTCCATCCTTCCGAGGTGGGTAAAATGAGGACCCAGATTGTTGGGGGCAATATGTCTTTGGTGTAAGCCGCCCAGAGTCCTCAGAGAGTGGGCGGCATAGAAATATGACTAATAAAATAAATAAAAATAAATAAATAAACGTGATGGTGCTGGAAAAGTAAGATGCGTGGCCCGCTTCTCGCCCACCCCACCTGCCACCCCTCTCAATAAAGAGGGAAGGGAAGCAGCCAGGCTGATATTGACATTGGGGTGGGACAGGACGTGTTGGGCTGCGAGACGTGCGTCTTATCTTTCCAGCACCATCACGTTCCTCGCCTTTCTGTCCAGGGAGACACGTTGTAGAAAAAACTTTCTCGCGAGTTCAGCCAAACTCCTTGAACTTGCGAGAAAGTTTTCTACAACGTGTCTCCCTGGACAGAAAGGCAAGGAACGTGATGGTGTTGGAAAGATAAGACGCGCGTCTCGTGGCCCAACGCGTCCCACCCAAATGGCAACAGCAGACTGGCTGCTTCCCTTCCCCACCATGTCTTTATTGAGAGGGGTGGCAGGTGGGGCAGGTGAGAAGTGAGACGCTTCTCGCTCGCCCCACCTGCCACCCCCAAATTGCACCCTAAAGGGGGCAGATGGGGACAGGTGGCTAAGTAAAGGGCAGCAGCCCTGTCATGCCCGGTGAGGGGTGGGAGAAGAGACGGCAAGGGGAGCCACATCTCACTCCACGTGTCTCACTTCTCCCCTGCCCCACCTGCCAGAAACGAGTCTTTGTGAGACTCGTCACACCACAGCCGCCGCCTCGTAGAACAGGACTCTGCAAGGCTTGTGCCATTGCATGCAGGAACTGCAGCACAGCCGCAAGGTTCAACATACTGGCACAGCTGCAAGCGGCAGGACACCAACTGTGCCGGTATGATGAAGCTCGTGGCGGTGCTGCAGTTCGTGCATGCAATGGCACAAGCCTTGCAGAGTTCTGCTCCATGAGGAAGCAGCGGTGACGGGAGATGTCAGGGCAGCGGCCAATGCAAAGAATGGGGAGGGGAGGTGACGGCAGCAATGGGACATCTAGTCCCACGCTTACCGCCTCCTGCACCCTCAAAATAATAAGACTCCCCCCCGATAATAAGGCCAAACCCTTATTTGGGGGGGGGGGGTCAAAAGAAAATAAGACCCTGTCTTATTTTCAGGGAAACATGGTAGTTATTCAGTACTGTAACCCTAAGAACTACAAAAAATATTGTTTCCATCCTTTAAATGAAATTCATTTGACATCCATTTGGTATCATTTCATCCCTGAGGTTAAATATAACTCGCCACCCACCTTAATGGGCCCCACATGTGCTCCAAATGTTGCCAGCAAAATATGTAGTTCTCCCTTTAAGTATGTGGGCGTGGGGAATAATATTATCTGTATTTAAATTTAAGTGTTCAAAAATTTAAATAAGGTCAAATAACATTTTATCCTATCCCTACTCAATCCTTTGTCTTAATTGTGCCCTTTCGGGGAGGGGGCCTTCCCAGACCACACTCAAAAATACAATTGTGCATCTCTGGCCTGACTAAACAGTGTTGGCTCAAAACACATTAAGAAGGACATGAATGAATGTTCATGTATGTAAACAGCACTAGATATGTAAGGATCCTCTCAATGACTTAACAACAGGGGTATTTCTTGGCATATTTCTCATTACATGTTACAGAACTATGAGCAATAACGAAAAGGGGAAATGAGAAACTTCTGTCCATAAAGTTGCTCTGAACTACATCTATTATCTAATTTGCCCAATAAATGGGTGATATTCCTTCCGATGACAAAGCATTAGGCATCTAAACAACATGACTGATTGATTGATCGATCGATCAACCCATTTTTGAACTATCCACAAACTGAACTTGACTCTATGGAACCAAAGGCAAAGGACCTGTAGGCTGAGATGAGGAACGTTACAAGGGGAAGCAGAAGACAATCATATATTACCCATATCCTTCGAGGGACATGTCAAACTCCACAAAGGAAGGGGCCAGGCAGGCGCTGTGCAGATGCAGGCTGCGTGGGGTTGTCAAGGAAATGAGACTCATGGCCGTTTGGAGAGCCATTGCAGAACACGCAGAGGGGTCAGAGCCCAACAGAGTTTGCTTTGGGCTGTCATTCCATGCAGCTATTCCAGAACCTAATACAAGAAACATACCAAGTCAGAGACACTACGGCAGGTTCTGAACTGGGAACTTTGAGAGACACGGTATAAAGAAGAGAAGTAACAAGAAAAAGGCCAGCAAGGCATTCCATAGTTGTGAGTTGAATGCTTCCTTCAGCATCCTCATAATTTCAAATTGGTGCTGAACGGATGGATGTTAAGCGAGGTCTGCCTGTATTGACTTTTTCCTCTCAGGCAATAGAGAATAACTCCATCCCCTCTTCCCTCTGAGAATTCTTCATATATTTGAAAACTACTCCCACATGCCTCCTCGGTCATCTTTTTGTAGACTAAACAGACCTTTTAGCTGTTTCTCACAGGGTTTGGGTTGCAGATCCACCATTTTCTGGGCTGCCCTCCTCTGGACTCGGTCCAATTCCTCTCTGTCACTGAGGGATGCCAGGGGGAGGCTTACGTGGGGTGGGGGAGCGATGGGAAGGGGCATCATCCGTAGGCACAGGAATTGTCTGAAAGAGATTAAGCAAAGGACAAATGTCCCACGGCAAAAGAAAAGGAACGCCTGGATGAGGCATCTATGCAGGAGGTGCATGGCTTGGGGGGAGGGGGAGATGGGGGATGAAGGTCCTAGAATTGCCTCAAAATCTTCACCCCGTGTTCCCCAAACCTGAGGCTGCCAGAGACATTGGCCAGTGGTTCTTGAGGACAGGAGTCTTGAAAGATGCTGCCACGAATTTTAGCAGAGTTTCAGAGTCTTACCGGCTGCATCTCTGCGGCATGTTACTAATACTGTTTCTTCACAGTGAAGAAAAAGAAAATAAGAACAGCAACTACCGTATGAGATGTTGGCTATGTTTGCTACCTTGAATTACTTGTAAAACTAATAAAGACAGGATACAAATGTATAAATGAATAGGTCAGCTCTGATAATGCCAGTCACAGTTACTGGGGAGACATTTGGAAACCTAAGTCACTAAGTCCCGAAACCCCAGACTGCCCAACAGGTACTGGCTGTGGTACACCGACACGTCACCTTAAGGCCTCGGGCTGAATGGACTGGGAGCCGAGCTTCTCGAAGAGCCGGATCAGAGGCGGGTGGAGGGGGCTGCCTGCATTGTGCAGAACTTCTGGGCAGGACCTGATGAGGCTGCCCAGCAGGCCAGCTGCACAAGCCACTTGGCGGTTCTTCTCCAAGCCCATCAAGGATTGAATATGGTCAGCCACAGCGAATTGGATTTCCAGGGATAGCTGAAACAAGCCAAGGCAGGGCAAGAAGGACAGGCATCAGTGGACTGCTGGCAACACAAGGGCAACCAGTAACCAGCAGCCGTAATGGACACGGAGTAGTCCTGGAACATTGCAGAAATCAGAGTCCGGCTTTCTAAACAAAAATTTAAGAAATGATGTAGGAACCCAGGGTTGGCCTGCTACAACACCCAGTTAATAAATAAGCTTACAAATAATATAAAATTGCCAAATGCTCATTCATTGCTCCATATTAGGTATTATTGAAATTAGTCGCCTCTTCATGTGTTATCTCCATTGCACACTAATTTTACTGGAGAATTTTAGAGTTGCAAGCTGGGCTGCTGAATATTTAATTTTTGGTTGATATTAGCACACGTGCTCACAACCAGAAATTAGAAATAGGGCATCTGAATTCACTTTTGTATATGATATAAATGTTTGTAAAATACAAGAGACAGGAAATAAATTCAAATTTTAAATGAAATGGCTATTGGAAAAAGGCTAAAATAACAAATGTGATCAGGTAAGTCAAACACAAGAGCAGATTATGTTCAGAGATGTTTATGTTCAGTGTAGTATGCTGTCTTCAAAATGATGCTAGATAGGTTGAAAATTAAGATTGACAATTAATTGACAATTAAGTTGCTGTCTGGAAGACTGTGAGTTCTTCTCCACTTTAAGCATGAAAAATCAGTCAGGCAAATGGGCTGGTCACTTTTTGTCAGCCTACCTCACAGAGTTGTTGTAGGGAAAACAGGTGGAGAAAAGAGTATTGGGTATCTTCACCCCCAAATTGTATATGAAAAAAGGCAGGATAAAAACTGAAAGTAAATAAGCCAAATTTTATTAAGGTTTCTAAATATGATAAATCTGGATCCTATTGCTACATTTCTTGGAGTGGGATGGTAGAAGGTGATTGATTATGTCTATATTCTTCTGATATTCTTGACTCAACCTGGGTTGCTTAGATGAACTAGAACAGATCCAACTTCATAACAGGATCTAGATCAGGGCTGGGGAACCACCATGGCTCCTTCATGACTTGTGGACTTCCAACGCTCAGCATGGCTGGCTCAGGAATTCTGGGGGTTAAAACCCCCAGGTCATAAAGGAGCCCTGATGGTTCCCCACCCCTGATCCAGGGCATGCTTTCCACTGTAGAAATTCTGTAGGGATTCTGATGGCTAAGTGGAAAATTGGTCACTTAGGCCAATTAGAAAGAATTGCTAGTTTAAAACTTGGGAAAGTCGAGAATATGCAGAAACTAACTGAATACATGCTTTAAAGAAAAAGCGGTGATAGTTATGGCCATCTTCTTCATACTCATTTAACCGGGGGGGGGGGGGGGATCAACTTGAATTTATTTAGTACATAAATAAAAATTGTGTCAAGTAGTGTAGACCTATAATAAATGGGATAGTTTTGATAAATCTGTTTGTTAAAATTATAAATCTGAAAAATAAAACAGTGACATTATGGCATATCCGGCACACATACTATAAAACTCTCCTATAACCCAAGCCAAGATGATGGTCAGGCACATTTTTATTTGCTCAGCCAAAGATCAGCAGCGCAAGTCCGTTCATGTTTTAGTCATGATCCTGCTTGAGAAGCAAAGAAACGGGAAAGATATCTAAATGTCTGCCATGCTGGTTTCTCGGTCATCTGTTACGGGCTTTTGATGGACGGCCACAACCAAGCCAGCTCAGATCTGACCGAGTGAATGAGCGAAAGTTACCAAAAGACAAACCCATTCAGAGCAGTGGTGGGTTTCACATTTTTTTACTACCAATTCTGTGGGCGTGGCTTGCTTGGTGGCCATGTGACTGGGTGGGCATGGCTGGGTGATCATGTGATTCAGTGGGTGTGGTTGGTTGTTCATGTGACTGGGTAGGCATGGCCAACTTGATATCACTCACGTCAAGGGTTAGGGTTAGAGTGCCTGGCCTCTCCTCGCCTCAAAGGCCTCAATGAGATACTATTTCCCTGTCTATTTATTTACTTCTACTGAACATCCAAAATATACTATTTAATCCTATGTATATATGCCATATGTGTACATACATATTACATAGTATAGAGTGTGTATAAGCACACAAAAAGATACATTATCTACTATATATACTGTATGTGTATGTACACACACACACCTCTCCTCTAAAACTATACACATTCAACCTCACTTACTACATTTGGAAAAACACACCCAGAGTCCAGATTCTGCCACACATTTAACAACAACTTCTGTACATTAGAACGTTTCACACGCCTTCAGATGTTCTTCCCTAGCTTGCACATGACTGTTAGAGCCAGGAGAGGTCATGGATTGAATAAAATGTGGTGAAACTTACTTAACAACGTTTTTGTTGCTCCCAACAATTTTGGGCTCAATTGTGGTCATAAGTCAAGGACTATCTCTGTCTTCCTCTGCATGGCAGCCTTGTCCTAGTAAACTCCTTCTCCTTTCTGGCAATTTTCCTCTCTGTTAGAGGCACCAAAATAATCCAGATGGTGTAAGGTTTCCTGCTGCAGCAGAGGGCTGGACTAGATGACCTCTGAGATCCCTTCCAGCCCTAGATTGCTGTGCTGTTTCAAAGCGTCTTCTGAAGCTACGTCTAGTGCCAGGGTGCTTCCTTCCTCTTCTCTCTCTCTCTCTCTCTCTCTCTCTCTCTCTCTCTCTCTCTCTCTCCCTTTCCCTTCCTTTCTTCCTTTGTCTCTTTCTTTCTTTGTCTCTTTCTTTCTTCTCTCTCTCTCTCCCCCTCTTTCTTCCTTTTTTCTTTTTCTTTTTCTTTCTTTCTCTTTCTCATTCTCTCTTTTTCTTTCTTTCTTCTCTCTCTCTCTCCCTTCCTCCTTCCTTCCTTTTCCTTCCTTTTCTTTTCTCTCTTTTTTCTCTTTCTTTCTTTTTTGTATCTCTCTCCCTTCCTTCCTTCCTTCCTTCCTTTCTTTCTTTCTTTTTCTTTCTTGTCTCTCTCTCCCTTCCTCTTTCTTTTTCTTTTTCTTTCTTTCTCGTTCTTTCTTTGTCTCTTTCTCTTTCTTTCTTTCTCTCTCTCTTTCTTTCTTGTCTCTCTCTCCCTTCCTCTTTTTCTTTCCCTTTCTCTCTTTCTTCTCTTTCTTTTTTGTCTGTCTCTCTCCCTCCTTTCTCTTTCTTTCTTGTTTCCCTCTCTCTTTCTCTTTCTTTCTCTCTTTCACCCACTGGCCGGCCTGGTCCGGAAGCAGTGCATCCCCAGTCATGGGCTGGATGTGGGCAATGGGAGCCGGGGTCGGAGGGGAAGGCAAGAGGGCAGAAGCCAAATGCACCAGACCCAAAAGGCGGCTCTTTGGCCAGGCACAGCGGGTCTTCCTCCCCCACCACCAGTGTCAGACTTACCTTCTAGATCTTGCCAGCTTGAATACGGGATCCCTTCAGATCCCAACAGAGCCAGCATGTGGCTGCCCGTGAAGGTAAGGCTGGTGGCAAGCGGCCTTCGGGGGAGACACCGCGCTTTGCTGCGGTGCAGTCCTGGGACATCTGCCTGCCCTCCTGAGGCTGCTGTGCTGAGCTCCAGGCAGCGGCAGGTGGGAGGGCAGTGGGGGGCAAAATGCTCCAGGCAATGGTGAGAGGGGGGTAGCCTTCGGGGCCTTGGGAAATCACAGGCTTTCCGGATGGGACTTACAGGAGTCCCAAAGCGCAGTGCTGCGAAACTCTCTCTCCCAGGAAAGAGCAGTGGAGGGGGGGGGGGAAGCAGCAGCCACTGACCTGGAGAGCACATGATGGAGCCCTCCACGTGTTCTCTGGTGACCTGTTTTCTCTCCCTCGCTCTCTTGCTGGGAGGGAGAGAGAGAGTTTTTTGCAGCACTGTGCTTTGGGTCCTGGTAAGTCTGGAAAGCGCTGCGCCAGAGAGAAAAAGGATTCAACCCATTTCACTCTGCCTGGCTTTCCGGATGGGACTTACACTTACAGGAATCCATGTGATCAGCAGCTGCTGCTTCTCTCCACCGCTCTCTTGCTGGGGGAGCGTCTTTCGGAGCACAGTGTTTTGGGGATCCATCCAGAAAGCCAGGCACAGAGAAACATCCAGGTTGAAGGCCGGTACTTTCAGCGCCCATGAGGAACCCAGGCTTGGAGCAGTTTTGGAGGTTATTAAGGAGGACCTCTCCTCAGCCCCAGCCATGCATTTTCAAGCCTGGGCTGCTTGGAGTGAAAAGCTATTGCAATAGCTCAGGCTTGAAAACGCATGGCTGGGGCCAAAGAGTGGTCCTCCTTAACAATATTCCTTGCGGACACTGGCATGCTTTCCTCTCTGCCACCAACTATGGGAGGAAGGTAAGATCATGAGCCCAGTGGGGACAGTGGGGGGCTCGCGGCAAACTAGGCTACAGGCAACGCGGCCTGGAATGGAGCCGGGCCGGGCCGTGGTCGCTTAGCCAGCCACACAAGCTCAGTGGGGACAGTGGGGAGGGGGGGTGCAGCAAGCTCTAGGGAGGAGGGGGCAGCTCAGTTAGGGCGCAGGACAGGCAGGCACCACGTGGGAAAGCAGTTTAGGCAGGCAAGCTGCCTGGGAGGCTGGGGCGGGGCAGGTGGGTGGGGTGAGCGACAGGGCAGCGACCGGGCAGGCGGGGAGAATGAGTGGCAACCAGGCAACTGGTTCAGGGGCATGGCCAGTCAGTGGTCGCTACCAGTTCGGCGACCCAGGCCAAATTACTGCTACCGGTTTTCCCGAACCAGTAGAAACCCACCACTGATTCAGAGCCATTACCAGTTCCCTTCAGTCAGGGTTGCAAATGATTTTCATGAATTGGGGCCTCTAATTCACCAGCAATTGAGAAAGTGTCATCTAGATTTTCTAAGAAAACCATAATGCTTTTTGTACCTTAAATATTGCTTTTCCTAATAATAATAATTTTACTTCAGCAAAAAAGCAAGGTTAAGAGGAAGAATGACATCGTGAAGATCTTGGCTCAGTAAATCCGCATTGCCCTCACAAATTCAATAGAGCCATAATGGAGTACAAGGAATTGATTGTTCGCATTATGACAGCAGTCCTGCCAATAATGAGATTGCCTTGTTTTGAATAAAATGTGCTGTTTTCAGAGATGCTCGTTCCAGGAAAAAAGGGTTTTAGTGAAAAAAATTAATGGTGACAGGAAAATAGTCTCCGTTTCCCCAGCTGTTATGGATTGATTTCCCTACACATCCCTTCCAGAGTCTGACAGGGGCACAGGAGATGCAATTACAAATCAGCAAATAAGCCCACAACTTTGCGTCAGGATGAAGTCTGAGGGCAAACATGTCAGTTGGTCCATCCACCCCATGCCTGCTCTTATGAGGCGATTCTCCTCTCACCAGCAGACTCCATACTTGGGAATGCTTTGCAAGTTATACTTGGTATATAACTTAGATTGCAAATGAGGATGCTAATATTTGACTCATTAATTTTTTTGCAGTTGTGTAGCTTTATTTATTTATTTAACTAAATAAATAAGTATCAAGTGAGTATGAATACAGATGAAAGAGGGCACTGTAAATAGGATGCGTGTAGAATAGATTTCCTTTCTTTTTTGCTTTCATTTTCTTTCATTAATTTTCTCTTTTGCATAATACTATTTATTTTGAAAGGAATAATGAGTATGCTAGGCTAGGCTACATAATCTCGCCTGTGTAAAGTTGAGTCTCCCTTGGGGGCATCGGTCACCTGTCAACTTACCTCAGGATAAGCTTCATTGTAGACTTTGCCAATCAATGTCACCATGACACACAGGGCTCCAGGACACACAATCACCGAGTCCTCACCTCGTGGCCTTCAGAGAAAAGACAAGAGGACACCTATGGCATTTCTGTACACTTGTATACCTCAAGACAAAAGAGTAGGAACCAGGTCATAGTCCTTCTTGTCTATTCTTGCATAAAAACAGGAAAGCAAATGCTTCTGCAAACTGGGACGGAAGAAGAAATTGCAACCTCCTTGGTGGCCAAGGATACCCCAGAAAAATATGGCCCTCCCAGCCGCCCCTAGGGAAACTAAAGCTTCACAATGGGATTCCCATAAGCATTTTCCCCCAGGAGAGAAAGGGAAGGAACATGTTTTGTGCTTCAGATCTTCCTTCTTGAAGCAGAAAAAAACCCCCAATTCTGTAGTATTCTGTAAGAATTGGCATGCATTTCATTGCATCTGAGAACTTATTTCCTCCAGGTTACCAAAGAAGGCATTCTGATTTGTGATCAGGGTTTCCCCAACATTTGAGAAGTGTCTGCTTATTTAGAACTGCCTTATAACAAAATTAATGAATGGAAACTTTAATTGCCTCTTTTTTTCATAATTTTGTGAATGAATTATGGTTCCTCCCAAGATGAGAGAAAAACAGCAAAGAGAAAAAGAAACATTCCTATTTGATGTCTCTCGTTATGATAAATTATTTTGAATCAAAATTTTTGGTCCCTATTTGACTTGTTATAGGCCCGTGATGGCGAACCTATGGCACGGGTGCCACAGGTGGCACGCGGAGCCATATTGGTGGGCACGCGAGTTGCCCTAGCTCAGCTCCAGCGTGCATCAGCCAACTAATTTTCAGGCCTTCCGGTCCCACCGGAAGTTGGGAAACTGGCTGTTTCTGGCCTCCAGGGGGGATGGGGAAGGCTGTTGTTGCCCTCCCCAGGCTCCTAGAAAGCCTCTGGAGCTTGGGGAGGGGGAAAAAAGGGCCCACCAGGCCATTGCATGCCAAAAGCAGGGGGAAGTGTGGGGGGGTCACGTGCGCATGCGCGGGAGGGCGGGGCACATTGAATTATGGATGTGGGCACACGCACCTGCAACACCCCACGCTCCCCCCGATTTTGGCACACAATGGCAAAAAGGTTAGCCATCACTGTTATAGGCTGCTAAATATTTATTTATTTGTTTGTTTGTTTGTTTGTTTGTTCAACTTGTATGCCGCCTTTCTCTGAAGACTCAAGGCGGCTTACAATGCATTTAAAAATCATATATAAAACATTAAAAGTTAAACCATTAAAAACAATTAAAACCCATTCACACCATTCATGGCCGGATCTCACCAGACCGCAACAGCAAGATCAACGGCCCCAGGCCTGCCGGAAGAGCCAGGTCTTCACCGCTTTTCGGAAAGCCAATAGGGTGGGGATGGTCCGGACCTCAGGAGGTAACTGGTTCCAGAGAGCTGGGGCAGCCACAGAGAAGGCCCTCCCCTGCAGGCCTGCCAGCCGGCACTGTTTAACTGATGGAACCCAGAGGAGACCAACTCTGTGGGATCTTACCGGTCGCTGGGAGCTGTGCGGTAAAAGGCGGTCTCGCAGATAACCTGGCCCTGAGCCATGTAGGGCTTTAAAGGTAATAACCAACACCTTGAATTGTGCCTGGAGACCAATAGGGAGCCAGTGCAGCTCGCGGAGAATTGGTGTAATGTGGGTGTACCTAGGTGCACCCATGACAGCTCTCGCTGCTGCATTCTGGACCAACTGTAGTCTCTGAACACTTTTCAAGGGTAGCCCCATGTAGAGCGCATTGCAATAATCTAACCGTGAGGTGACAAGGGCATGAGTGACTGTGAGGAGAGCCTCCTGATCCAAGTAGGGTCGCAACTGGTGCACCAGGCGAACCTGTGCAAAGGTCCCTCTAGCCACAGCTGACAGATGTTGCTCTAATCTTAGCTGTGAGTCTAGGAGGAAACCCAAATTGTGAGCCCTTTCTGAGGGGGACAATTCCCCCCCCCCCCCAGAACCAAGGATGGACAATCAGCATGGTCTTTAGGAGGCAATACCCACAGCCACTCGGTCTTGTCTGGGTTAAGTCTGAGCCTGTTGACTCCCATCCAGACCCTCACGGCCTCCAGGCAATATTGGCTATCATATTTTGCAATTTAGATCCAACTTTAAATATCTATAATTTTGTTAACGAACAGTCCATCTATGCAATCGAAGACTTCCCATATATCTAGATAACATATGCAGCTGAATTAAAAAAAAAAGGGGGGGGTCAAGAAAAGACTGCACACTCTGGAGACTTAAGCATGTGCAAGAAAGAAATTCCTATAATAATCCCACTTTAATTTTAATTAGTAGAAACTTGGACAGGCTTCCAGAAATGATTGGGGGGAAGGGGTCTCCTCTTTGATCTCACCTACATCAGGGGGCTGAGAGGAGCCGAGAGTCTAGGGAATCTCCACCTTAGCAACTTTATGATGTGTGGTGTCACACCGGCTGGGGAATTCTGGCAGGTGAAATCCATACATCTTGCCAAAGTAAGGAACACTAATTTAGATTGATATGCATGTATAATTCTACTTATAATTAAACATTATTTGAAAGCAGAAAGATCCAGAAGGCTATGAAAAAATGCCAGTCAGTTTGATTGGAGTTTCATTTACATTTATATTTTCCAAATACGCATGAACTGGAATGGACTTCCGTGATGTTCAGAACCCAACTGCAGGCTGCCCTTTTGTCCTATCCAGCGTGTCCTTCAAACCACTTTTCTCTAAAGGAACGGGAAAATACTTTAGGAGAGGAGCTGCTGATGGCAAGCGATAGTGAAGAAAAATTGTCAATAACCTCCTTTGCACTTGAAATAATTGTCCCCTTCCTTGTGACTAGGAACACAGGGTATACTTAGATCTGCAATTAACATTAAATCATTTGAGCTTGTCTTCTCGCTAAACTTACATTAGAGTGATCTATAAATGTGTACACTCATGAAAATATAGGCCCCAAGACGCGTAAGAAATAGGATAATTAGAACATCCAAATTAGTGCTTCCAACTTTTTATATCATAACCACCAACGGCCTACCTGTTCTGGGGTTCTGGCGGCTGGACGGTAGCTACTTTGTTGGACTTTCTATGGTCCCAAAGATTCCCTGGAGAATCTTCTTGCTGATTTTCTGTCCCATCCCAAATGCCCAACATGGGAGGATCTGTTTCCTCCAAGCAGCTCTTGAGGTCGAAGGGGTTCATCTTGGCCATGGAATCAAGGAAGCTGAATATCCTGATGCAGCTTTTTAGCCGAGTTGGGAAAAGCTCAGGTGAGCAAACAGCTGTATTTGAAAGCTCAACAAAGGATCGTGGTTTGTTGATCTGCATAGGAATTTGTCCCCACCTTTGTGCTGAAAAGCAGCCAAGCATGCCAAGGTCCTCCGCCATCCTCTCAAAGAGACCATTCTTCTGGAAGAAGCCCTCATTGGCAGGGTCCAAGTAAAGAGCGGCTGCCATTGTCTGGAGAATGCGTAGTATCAGTCCTAGTATGTGGCTCTGACCAAAGGAGGCCCAGGCACCTGAAGGCGGGTCCTGCAAGGCACCTTCCATGTCAGCCAGAAGGGAAAACAGCCCATTGAAGCCACTGCTGGTTCTGAAGGCAGAGCGACCCTTGGGGTTCACCAGGGTCTTCAACAGAGACTAGCATTGGAGAAAAATGAAAGAAGAACTGCTTACCGTATATACAAAGTTTGCAAAGAACAGTAGCCAACTCTAGAAGAAAACTGGTCTTGACTAAAGTCTTTCAAATCAAGAATTTACTATGCTAAAGATTGATCGTTTCCAGAAGGTCTTCACAGAAGGGTTCAGCCTACCCTTTAGTGGAAAATCATTTTGTTAATAACATGGGTAGCATGACAGAAAAACCCCCCCCACTTTCTGGTCTCGGTTCCTGGAGGTTAGGCACCAGAAGCAGCTTCTCCCTGAAGAGTCCCTCAGACAGGTTGACTGGTTAACATAGGAGGCCCTGCAACAGCTATGTACGGTAAATATTAATTTGCCTGGGATTCTATACATAATAATAAGCATTTTGAATTGCACCTGAAAACCTATCAGCCACCAATTCATAAGAAGCCTTAGGTCCAATCTTGGGCCTCAAAATAGACTTTTTTATTATTGTAGTGGGTAGGACCAATCAAGCATTTTGAACTAACAATGGCTTATGGGCAGGCTTCAAAAGCAGCCCCATATTGAATGCATTGTAGTAATCTAATTTGATGAGGGTAATGGTTTGAGTCATTATAGCCAGGACCTTTGGACCATACAATGTCAGAACACAAGCTACAGCTATCATATCGTATTTAGACCTGCTCCAGTCCGGTTTCAGGCCTGGGTACAGCACGGAGACAGCATTGGTCGCGTTGGTGGATGATCTCTGGAGGGCTCGGGGTAGGGGTTATTTCTCTATCCTGGTCCTGTTAGATCTCTCAGCAGCTTTTGATACCATCAACCATGGTATCATGTTGCACCGGCTGGAGGGGTTGCTCCTCTGTCCTGGTTCTATTAGATCTCTCAGCGGCTTTTGATACCATCGACCATGGTATCATGCTGCAGCGGTTGAGGGGGTTAGGAATAGGGAGCACCGTTTTGCGGTGGTTCTCCTCCTATCTCTCCAACCGGTCGCAATTTGTGTTGACAGGGGGGCAATGGTCGACCCCAAGGCTGTGGGGTGCCACAAGGGTCGGTCCTCTCGCCCCTCCTGTTCAACATTTATGTGAAGCTGCTGGGTGAGATCATCCGTGGTTTTGGGGTGGAGTTCCATCAGTATGCTGATGACACTCAGCAGTACATCTCCACCCCAGACCATCCCAACGATGCCGTGGAAGTAATATCCCAGTGCCTAGAGGCGGTGCGGGTCTGGATGGGGAGAAACAGGCTTTGACTCAACCCTTCCAGGACTGAGTGACTGTGGCTGCCGACGTCCTGGTATAGCCAGCTGGTGCCATCGCTGGTTATTGGGGGCGAATCATTGGCCCCCACGGAAAGGGCTCGCAACTTGGGCGTCCTCCTGGACTCACGGCTGTCTTTAGAAGAGCACACAACGGCCGTGGCCAGGGGGGTTTTCTATCAGGTTCGCCTGATACGCCAGTTGCGCCCCTTTCTAGATCGGGACTCCTTACGCACGGTCACTCAAGCACTCGTCACTTCCCGTCTGGACTACTGTAACGCTCTCTACATGGGGCTCCCCTTGGGGTGCACCTGGAGGCTCCAACTGGTGCAGAATGTGGCCGCGCAGGGGATTATGGGAGCGACGGGGCGCTCCCATGTGACTCCTCTCCTACGCGAGCTGCATTGGCTCCCAGTGGACTTCCGGGTGCGCTTCAAGGTGTTGGTGATCACCTTTAAAGCGCTCCATGGCTTAGGGCCGGGGTATCTACGGGATCGCCTTCTGCCACCAATTGCCTCCCACCGGCCAGTTCGCTCCCACAGAGAGGACCTCCTCAGGGTGCCGTCAGCCAGACAATGCCAGCTGGCGACCCCCAGGGGGACAGTCTTCTTTGTGGTGGCGCCCACCCTCTGGAACGACCTACCCCCAGAGATACGGGTGATCCCAGACCTAAAGACTTTTCGTCGGGCCCTAAAAACTCACCTTTTTCAGTTAGCCAGGCTGGCCTGATTTTATCTTGGTTTTAAAATTGATATTAATTTTAAATTGAAATATTTTAAATTAGTGGGCCAAATTCTATTTAATTTATTTTAAAATTATTTTAGCTTTTATGTATAAATGTTTTTATTCTGGCTGTTCGCCACCCTGAGTCCGAAAGGAGAAGGGCGGTATAAAAGTTCAAATAAATAAATAAATAAAATATCCTAAGACAAAATGAATTATCCTTTCACCAGAAGGCATCTGGTAACACTTTTCAGAGTAACATGTTTTATCAAAAGACATAATCTTTTGTGAACGACAGCTTACTTCATCAGAAAATTGTCTTTTGTGAACTTAGGAGGATGTGACTATGTGTTTGCCTGTATAAGGGGTTTTAATTTTTTTAAGATATATGATTTCAAAATTTCATCCTATACAAACTTCTCTCTGATACCCATTTTGCCTCCTCTTCCCCCTTACGCCTACCTTCTTCATCCTCTAAAAAAGAGGAGGGTGTGTGCCAGAGACACAGGGAGGAAATTTAGTTACTGCCATTCAGTTTGCATGCTAATGTATCACACCAGGCAGTAACTCCTGAAGAGGCATAAACCTAATAAACTGGACCTTGATGTATCAGAATAGCTTTGACACAATCTGGAGAGGTCAGTCATAACCACATTTCTTCTGGCTCTAACTCTGTTACAATTTAATTGTCTATTCTTCTGGCTTTAATCTGTAACAGGCCTGCCTGGAGTGGAAATCCCTAACTAAGTTATAGCTAACAGAATTTATTTCTGCATGGCTTTCTTCGTTATTCCTCATAATTGCCCACCGCCTGCCGCTCTGGAACTCTCTAGCACTTGCACTTGGGGTTTAACAGCTAAATATAAATTAGCAAATCAATCTGAATTTGAACATAATGTAATCAGGATCCCAAAGGCTACAGCTAGTAAATTCATTCTCTTATATTATGTATTAATATAGTTATAATTTGTCAGAATTAGGCATCAAAGCTGCATTAATTTTTAGATCAGTTCAGGCAAGCAGCAAACTTAGCCATAAGAAGAATCTTAGATTAGCTATAGCTGTGGCAGGTTTGCTCTCTTCACTGGACGGAGAATATCCGTGTGTGAAGTGGGGTGGTTACTTCCTTCCACGCTCTCTAATACGGAAGCTATAGCTTTATTTTTTTCCTCTGCAGCCTTCTAGGGAAAATGGAAAAGGAATTATAAAGAATCAGGAGCACACAAGAAAAATGTTCATCAGTGGGATTCAAATTATTCTGAACAAAGACTCTGGAGGTTGAATCCCTCCAGGAACTAATAATTCAGCAATAGGAGATTCTGTATAGAAACTGCCTCTTTTCATATTTCCTCAGGAAAATAGACTTGCCCTAGTATGTCCAAATTATTTTCCCTGTCAGTAGGTATCATAGACTAGAAGTAACATCAGTCTCTAGGTGGGTGAACTTACTTAAGGTAAATTACTTTCGCCATCCTACTGGATGATTGGACTCTTGAAAAATTCCTCTCAACAGATGCTACTTATATATGCTAATTATATATATATAATTAGTTTTATAGCAGTAGCAGTGCATTTAGACTTATTTACTGCCCCATATTGCTTTTCAGCACACTCTAGAAGGTTTACAATGCCATCATCTTGCCCCCAATAATCTGGGTCCTCATTTTACTGACTTAGGAAGATGGAAGTCAACCTTGAGTCGGTCAGAATCAAACTCCTGGCTGTGGGCAGAATTAGCCTATAATACTGCATTTTAATCACTGTGCCACTGTGGCTCTTATCCCGAACATGGGAAGTTAAATCTAACTTCTAAATTGTTTACTGTGTACTTGGTTAATTAATTCTGTTTTGCATTTTGCCTGACCCACTTGCCCTCTTCACAACCTAGTCAAATTGTCATTATGAGCAACCATCTCTACATATGGTGGGAGATACATAAGGGGGAGAGCCTTCTCAGTGGGGGCACCCGCCCTGTGGAATGAGCTACCTCCTGGAATACGACTGATCCCGGACCTTCCGTAAGGCCCTGAAGACATATCTATTCCATCAAGCTGGCCTAGCCTAAATAGTTTTTAATGGGATTTTAACTTTATAAAATTTGGGGTTTTAAATTGGGAGGCCGATTGATTTAATTTATTTTTAATTATCTTAACTTCTGTATTGTATGTATTTCTAATCCTGGCTGTTCACCACCCTGAGTCCCTCCTGGGAGAAGGGCGGTATACAAATTAAATTATTATTATTATTATTATTATTATTATTATTATTATTATTATTATTATTATTAATAATAATAATAATATAGCTTTTAGTGCAATATGGCAATATAGAGTATTAAAAATCTGAGATTCTACTAATCAGTTACCAGCTGCCCTCTTTCTACTGCTTCTGCCTTAGATTTAAGAGTCTCCTGCCCAAGAACAGGCACGGCAAGTCATAGATCAAAGGACCCCTTGACTATCATTCTGTTCTTCTCTGTGGCCAAATGGATCCTGTGGAAATTGGACAAGGAGGTCATCTCCCCAAGAGCAGCCTCATCCTCTTCATCTCTACCACTTCATATTTGGAGGCCTCTGGATAATGGTAGACGGAAATAAAAATAGCCCCACCAGCTAAATCTGCTCTCTCTATTCCAATAATCATTCCCATTTTATTTTAAGCCTTCGTGGCCTTATAAAAGCACCAGATTGGGGGCTTTGAGGACTGAATCCAAACCTTGGCTGTTCATGAGGCCACTGAAAAGGATAATCGCTCTTAACGGTCTTCTCCCCTGATCCCTTTAATGGACCGTTGACTTTCTTAGGTAGTTATTGACCATTGCAGCAGCAGGAAACGTTTTAGAGGCCAAGAAATGAATCCGATATTGGGTCATATCTTCAGGGGCAGCAATTGCCAGATACACACATACACATCATTCACCAAGTTGGAAGATACAGGAGAAATCTCTTAGTGCAAACCCCTGATCCCTGCAGGATTTACTAAAGATTTTAGAACGGGTGCCCGCCCACTTCTTTGGTAAGACTTCCAAGGAAGGCGGACATATCACTTCACGAGGCAACCTGTTCCACTCTTGGGCAGGACTTATGACCAGGTAATTCTTCCTAATGGCCAATAGTATTTTCAGTCTTCAGTTAGAGGTCAGTTTTAGGGGTTGGTGACACATTTCAATAAATTATTTCCCTTTGAGGCAAAGTAACTATATTTCCATAGTTTAGAACTTCCCTATGATTCATGGCCTAGTAGAGGAACAAAGCCCAACCCTTAATCTTTTTCAAATAAGATAGATCTGGCATTTACTATTCCTTACTTTAAGTAGATCCAGTTTGAAGTGTAGTTCACCCTGAGTAGAGGAGCAGAGAGCCCCAATAATGGAGCTCATGTACTCCTCAGGGTTGATGATGGACAACTGCTCCAGGATGTTCACGGCATCACTTCGGTACAACTCACTATCCACATAAATCTTGATGTAGGGCACCATGCCATAGTCCCTGAGAATCACTGAGAAATCACATGTATAACTTACTATTAAGCCATGTTCCAAGCAGAATCTGAAGGATGGTCACTTAATGATAATTATTTCATAGATTATTTTATAATATATGACCATGTTCATAGATCAGTTACTAGAATAATTAAATTTCATAGTACAATGAATGCAACATTGTGTGAAAGGAGTAAAGCCCATGTCTTATGTGAAATCTTAAGATATTTATTGCCCCACCCCTGAAAAATCGGTGTTGTTACTATGTGCTAAAATTAGTGCAGTCTCCTTCTCAATCTTTTGCTCTAAGTATTTCTTCCTTGTGCAGATCGCCTTATGATCCGCCGTGCAGCTCGCCTTATGCGGCTGTGGCTACCCTGCAAATACTTCCACAGGAGTGAAATCCAGCAGGTTCTGGAGAACCGGTAGCGGAAATTTTGAGCAGTTTGGAGAACTGGCAAATACCACCTCTGGCTGGCCCCAGAATGGGGTGGGAATGGAGATTTTGCAGTATCCTTCCCCCAGGAGTGGGGAGGGAATGGGGATTTTGCAATATCCTTCCGCTGCCACACCTACCAAGCCATGCCCACCAAGCAACACCCACAGAAGTGGTAGTAAAAATGTTTGGATTTCACCACTGCTTCCAGAGTATTTAGCTCTGGGGTCCTAAGGGTCATCGTTCTTTGTAGCCCATCTTGGCTTTCCTGTCTCACTATATGAATTCTTTGCACTGAAAGATGGGAAAGCATCCCTGAAGGTGCCTGCCACGACCATTCTAATGTCCATGAAAATGTTTTCAATTCTGCCACCCTTTCAAAAAAAAAATTTCTGATTAAAAAAGATAGGAAAATATTGAAAAATGAAGGGAAAGACACAAATAGAGACAGAAATAGCCTTCTGTTATCTGGACCTTCTTTAAGATTCCATGAAAAGGAAAAGTAATTGCATTTCCTCTGTTGAATTAGCCTAACGCAACATTAGCATGCTTTATGTTGCACAAATTAATTTGTAATCGCCTTAAAGCTTCTCTAAAATTGTAAGATTTTTCTGAATCCATAGCCAGGTCCCTAAGTCCCTGCACATGTTAGGAAATTGCCTTTAGAAAACAATGTGGTAAAAAGTTGCCTCTCTTTCTTTCCCACGGTCTGTTCTTATTTTCATGGAGAGTTTCCTGAATCACGAATCCTCCACGGACCAGAACAGTGGCAACACTAGAAAAGCAAATATCTACCAGGTGACTGGGCTATCCACTCGCTTCAGGCTGTGCAGAGGAAGCAACGGATGAAGTTTCCCATGAACTAATATTCCGCAACCCTCATGTTGTGGCCAGTGAAACTGGGTGGGTTCCCCTCTCTTTTACCTGTGTTCCTGACAGATCCCACCACCAGAGTGGCTGCCATCTTCAGAATCCATTTGAGGAGATTCTCCACTTCTGACACCTGAGAACTTGTTTGAGTGCTTCCTGCATGACAAGAAACCAGATCAATTTCCTCATGAGTAGCGCTGGATATGGATGGCTGTCCTTTCCACAAACAGGAAAATAAATTCTCAGAATGACAGAGCTCTCTCATTCTGACCTGCTGCCTCAGGAGGTGAGGAGATGCAACAGCTTTGGAAGACAAAATTTATTTATTTATTTATTTTTTGTTTGTTCAACTTGTATGCTGCCTTTCTCCGAAGACTCAAGGTGGCTTACAATGCATTTAAAAACCATATATAAAAACATTAAAAATTAAAACAATTAAAACCCATTCACACCATTCATGGCCGGATCTCACCAGATCGCAACAGTGAGATCAACGGCCCCAGGCCTGCCGGAAAAGCCAGGTCTCCACTGCTTTCCGGAAGGCCAATAGGGTGGGGACGGTCCGGATCTCAGGAGGTAACTGGTTCCAGAGAGCTGGGGCGGCCACAGAGAAGCCCCTCCCCAACTCTGTGGGATCTTACCGGTCACTGGGAGCTATGCGGTAGAAGGTGGTCTCGAAGATAACTTGGCCCTGAGCCATGTAGGGCTTTAAAGTAAAATAGTGTGAAAAAGAAGAAACATCAGGATTTAGTTAAGGAGATGGGGGGGGGGTGTTTGAAGTTAAAATGGAACCCAAAAAGGGGGGGGGGGGGGGGTTAGGGAAAATATCAAAAGTATGAGGAAAGGGTGGGAAGGATCCAATGAAGCCATGAGCAGGTAATATCTCAGATTAGCCCTTGACAGAAAACTGCTTATATACCGTGAATGATGGAGGGAAAGGAGAAGGAAGCAAGTTTCTCTGAGCAAATGTTTCATTCCCCTAAAAAGCGGGAAGGGTGTCCAACCTCTGCTGGCACTAAAAGAAGGTCCAGAGGGAGGAAGCAGCACATCCTACAGGACAGATTGTCTAGTTGGGAATTTGGGATCAACATAAACGTAAATTTCAGATGGGGCTCTTATAGACCACAGGCAACCAGAGAAAAGGGTAGAGCTGCTGGCAGTCCATTCCCAGCATGAAGAGTTTGGAAAAATGTGTATTCATTTAATATATATGATACCTTTCTTTATCAGTCTTTTGGCTTCTTTACGCAACTGAACAAGCAGCATTCCTAAAAGTCCGGAATCCCTGAAGATATCTGTCAAGAGGGGGTCTCTCTGTGTGATGCTATGGAGGCAGCCCAAGGCAAGCGAGGAGCACAAGGGCTCGGTGTTCTCATGGATCAAGCACTGGATCTTCTTCAAGATCTCGTGTGGGATATAAGACAGGTCCTCCACCACGGACTCCACCAGCTGGAAGAACTGAGCCTGGACCTGGAAGGGCTTGAGAGGGATGACCCCCACAAACTGGCAGATGGGCTGCAGAGACCACTCGAGCAGGAAGAAATTCATGGGGTCCCACGTCCAGATGGATTTCAGGACAAGCAAAATGTACTGACAGAGATTTGGGTTGTTGGATTTCTGAAAAAGCAGTTCTAGTACTTGGAAAGCTTTCAAGTTTCTTATTCTTTTTCCTGTGGAAACAATAATCCTATCAACAATTTCTGTGACAGTTTTAAAATTATTGTTGCTCCCTTCCTTGTGCTAAATCTAGGAAAATGTATTATATTGCAGCTGTTTGTCTTAGTATAGATCTTTAGAGCAGAAAGCAAGGATCATCTGCCTTCCACGAGGCCCTCCTGATGGCCATTCTTAATCTTCCCCAGGTGAAGCCTGCATATCTTTTTCAAGGGGGCCTCATAGTGTGTCTCTTGGTCACTCTCTAGACATTTTCCCATCCACCCATATTCTCTTTGTTTAAAGCATGAAGGAAAGTACTTTTGCACTTTACTATGAGCAATAGCAATAAAGACTTACATACTGTCCCGTAGTGGTTTACAGCCTTCTCTAAACGGTTTACAGAGTCAGTCTGTTGCCTCCAACTATACAGGTCCTCATTTTACCCACCTCGGAAGGATGGAAGTCTGGGTCAACCTTGAGCCGGTTATGATTGAACCGCTGGCAGTGGGCAAAGTTAGCCTGCAATACTGCATTCTCACCACTGCACCACCATAGCTCTTACATGTTCAATAAATATAACCTATTATATAGCTGTTATTTAATTGCATGATAATCTTTTTTTTAAAGAAGAGTTTAATTGAATTTGGAAATCTTTAATTAGAAGTATGTTTGTACATGATGGTACTGGTGTCAGAGATAAAGGATATTTATTATTTTATCTAATTTATGTCCCATTTTTTACTTTTATAAACACTCCAGGCAGAGTAATCATTTTATTTATTACCACTTTTTAATAATAAAATAATCTCTGCTCAAGTCTATCCTAAAGCATTCAGCTTTTAATTTCCATTTTATAAGGAACAATGAAACCAGAATATGTAAATGCAATGTAAAAAATTAATTCTCTTGAAACAAAATTATGTTGCATTTCTTGAAGAGTCATGTTTGTGATCACTAAGTCTAACAATACATGGCATTTTGCATTATTGGCAGTTTCTTCCCCCCTCCCCTTCCATTTATTAGGCTATATTAAAATCTTCTATATGACATATTTTATTATATTTGTATGCCATTAATTTAAATGTCCCAACTCACTCCTACCTGAGTTACTTACCTGAAGAAAGGGGCTGCTTCTCATTAAACTGTGGCAGTTGTGGATATACTATATTGCGTGAAACACTCAGTTCAGTTTCTCCACAAAGTGTCAATTGTGTCACTAAGTCCAGTGTTTCTTTGATGCTGGCATTTTCTTTTTTGTCCAGTGGCCCTTCATATCTGGAAACACAACTGGAAGACTTAATTGGCGGAAGAATCATTTTGCACGCAATCATAAAACATAAAAATCATACAATGACCAAATTGGTAAGGACCCTAGAGATCTTCTAGTCCAACCCACTGTTCAAGGCAGGAGACCCCATACTGTCCCAGTCAAATGGCTGCCCAGTCTATTTTTGAAAATCACCAATGATGGAACACCCACAATCCTGGGAGGTAAACTATTCCATTGATTCTCACTGTCAGGAAATTTCTCTTTAGTTCTAGGTTGGATCCCTCTTTAGCAAATTTCCACCCATTACTTCTTGTCCTGTCCTCAAATGTTTTGGAGAATAAGTCAATCCAGGGGTGAAATCCAGCAGGTTCTGACAGGTTCTAGAGAACCGATAGCGGAAATTTTGAGCAGTTCAGGGAAATGGCAAATACCACCTCTGGCTGGCCCCAGAGTGGGGTGGGAATGGAGATTTTGCAGTATCCTTCCCTTAGAGTGGGATGGGAATGGAGATTTGCAGTATCCTTCCCGTTCCATGCCCACCAAGCCACACCCACCAAGCCACACCACAGCCACCAAGCCATGCCCACAGAACCGGTAGTAAAAAAAATTGGATTTCACCACTAAGTCAATCCCCTCCTCTCTGTGACTGCCCCTCAATACTGGAAGACTGTTATGTGTCCCCCCTAATCCTTCTCTTTGATAGGCTAGACATACCTAGCTCCCTTAACCTCCCTCCAGCCCCCTAATCATCTTTATTGCTGTTCTCTGCACTCCTTCTAGGATTTAACATCTTAGTTGTATCATGGGGACCAGAACTGGGCACTGTATTCAGGTGTGACCTCACTATTGTGGTATAAAGTGATATTATCACTTCTCGCAATCTGTGAAGCTCTAGAAGAATACCTCTTTCTCCTTAAAGCTTGGTTGGTCAGTCGGCTGCCGGGTTTTGGGAAAAGGTTGCTGTACTCCTGAAGTGGTTTTTAGAAGGGGTGAAGGCAGTGGTGGGCTCCAAATTTTTTAACAACCAGTTCTCTGCCTTAATGACTAGCTGGGTGGGCATGGCTGGTGGGGGGGGGGGTCACGTGACTGAGTGGATGTGGCCAACTCTATGTCATTTGTGCGGGTAGTATCTCTATGGGACAGGCAGGGTTGGGGAAGGAATTCAGGGGTCTCTGATGGGGGGGGGCAGGAGGAAAGAAAGATCCAACCAGTGTTGGGTTTCAAAAAATGTTACTACCGGTTCTGTGAGTGTGGCATGGCTTGGTGGATGTGACTTGGTGGGGAAGGATACTGCAAAATCCCCATTTCCTCCCCACTCCTGGGGGAAGGATACTGTAAAATCCCCATTTCCTCCCCACTCCTGGGGGAAGGATACTGCAAAATCCCCATTCTCTCCCAATCAGCTGGGACTCAGGAGGCAGAGAATAGATGGAGCGGGACCAGTCAGAGGTGGTATTTACCGGTTCTCCAAACTACTCAAAATTTCCACTACGGGTTCTCAGAACTGCTCAGAACCTGCTGAAACCCACCTCTGGATCCAACCCATTTGTATGTGTGTGTGTGTGAGAGAGAGAGAGAAAGAGAGAGAGAGAGAGACTGCATCAAGCTAGACTGGGAAAGCTGGCTGCGAGAGGAAGAGAAGCTGGGTAAGCTGGACCCAGATGCCCCCTTTTTTGCATGGCAGTGGAGATGGAGAGGGAGAAGGGGGCAGTGGTGGCCACTAGCATTGAGGGGAGAGTGCCACACAGAAACACTGCTCCTTTTTCCCTCTCCATCTCCATTGCTGGGCAATCCTGTGCAAAGAAGGGGGCTAGCAGAGAGGGGAAGAGTGCGAGGTTGCTGCTTCTGGGATGAGGGGATCTGAGACACATCTGGGTCCAGCTCACCCAGCTTCTCTTCCTCTCACAGGTAGCTTTTTTGGGCCATTTCCAGGCCATTTTTCAGTCTGTTTTCAAGCTGTATTTTGGGTTGTTTTGGACCAAAAAGTAGCCCAAAAAATGGCCTGAAAACAGCCCCAAAATGGCCTGTTTTGAGGCCCATTTTTATGCTGTTTCTCAGGTCATTTTCAGGCCATTTTGGGGGCCATTTTCAAGTTGGTTTTTGGGCCGTTTTCAGGCCATTTTTGGGCTGTTTTCAGGCCGTTTTTGGGCCGATTTTGGTCGGAAAAACGACCTGAAAATGTCCTGAAAAACAGGCAGGGGCAAGGCCAGCCGGTAGTCCAATTTACTGGTTCTCCAAACCACACAGAATTGGGACAACCAGTTTGGGCGAACCAGTCAAAACTTGCAGCAGCCCACCTCTGGGCGAAAGGTTAGGTTTCCCTCTCAAAGGGATTCTGCTAGGATTCTCTGATTTTCCGGTACCACCGATGGGGAAGGAGTCCTAGTGATGCATTAGGACAGTTCACTGGGTGGGGATGGGAAAGCCCCATGGTATGCACTGCTCAGCTTTAGCAAGGATGAGCCTACAGTTGTTGATCTATTGATACTACGAATCATTGTGTTCTTTTGTTCTATCCTGAACGTGACAAACATGCCTAGAAAAAGGCACAAGCTTTGATTTATGTTTGCAAGAAGTGTGGGATAAAGTTATTAAAGTCTATCCCTGAGGAACATTTGACCAGAGGTTAAAGGCAAAGTCCATACAAGAAAATTGAATAATCTGCATTTTAGATGCAACATGTTATTGTAGTCTTTGTCCAGAATGGTTTAACACCCCAATTCCATCACTGGAAAGAAATGTGCATTTACAAGGATACATGAATGTTAAAAGGTACTTGAAAGTATTTTTTCCTCAAATAAAACAGTAAGGTGAAAATCTGTCAGCGTGACACCTTGGCAGCCACTATGCTATCAATTGACTTGCCTTAAAAAAAATTTCAACAGCAGCTGGTAGCCACCATTGTTCTCAAACTCCAAAAGCAAGGCTGGGGAAATCGGGTAGGAATTCCTCACAAAATGCAGGATAATATTGATGGAGTCACATACTTCCCAAGTCGGTGAAGAATCATCAAGCTGTGACAAATTGTGAATAGAGGTTTTGATGCAATCTGTAGATAGAAAAGTATTGCATGTAATAAGTAAACCCCACATGTAAGATTGTAGTCATCCTCACCAGGGGTGGGTTCTTCTTACCTTTACTAACAGTTTGCATCGTGCCTGCACGCTCTTCTGTGCATGCGCAGAAGCTTCTGCCCATGCGCAGATCACCTATGATGACGTCTGGGTCAGTGGGCAGAGCCTCCTGCCGGTTTTACCAGCGGTTCTTGCGAACCGGTCCAAACCCGGGGCAACCCACCACTGATCCTCACTCTGTTTTATAGAAATTTCTACTTATTCTTCTGGCACCATAAGATTAATGTACATTAAGCTTCATACATATCAAAATATAACCTACCAACTCTGAATTGGAAAAAATAATGTTTAAATCAAGAAAGGATAAGTGTAAGAATATAATTAGAGCCTTACTGGATCCAGTCAAAGGGTCAGCAACCTGCTGGATTACTCAAATTGGATTAATCTAATCGGAACTCTATGAAAAGTTGGACAGCAGCCCAAGGCTAAAGGAGAAATAACGCCGACTGTCAACCGTTCCGGCGCCCGGGGTGGCAGCCGGCTCAAGAAACTTCTCCCAGTCACACAGCATGAAACACCAGCAAGAGAGGCAGTGAATCTGCAATTGTGGTTTGCAAGCTTGTAATAGTCCTGGAAGAAAATGACCACCAAAAATGGCCACATTTCAGCTGATGAAACAAATTTTTTTTAAAGGGGGTTTTATCAGTTCAAAGAGCAGAGTACAAGGTAAGCTGATTACTGAAACAACTTCCAAGGGAATGCAGTCCAGCAAAGGAACTTCCTCCATGGATGAAAGTAACAGCCACAAAGGCTGTTCCAAGAGGCACAGAAAATGTTTTGCACAGAAAATTTAGAAATAATTATCAGGCTCTTGCAGGTAAAACAGGACCTGTGCATTTAAGGAAAGAAAAACAGAAAGGACAGTGGATTGAAAGGAGAGAGGGGATGCAATTGTGCTCCATTAGAAAACAAAGAGTCATTTGTAATTATGGAGAATCAAAAGGGAGACGTCCTGGCAAGCCGCCCCTCCCCCCATCACATTAAGTGAGCAAGGATCAGGGACTGAGGCCCATGAATGGAGGCCAGGGGAAATCAGGGCCAGTTACCTTGCAGGTATGAAATGGTGGTCTCGGAAAGGGCCTTTGAAATCGTTTGTAGCACTTGGCTTGTAGGCTGTTTCCAAGCAGGGCTGCCTTGAGCCCAGAGGGAGGATCTTGCTATGATCAAAGATTTAAGATGACTTGACATGAGAAGCATCTCCACACCTTGTTTTTCTGCATAAATATTGACCATTGTCTAAAAGTAAACAAGAACAATAATACCACTATTTGATTCAAATAAATCATTTTTTTAAAAAAGAAGAAAACATCCGGTTCTAGTCTATTTTTAGATGGCCCCTCCAGGCCCAGCTGCCACCACCCACCTGCACCAGCATTTCTTGGGTCTTCTGTGTGGCCTGCTGCTCCTCTTCCCTGTCCCCAGGAGCCGCTTCCAGGGCAGAGACAAAGAAGAGGTGTAGGCACTGCAGCAACGTCACAGGCAACCCAGACTTGATTATATTCCACCGGAGTTCCTGTTCCTGCCCGAAAGAAAATACATACGATGTTTGAGGCTCATTTCAGAATCTGCCCAAAGAGCATTTTTAGTGGGGAAAAATAAGGCTGGTGAGAAAAGCTCGGTCTTTGTAAACAGCAATGGCTCATGCCCAACATTCCCTAGTCATACCACTAATAACTACAATGATCTAACACAATAGATTTCACAGAAGATAACATTGAAAAGGCACTACATTAGACTAAAACCATCTCTATCTATTGGACCTGATGGACTATGTGCACACTTCTTAAAAAAGCTTTCCACTGCTATAGCAGAACCCATAAGCATAATTTGAAAAATCTTTCAGGACTAGCTCCCTACCCAACCTATGGTCACTAGCCACAGTCATCCCTATCTTCAAAAAGGGAGACCCCAGCCTACAGACCAATCTCTTTATGCTGCGTCACCTGCAAAGTCATGGAATCAATTGTCAACCAATCCATTACCCTCCACCTAGAAACAAACAACCTACTCTCTAATAAACCATTTGGTTTCAGAAAAAAATTATCCTATAATCTACAACTTCTACACTGCAAAAACATATGGACTACAAATCTTGATCAGGGCAAAGCAATAGATGCAATTTACATAGACTTCTGTAAAACCTTTGATTCAGTGGTACATGACAAACTACTTCTAAAACTAAAATCCTACGGCTTCTCCGGACCCCTCCATAACTGGATAACTGTGTTCCTATCAAAACAGACAACAAGTGGTCAAAATAGGGAGCGCCCTATCAAATCCTGCACCTGTTAATAGCTGTGTCCCCCAAGGCAGTGTTCTAGGACCAACATTCTTCATACTATACATAAATGACCTTTGTGACCATATTATAAGTAACTGCGTTCTCTTCACCAATGATGTAAAACTGTTTAACACCACCAACAATGCTGCTACCCTTCAAAAAGACCTTGACTTTGTGTTGGAATGGTCAAAAAATTGGCAACTCCAAATCTCAAACAACAAATGCTCTGTCTTACCCATTGGCAAAAGGAATCAGAACACAAAGTACAAGCTGAGTGGACACGACCTTGTAGATCACCCTCTCTCAGTCAAGGACCATGGATTACTCATATCAAATGATCTAAGTGCCAAAGCCCACTGTAACAACATCGCCAAAAAGGCATTAAGGGTTGTAAACCTAATCTTGCGTAGCTTCTTCTCTGGTAATATTACACTACTAACCAGAGCATACAAAACATTTGCTAGACCAATTCTCAAATACAGCTCATCTGTCTGGAACCTGCACTGCATATCGGACATTAATACAATTGAACGTGTCGTGTCCTCCACTCCTCCACTCACAACAAAATACCTTATGCCACCAGACTTGAAATTTTGGGCTTAGAAAATTTAGAACTACGCCGCCTTCGGTATGACCAAAGCATAGCTCAATAATAATAATAATAATAATAATAATAATAATAATAATAATAATAATAATAATTTTATTTCTATACCGCCCTTCTCCCGAGCACAAAGCACAAAGACAAACATCAATTAAAAGTAATTAAAATTATTAAATAATTTCGGCTCAATTTAAAACCCCAAAAATTTAAAACATCTAATTTAAAATCATTACATTGATAGCCCGACCTGGTGGAACAGCAGGGTCTTGAGGGCACAGCTAAATACACGGAGGTCGGAGATCTTACGCATTTCTGGGGGCAGTTCATTCCACAGGGCAGGGGCTCCCACAGAGAAGGCCCTCCCCCTGGGTGTCACCAGCCGACATAACTTGGCTGATGGTACCCTGAGGAGACCCTCTCTGTGGTAGCGGACTGGCTGGTGGGAGGCTATTGGTGGCAGAAGTCAGTCTCGAAGGTACCCGGGTCCTATGCCATGGAGGGCTTAAAAGGTGGTGACCAACACCTTGAATTGCACCCGGAAGACCACTGGGAGCCAGTGCAGCTCGCGCAGGAGGGGTGTCACGTGGGCACAATGACTTGCGCCCATAACGACCTGTGTGGCCGCATTCTGGACCAGTTGGAGCCTCTGAATGCTCTTCAAGGGGAGCCCCATGTAGAGAGCATTACAGTAGTCCAGCCGGGAGGTGACAAGGGCGTGAGTGACTGTGCGCAAGGCGTCCCAGTCCAGAAAGGGCTGCAACTGGCAAATCAGGTGAACCTGATAAAAAGCCCCCTAGGCCACGGCCGTCATATGCTTTTCTAAGGATAGCTGTGTGTCCAGGAGGACAACCAGATTGCGAGCCCTCTCTGTAGGGGGCAGAGATTCACCCCCAATAGTCAGCGATGGCACCAGCTGACTATACCGGGTCGCCAGAAGCCACAGCCACTTGGTCTTGGAAGGGTTGAGTCTGAGCCTATTTCTCCCCATCCAGACCCACAAGGCCTCCAGGCAGCAAGACATCACATCAAGGGCATCGTTGGGGTGGTCTGGGGTGGAGATGTACAGCTGAGTATCATCAGTGTACTGATGGACTCTCACCCCAAAACCACAGATGATCACACTCAGCGGCTTCACATAAATGTTGAACAGAAGGGCGAGAGGACTGACCCTTGTGGCACTCCCCATGCAAGGTGCCTCGAAGTCGACCTCTGCCCCCCTGCCAACACAAACTGTGAACGGTCGGAGAGGAAGGAGGAGAACCACGGCAAGACGGTGCCCCCTATTCCTAACCCCCTCAACCGCTGCAGCATGATACCATGGTCGATGGTATCAAAAGCCGTTGAGAGATCTAATAGGACCAGGACAGAGGAGCAACCCCTGTCCCGAGCCCTCCAGAGATCATCCACCAACGCGACCAATGCCGTTTCTGTGCTGTACCCCTGCCTGAAGCCCGACTGGTACGGGTCCAGATAGATAGCTTCATCCAGGTGCTGGGGAAATCATCTGGTACAATGTCCTACCTGTCAATGACTACTTCAGCTTCAACCACAACAATACATGACACACAATAGATACAAACTTAACGTGAACCGCTCCAAACTTGATTGCAAAACATATGACTTCAGCAACAGAGTGGTCAATGCCTGGAATGCATTACCTGACTCTGTGGTTTCATCCCAAAACCCCCAAAATTTTAACCTTAGACTGGCTACTGTTGACCTCACCCCATTCCTAAGAGGTCTGTAACGGACATGGAAGCACGAAGCCGAGAACACCAGCCTGAAGATGACGAATGAGACTTCGCCGAAACGTCGCCAAGACACTTCCAATTTTACGCGGGAGAAAACCCGAATAACCAAAGACCTACATACAAACACCCGCGAAAACCTCAGAAAACACACACACACACACACACACACACACACACACATATATATGTATGTTGGAGTAATGCAATTATTCTACTATTGAGTAATAAATAGAAACGGTAGAATAGAGAACTACAAAAGCAAAGTACGTAAGTTGATACGAAATGCTGTAAAATTACCATTAATGTTATGTAATGTTCAATACGTTACATTTTGACATGTTTTGTTTTTATATATGTGTGATTGTTTTTTATGTTGTTTTTAAAGACAAACTGTTTAATAAAAATTATTTAAAGAAAAAAGAAAAAAAGAAAATACGCATCCTTAAATTTTTTAGCACAAAAGGTGGCCATTATATATCTGCAGGACTCAAATTATTCAGTGCCAAACCAATAGTTTAGTCCTTCAGAACTGAAGAAGCTTCTTGGATGAGAAGTGAAAAAGCGAGTTTTCAAGGAAAAAAAAGAGAAACTAAGGAAACCCAGTTGCTTTTGGGAAAAGCACCTTTGGGACAACCACGACTGAGAGTCTCCATAGACCACAAAATATCTCCTTCTCCAGCGCTTGGAGCCTCATCTCACCATTACTGCATAACTAGCCAGGGCACACCAGTCTATTGTGCTGTTTTCAGTCTCTGCTATGACATACAATGTTGGGTATTCCACTTTTCATAATTCTTTTAGACTCTGATGTAGATTCTATGCTTTTTAATTGACCATCCTAACCTTCCTATGCTGGTCTATAACCGTAATCAAGGTTTTAGTTTGATTTGAGTCAGATGAGTGAACGGAGCATTCTTGCGGCCTTGATGCCAATGCTTCGAATTGCATGAAGAAAAGGGAAGATCTTTTTCTTACCGAGGTGTAGAGTGAAAGTGAGTAGATTGATTTTAGCAGCAGGTAACCGGCAGAATCCAGCTCTCCCTTCCACTGCAGAAATTGCCACACAAGCAGTCGAGCGTCTTCTGTTCTTGTGGCAGCCAATATTCACACCATGCAAGAAAGGAGCAAGAGGGTGAGCAGATGGCAGAGGTGCCAATGGTGATAGACGCCAGACAAATGTGAATAATGACACGACTGCAGAACATCATTACTCTGCATGTTTTCTTACAATCAACCATTCAAGAAATCCATTCAACACACTAGAAATAACTGCCATATAAAGCAACCACTAAATTACAGCAGTTCTAGGAAAGCAGCATAATTTCCTGGCTCCTTGCCCACTCTGGGAATTTTCCCTGCAGTCATACCTAGTACAATATTAATCTTTTTGTCCTATTTTAGCTATTAGTCTGTGGCCACTTACAATTTTTATAGAATTCTCCCATTCCGTATCCTCATCATTCATTCTATCGTACCCTAAAGGAATGAACTGGTATCTGAATAAACTGGCCTGAATAAAACAGAGCTATAAAGACAAGAGTTTTTAATGTCTGCTGGACATGGTTGGCGCAGATCTTTTCAACAACAAGATAAATCAGAAAGCAGAGAGCAGGCTGCAGTTAAGTACATAAAGAGACTCACCTGCTGGATTTCCATTCATTTTCTTCTTGATTTCTTTCACCAGAAAACTGGAAGTTTCACTTGCTAAAAGCTGGATATTTGGAAAATAGACACTGCCATCTGACTGCTCCCAGGCCTAAAATGTGTTTTTTTTTTAAATGAAAAAAAATATTGACATTCAATGCATTGACTTGGTAATTTTCCCTACGAGAATGATTTTTTCCCTGACTGATTTTTGTTCTTAGCTGGAAGCTTCTTACATTCAGGATTGTCCTTTAAGGAATGTAGGATACCTATCATGGCTTTCTAACAACTACTGCATTCCCAGCACCTTCCAGAATGGGTTCTCCTGGAGCCAGAGAAGCCAACTAGGTCATCCGAACTGCCATCTTGAATTGGATATCCCTACTCAGGACAGGCTCAGCACCTGGATCGTCCCAGTGGCTGCTTTCCACCTCTCAGGGCCTTCTTCTCAACTTAAAGGCAGAGAAGGCCCAATCCATCTTTATAACCTTTGGGGATCTGTAACTCACAAGGATCAAACAGCTTTGAACTGGTGGACAATAAAGAGAAAAGAGATGTGCAATCCCATTCCTTGAGCCTTGGTGGCGCAGCAGACTAAAGTGCTGTTAAGTAGCACCAGCTGCCTGCAATTACTGCAAATTCAAATCTCACCAGGCTCAAGGTTGACTCAGCCTTCCATCCTTCCAAGGTAGGTAAAATGAGGACCCGGATTGTGGGGGCAATAAGATGACTTTGTATAAAAAAGAACACCGCTGGGCGGGCGGGGCTGAAAGCCCTACTAAGCAGGTATATACAAAAGTATAAAGGCTATTGCTTAACACATTGTAAGCCGCCCTGAGTCTCCAGAGAAGGGTGGCATATAAATCGAACCAATCAATCAATCAATCAATCAATCAATCAATTCCTCCATATACACTGGGTGTTAATTCCCAATACTTATTTAGTTCTTTAATTTCTAGGCCACTGACTCCCAGTACAATTGCTGTTCTGGTCAGTTGTACTTTTACAGGTTGTTTTTTTTGTTATGAGCCATTGGTATAAAAATACAACAGACTACAACAGAAAAACACCAAAGCTAAATTGTCACAAACTAAATCAAGCAAAAGGAGAATATTTTGAAATGATAACAGTATGAAAAACTTGTGTGCTGTCATTTAGGCTCAATGTTCTCTTAGGTCCATCCTGGATTTAAAGAACTTTGCTTAATGAGCTCGTACAAAGAAGAATCTGGAAGTTAGTCAGCGAATGCTAGCAAAGGAGAGTTTATACAGATGGGGTGCCAATTGCTCCTTCATTGCTAATTAAAAGCCACAGCTAAGCAACATTGCTGCGTTCTGTAATGAACCCTTAACAACAACCCCTGTTCAGCTCCATCTGATCCGTAGCATCATTTGTAAGAAAAACGTCTCTGTGGTGTTATGAAGCTGAGTTTGCATGATCCTCAACAACGCAGCCGCCATAATCATACCGTTACCCCAAAATCAATCTAACGGGTACAATTGATTTTAAAAAAGAGTTTCTAATCAAGTGCAAATGTAGCTGACTTGAAAATCTGTGGTTTTTGGCTTCACCTCAGTAAAAGGTTGACACTTCCATAGCACAAATCACAGGTGAAGTAAATCTATGTCCCTTTACATAGGCGTATTCTGTTTAAGAAGCCTGAATGTTGCCCTTTGTTAAAGTAATGAAGTAAACATAATGACACGAGAGATCACAAGTATGGGGTGGAATTAAAGAAATTCTGCAACACTATTTCAAGCAGCTTTAGTTTCCTCTCTCTGCTAAACATTTCCAAGACTTCCAGTGTTGCCTCTGTGGATCCTTGTCCCATCAAGCAGTTCTTAAGCAATCCACTGAACGACGCTGCCTCACAACCTGAAACCAGCTGCTGTTTCCAAATGGAAGTAAAATGGCACCTTCCCTGGTACCTTTTCAGGTAGGCCATTTCCTTTCTGCTTTTTTTCTTTTCTTTTCTTTTTTCTTTTTTTGCTATGGATATCAGCTGGATGTCCTTCTATTGAAAATATCCAATAATATGAAATCCAACTAACCTTCAGAAAAGTGGTCAGAATGGCAAGCCATCGCCTCAGCTGTTCTTCTGGACTCAGGAAAAGAGCCACCTCCATGTACTCCAAGACTTGCCGGTCCAGGGTCTCCTGTCGGAAGGAGAGCTGCTGGCGTGGAGGCTCTTCACTACGCTGTGAAGGCTGCTCTCTGACTGCTGACCCATTTCCTCCTTCAGGAAGGGTGGGATCCTGGCTTCCATGCTCATCTGGTGAGTCCGCTTTCTCTTCCAATGCTTTTGGTAGCTCTAGCACAGGTTCCATGCTTTGGTCAAAATGATCTGGAAGAAAATAGAACAAAAACATAGAATAACAGAATTGGAAGGGACCTTCGAGGTCTTCTAGTCCAACCCATTGCCCTATACCATTCTGGATAAATGGCCATCAGTCTTTTCCAACAACCTCTCTTCTCTGTGACAGCCCCTCAAGTACTGAAAGACAGCTATCACGACACCCCTAATCCTTCTCTTTAATAGGCCAGATATACCTACTTTCCACAACTGTTCATTGTGCAGTTTAGCCTCCAGAAGCCCAGCCATCTTTATTGCTCTTTTCTACATTCTTTTTAGAGTCTCAACAATTATTTTTATCTTCATGACCAAAACTGGACTCAACATTCCAAGGGTGTCTTCACTAGTTCAGTATAAAGCAGTATACTTGCCTAATTTTGAACTATATTATCAAGCAACAAGTTTAATGTGGATCAAAGAATGAATAACTTTAAGAAATACGAGATTATTGAACTTGGAGGGACATGATTTGTTGATGGGATGGCATGCCTTTTTATGGTATAAAGGAACCAAAATACAGGGGTACTTTAGAAGACATCAGATATGCAAAGCTTTGTGGTTGAATTGGGAGAAGGTTAAAAAACATCATTATTTGAAGATTCCAGTCTGGGTATCTACAATTGAAGCTTTTTCATATCCAGTAATATTTAAAGGGGAACAAATTGTTAGATATAGTGAGTTATTGGAGGAAAAGGGTGAATTTAAGTTAAAGCAAGATCTAGAAGATCAGGGATGTGAGATGGATTGGTTTTCATATTTGCAAATATTTTCTAGATATCGAGAAGATCTCAAACAAGAAGGTTTTTATAATGTTTTGACTAATCTAGATAAGATATTAATGGGTTCTGATGACTATGTAATTAAAAAGTTATATGGATATTTGTCAGAGGTAAAATTGGAAGAAGAGCAAGTTAAAGAATCAATGATAGCGTGGGGGGGAATTTTGGTTATGGTATTGATTTAGAGAAATAGCAAAAATTGTGGTCAGATAATTATAAAATGACAGTGTCTACAGCATATAAGGAGAATTTGTATAAGATGTTTTACAGGTGGCATCTACCCCCAACGAGGATAGCCAGAATGTTCAAGAATAAATCGGAGAAATGTTGGAAGTGTCATCAGACCCCAGGATCATATTACCATATGTGGTGGACATGCATAGAAGCAAGGAGATATTGGACACATGTGGTTGGAAAAAATGATAAAAAGACACATTGATTTTAAACCAGAGATATTTTTATTAGGGATCTTACCAGAGACATTCAATAAAGAATTGCAATATTTAATTGTGAATATTTTAACAGCGGCTAGAATTGTATTTGCTAAAAACTGGAAAGGAGAGAAGATACTTACTGATGAAGAAATTATTAAGAAAATGCTGGACTGTGCTGAAATGAGTAAATTGACATTTGAAATAAGAGAACAGGAAGATAAACAATATTATTTGATATGGGAGTTATTTTATCAATGGATAGACAATAAAACATGGAGATGAAATATGATATATGAAATGAAATTAAGATAAAATGTGTAAACACTTATTTTCTTTTAGGGGAAAAGAACATTTGTCATATATTGATATTTTGAAGATTTGGGGAGCACGAAAGGATTTTAACCGACCAAAACACTGTCTGTAATTGTTTGAAAGGATGATGTTTTTATGTTGTTTTTGTTTGAAAATTAAAAAAATTCTTTAAAAAAAAGTATAAAGCAGTATCAACACTTCACGTGATCTTCATATATCTAAGGCACTGTAGTGCTTTCATTCATAATTAAAGCACACTTTGGTGCTATCTAAATTTGGCAGTGGATTGTTTCTGAACAGGAAAGGGACATATTAGGATAGGGAAGCAGCTGCACCATGGCCATCTTCCAAAGGCCAAAAATTCAGAGATGGTTTCCCACAACATTCCTTTGCCTGGGATATAAAGATAATAACCATATATAATAACCGAGAGCCTGTTTTGTGCAAGTGTTAAGGCATCAGACTAGAAACCAGAAGAAGATGTGTTCTGGTCCCATCTGTAGCCCAAAGCCAACTGGGTGACCATGGGCCAAGTCACTTTCTCTTGGCCCTGGGAAGGAGGCAGTGGCAAACCACTTCTGAAAAACCTTGAGATATACTGTATAAACTTAATGTCTAACAAATAGCTCTGTTTCCATGACTGCTTGCACCCACCCACTTGATAAGACTAGTTTCATTCTGAGCTAGTCCTGTATGCCCTTCCCCTTTCTCGGAGTTTCATAAACACACAAGACATTGTATCTTCTTCACCATATATATATATATTTTTCCAAGTCAAGACTTGGTCTTTCATATGCCAGACTCATCATCAGATAAGCCATGAATACCATAATGTCTTGATAAATCATGGTTTCCACCTAACACATTTTAGTACAATTGAGAAGAAGCAGAATAGCATATCAGCACACCTAAAGTCTAATTTTATCCCAGGCATGTTCTAAAGATCTTGCAAACTGACCTCCTGCTGCCTACGACTTACCATTTGCGGCATCCCTCACTTGTGTTATGTATTATCACCATACACTCTGTGGCCTCACCAAGAAAAGACTGTCCGTATAAATGGCTAAACATGTCTCCAATTTATCTTTGCAACTTGGTCAAAAAAAATGTGAACTACAGACATGTCAGCAATTGCTCAAGTGACTCTGTGCAAAATCAGATTAACATTAACTAAGATGAAAACAAGAAGACACTTAGAAAATAGTAACAACAACATCCCATAAACATCACTATAGAGGGGAAGGAAACTTCAAGAACCAAGAAATAAAATCCCAGCTTCAGAACCCCATTTTAAGGACAGGCTCTGTGCTCTGTACAAGACTTTCTGCCATGCAGACAAGTTCCTATAGGCTAAAACTCCAGCACCCTGATTTGCCCTGGCAAATTATTCATCTTTGTAACTTGAATGTTTGCCTTTTGTTATCTTCTACAAGTAACACTGAATCAACACAACATTTTAGGAACATGTCTGAGGATGCTAGAATTCCAAAATGAAGAGCCATTTGGAACTTCTAATATTTCTATTTTACTGGAGAGCAAACAAGGTTTGAAAGGAGACAGTGTAATTTGGCCAAGATCCCTTCTCAATCCAAAGAATTCCAAGATAAACTGAAATTTTAAATATCTGCACCCATAACTTCTGGAGGCAAGTCATTCCCTTGGTTAATTGGTTTCATTGTCAGGAAATTTCTCCTTAATTCTAGGCTGGTTCTCTCCTTGATGAATTTCCATCCATTGCTTCTTGTTTTGCCTTCTGGTGCTTTGGAAAATAGTTGACACCCCCCCCTCTTCTCTGTGACAGCCCTCAAGTACTGGAAGACTGCTATCATGTCCCCCTAATCCTTCTTTTCACTAAACTAGACGTACCTAGTTCCCACAACCATTTATAGTACAGTTTAGCCTCCAGACTCCTTATCATCTTTGTTGCTCGCTCTTCTCCGCACTCTTTCTAGGGCACCTTTTTTGTATTGTGCTGACCAGAACTGGACATAGTCATGGGTGCAGGAGAGAGCTGTGGGGCCGGATCTAGAGCTAGGGCTCTTCAGAGTTGCATCTCTACCACTTTCTCACTAATGCCCCCGACTTCACAGCAATGTTAACCACAGCACAAACACACACTCCCCTCCCCCAGAGGCTTTAACCAAGCAGAAGGGACACAGACCTAAACATATGTGGTTGGGCCCACAGCACCAGTGACCTCTCCAATTCCACAGAACTAGCAAGTTTAACTCCTCCCAGGTAACAGCACAAAACCATGTGTCGTTTTACACAGCAATACAAGCTTCTTTCCAAACGTTTCATTTGGAAGCAACTCTACAAGCATTACAGAGATCAATTTCTGAAGACCCCAAGGAGGGCAAATTTGGACCTACCTGTGCAAGTTTTGTCCTGAGCTGGTTGCATTTCTAAGCAAGCAAGAAAAGGAAAGCAGCTTTTGACAACTTTCCTCTGTTATTCATTTGACTAGGCAGCCGTGCTTATTTCCTGGCAAAAGCAGAAGTTGAGGAGCACAAATAGATCATAGCTTGGCTGGAGGTAGAAAAGGCAATGGGGGGGGGGGGCGGGGAGTTTCTGGCCAGGCTTTGCGGAACTGATCACCCCAAAACGAATGATGGAGCTGTGACCCGTGGCCATCGAATGGGAAGCCCCTGGGTGGGATCATTTCTCAGAGGAAGCTCTCCTATCTTTCTGACTGGGATTTTCTTTCTTTCACTTTGAAATGGTTCCTCCATTAGTTTTCTGGGGCAGGGAGTTTCTCAGAGTTTCTCCATTTTTGAAATGCACCGGAGCTTTTGAAAATCATGTTTCTTTTCCTGGAAAAGAGGCCCACCCACCCAGAATTCACAAAAGCCAGGGATTCACTGTCTGCCTGAATTTTTATCTAAATAATTATTTACCTGTCCATTCAACAATCATGTGACTGCCAGCTGAGCCAAGCAAATAATTCTTCTTCCCCATTTAAGGAAATGCAGAAGGAGAAGAAAAGGAAAGGGGAGACTGGGTTCTGCACCACAAAATCTGCCCAAATAGCAAATCTGTTAGTTGCTAACTCCAGTATTGGTTACTTCTACCCATAGCACCTTGAAAGGTGAAGAATTTTATCATAATCTTCTCACTAAAAGATTACTGAGTGAAGCTAATATAAAGTTTTTAATCAGCTGCTCTAACTTCCTTCACCTGTTCTAATTTGCCCTCTTTCCCCATCTGATCCCTTTTAAAGGTATTTCTGTTAAAATGGTGGGAGAACAAATATATTGAAACCTAAATGATGATGTATGGTTACATCATCCCCAACTTCACTTCTTTCTACAGAATGAATTAGGATATTCAGAATATATCAATAGCAATAGCACTTAGACTTATATGCCGCCCCATAGTGCTCCACAGCACTCTCTGAGAGGTTTACCAAAGTCAGCATGTTACCTCCAACAATCTGGGCCCTTATTTTAGTGACCTCAGAAGGATGAGTCAACCTTGAGTCCCATTGGGATTGAACTCCTGGCAGTGGGCAGAGTTTGCCTGCAATGCTGCGCCACCACAGCTCCTATTCAGTCTTCCAATGCCACCCTCTGGATGTGAATTTTTGGGCACTGAAAGGTTGCGATCCAGTTCACCACCTTCTCAAGGGCAATTCTCTTCCATAGGAAAAGCAGCCTCCTGCAGCACCAGGTGATTCAGAATAATCGGATGATATGAATTCCACCTGCCTGGTGGAGCTGGCTGAGCCACGCAGGAGAGACTTGTCTCTGGAATTTTGATGCGAAAGAGGGGAATGGGAGACGATGTTTTCAGTCTGGTCATTACACAATATTTCAATTGTGCAGTTTTAGCAAGCCAGACTCATAAGCAAAAGAAAGAAGTCCACAGTGATGGTCAAGAGCTGAGTACCATAGTGAGTTGAGTGTGAATCAATAAGAGTGGGAATTCCAAATTTTGAGCAAGACAGAAATTGTGGTGCAACTGGAGGATGAGACAGTTATATTAAAAGATGCCTCTAAGCTTTGCTCCCATTCTGCTGCTGGCATTTAAGCATTCAAGGGGCCTCAGTTTCACAATTTAAAAATTCTCCTCTGCTGACCTAGGAGAACGTCTTCCCCATTTAATTCAGTCACGGATGCTCTCAGCTCACAGTGAGTCACTCTGTTCCAGGCATCCATGGTGCTTCCACTTGGCCTACATGTGGGTGTGTGGCCAGGGCTAGGTGACTCACCTTGGGTTTCCCAAGTCACGAGCACCAGCTTGTCCTGAAGCCCTTCTGCCTTCCTTGGTCAGGCGATCCTCACGCCGAGTAGCTCAGATGGGTAAATTCCCAAATGCTTCTAACTATTTCCAAGCAGAGATTCATGGCACCATCAAGTTGAAGGTCAGTGTAATGAAGTGCTTTGAGGGATTATGCCTAGCAGCCTAGCTAATTGCCTCGCCTCCGTGCCTTGCCCGCTCTGCTCACCAAAGGTAAGCATGCCACCTGCTCGCCCTTCGCCTCAGGTCTGGGCCCAGGGAGGCCCCATTCCCCAAGGCCCCAGTCAGAGCCTCTGCCCATTCGCCCTTCGCGTTGGCCAGATTGGGGAATGCACCATTCCCTGGCTCTGGCCTTTCCTGGGGCCTCCGCCCGCATGCCACCCACTCGCCCTCCCCCTCGCTCATCTTCGTCTATGCCTTGGTGGGGCTGGGGGCAGGGCTCGGCCAGTGAACCTTCAGCCGCTGGTAGTTTTTGGCTGCCTTCTGAGCAGCTCCGCTGTGATGCCTTCCTTCCGGTGCAGCAGTCCGTTTTCCTGGTCGGGTCTGGCCGCAAATGGCACTGACAGGCAATGGGGTACACGTGCGCGGCTGGCGCGAAGAACAGGGCGCCGATGGGACTTCTTCAGGCTTCTGTTTCAGCCTGTAGTTTTCAGTAGTTTAGGATGCAGAAGCCTACAGCTGCCGCCTCTTTTGGCGTGAGAAAACTACCCAAAACTACAAGGTGAAAAAAAGGGCTGAAGTCCTGTCGCCGCCCTGTTCTTCTCGCTGGCCGCGCACGTGCACCACGTTGCCTGCCGGTGCTCGTGCATGGTTGCACCCCATTGCCAGACCCACTCAGGAGAATGGCCTACTGCACCAGTGGGACGGCGTCGCAGCAGAGCTGCTCGGAAGGCAGCTGGACTGTGGTGTCCCTTTAATGTACTTCGATGTGGGGGGAGGGAGAGACCATAAAGGGACAGGCCGCAGGAGCTGCCTTTTCTGCCAATTCTGTGGGCGTAGCTTGGTGGAGTCATGTGGCTGAGTGGGCATGGCCAACTTGATTGTAGCAAAATTTGAATCCCACCACTGGGTTTAACTGTATCCTGCCCAAGATCCCCAGCTAGGCATTAATAGGCCAGGGAAGAAGGACTGGCTCATCTGATGGATGATCTTTTAAGTCACTTTAGGCCTGGGCTGCAAGAAATGTAAGATTCCCATGAAAGATGTTACTGTATACATAAAACCTTTTCAAAACTCAATCTAACAAAATAAAGTTGCCCCTATTTATGATGGGGTCAATCTTTATGGTTTTTTAAAAGTACTTTGAGAACTAGTTTGGTGTAGTGCAGGGTGTCAAACTTGATTTCATTGAGGGCCACATCAGGGTTGTGTTTTACCTCAGGGGGCCGGTGAGGGGAGGCACATGGCCAGGGTGGGCATGGCCAGCTTGACATCATTCGTGTCGGGGGTGCCTGTGGTGGCCTGAGCACTCTGCCAGTGAAAACGTGCTCCCAAGCTCCGTTTTCGGCTGCGCCGGCCTCCTGCAACCTTCTGCCAGAGAAAATGGAGCTCTGTTTTTGCTGGCAGAGGCACCACAGGCCGGTCCTTCATTGTTTCCAGGGTGGCCCCACGGACCAGATCTAAGCACCCCATGGGCCGGATCTGGCCTGCGGGCCTTGAGTTTGACACCCCTTGTGTAGTGATTAAGGCATCAGGCTAGAAACCAGAGACTCTCGGTTCTATTCCCGTGTTGGACATTAAAATTGCTGGGTGATCTTGGGCCAGTCACTTTCTTTCAGCCCTAGGAAGGAGGCAATGGTAATCATTTCTGAAAAAACCTGCCAAAAAATATGTACAGGCAGTCTTCAAAAATTGGACTTGATTGAACAGTTAGTTTTGGTGGACAAAACTAACATTGAATTTTTTGTATGTTAAAGCATATAAAAATGGCTCAGTTTGCAGAAAATACACTAAAAATGTATGTCATCAAATGGAAGTAAAATTGTTGCAAGAAGTTAGTCTGATGCTCTCTGCCGTGGCCAGAATGTTCTGCTTTTACAGGGAAAATGTAGGTGTAGAGAGCATTCACGCACTTCTTTCATGGTTCAGTGAACAAACCTTATAATCCCATTCTATTGTCACTTCTACAAAAAATCTGCAAAATCCCTGGTATTTGTGCAATGCAGGTAATATAAATGAGGAAGGGAGTGGAGGATTGTCCCCCATGAAGGTCTGATATTCATTCAGCTGGGCGTCCCCTTCCTAATTAGCAATGGTTCAAAGCCAGCAGGTGCCCTGTTCAGCCTGGGGTGAAAAAAGCCCACAAGGGCAAGAAGGCCTGAAGCTCTCCTCAGTTGGCTACTAGCACAGCAGGAAGGCGAGTTCTGCCTGCTTTGCTTCACAAATGTGTTTTTCTGCCTCCAACACTAAGGTGACCAGACATCCCGCTTTTGGCGGGACAGTCCCGATTTTCAACAATTTGTCCCGCGTCCCGGGGCATTTTTAAAAAGTCCCGATTTTTGGAAGGAATGCAGGACAAGCTAGGGAACGGTTATATAACTAATTGATTTATATTAAAATGTTGAATTTGTATTAAACAACTGTAATATTACATAATTAACCAATGTGAGGATGGATATAAAAATAAATGACAATGGGAAGGGGTATAATATAGAAGTGAAAAATTGAATTTGATTAAGATTAGAGATGAGGATGAAGGGTAATATTGGTTTTTTAAAAAAATAGATGAGGAATAAATATGGCAAAAAGGAAATATAGAAATTGTAAATTTAAGTGAAATGACTAAACACTGTTTAAATTTGTGAACCGGCCCGAATACTCTGTTCAAAGAAAATACATTGTATGTTTGTATGTGTGTTTCTAATTATTGCTATTTATTCATATTTGTTCTCTTTTATTCTTTAAAGTTTAACAATTCATTCTTTATCTTAATATCTTTATATTTGTTTGGGGTTGGTTTTCTTCCCTTTCATCTTTTTTATTGTATAGCAATCTTTCTCCTCAAACCTACCACCTCTCTCTTTCCTTTCCTTCTTACTTTCTCTTCCCCCCCCCTCTTCTTCTCCTCCTCTCTTCCTCCCTGTCTTAACCTCACTCCTACTCTAATTTCCCTTCCTTCATCCCTCTCTATTGCTGTATCCTTTTATGCACATGGACTACTCAGAGGGCTGAAAAAGTTATTTTTGACCGGTCCTCACACTTTTGACCAGTCCTCGAACTTACAACTGTCCTCACATTTATGTTTTTGCCCTATCTTGTCACCATGGTGAAGAGAAGCAGTTGTGAAATGAGTGACACCGTTTTTAAGAATGCTACAATGGGCATAAATGATGACCAGTCATAAGTGCGAAGACCTGTCAGAAATGACTTTTTTCAGCCCTCTGGGTAGTCCTTTTGTGCACATGGACTACTCAGAGGGCTGAAAGTTATTTTTGATTGGTCCTCGCACTTTTGACCAGTCCTTGAACTTACGACTGTCCTCACATTTTACGTTTTTTGCCCTATCTTATCACCATGGTGAAGAGAAGCAGTTGTGAAATGAGTGACATGGTTGTTAAGAATGCTGCACAGGCATAAATGTGAGGATGGTCATAAGTGTGAGGACCGGTCAAAAGTGCGAGGACCTATCGGAAATGACTTTTTTCAGCCCTCTGAGTAGTCCCTATACACATAGTCATGGCCACCCGGTCACATGACCAGCCAGCCATGCCCACTCAGTCACATGACCTCCAAGCCACGCCCACAAAATAAGCCACACCCACAGGTGTCCCTCTTTACCAATGTTAAAATCTGGTCACCTTATCCAACACACACAGCCTGTCTGTAGCGAGTCATCCTCATGCAGGTTGAGGGGTCTCCTCTGCTTCTGTCATCCCCACCCTTCTCTGAGCCCCCTACCCAGGTGTCCACCCCCTGGTGTCCAGGGCCATTTGCATTTGGGCAGCGCTCCTCATGTGCCAGAAAGCCACCCCTTCCTCTTTTTGGGGATGGCTGGAGAAGTGGAGGGGGGGAGGAGAGGAGGAGAGGACGATGGTCTTTGGGGTGCCAGCAGAGCCGGCTAGCTGCTAGAGGCCTTTCTCTAGTAATCCCAGGCAGGTCAGTCTTGAAAGCCAGGTCATTCCTCTTAACTAAGACAATCCTGACATCTTGTGGCCAGGCAGGCTCATTACAACAAACATTTTCTAGCAATTGAGCACGAGTCCTTTTGGCTATTCTGCATATCAGGAAATAGAATACAGAAAGGAGATTTCAGAGGAAGCCTGATTTCAGAGAGGATTGCTTAACTTTAATACTAAGTTTCTATTTAATCCTTCTGCCAAAAGGCTCAACTTAACCTTTAAGTTTCCCCCTCCACTCGAATCCTTGGACAGCCCTCAGACTCCCCCGGGCGCCTCTAGGGGGGAGCAGAAGACTGAACTAAGTCTATGAATAAAATCTCAGAAGCCCTAACCTCTGTTAGGTTCAGAGTAAATGGAGAGCCTGGGTGAAGCTATCTCTGTAGGGACATTAAATATCCCCTCTTAGCAAAATGCTCCCTTTCAAAGAAACTTTTATTGAAAAGCAACCATTTAAGAAAAATCCCCAGAGGGAATGTTTTTTATTTTCAATTAATCCATTTCCCCCCTCTCTTATTTTGTTTCTTATAACGTTTCTTTGAGTCAGCTATTTTTTAAATGATCATGGTAAAGCAGAGTTAGTAGCTGTGGAGCTTCAGGCTGGGCAGGATATGAAGATGAGTTTTGTGGGTTGGTAAGAAATGCCACTGTAGGAGAAGCAAATGTCGGTTTGTTGATGTAGAAGAAATGTACAATAAAGGGATCGAGTGGGCCTCGAGTGGGTTTTGGACAGTTATAGAACTGGGTATTGTTTGCTCAAGTCAGAAACAAAGTACACAAAAGAATAAATGGAATATGTAATTCAGCACTAAATCAAGCATTGGTTGGTTGTTTCATGCATTTATAGATAAAGGTACACTGACTGTGTGATAGGGGCATGTTGATTGAGGGTATGAATTTCTCTGTATTTGTGTGTGCATCTGCTAAGAACCCAAACGATTTTCAGCAAAGGTTAGTTTAGTTTAGTTTAGTTTAGTTTAGTTTAGTTTAGTTTAGTTTAGTTTAGTTTAGTTTAATTTATCCTATTTCTATGCCGCCCAACTCCCAAGAGACTCTGGGCGGCTTACAATAGAAATAATACAAACAGTGAACATATTTTTTTTTAAAAAAAACCATTATAAAAGCATTTTAAAAACATTAAAAACACATGCACACCATCCATGGCCGGATCTCACAAGATTGAACAGCGAGATCAACGGCCCCAGGCCTGCCGGAAAAGCCAGGTCTTCACCGCTTTTCGGAAGGCCAATAGGGTGGGGATAGTCCGGACCTCAGGAGGTAACTGGTTCCAGAGAGCTGGGGCAGCCACAGAGAAGGCCCTCCCCCAGGGGCCCGCCAGCCGGCATTGTTTAGCTGACAGGACCCGGAGGAGACCAACTCTGTGGGATCTTACCGGTTGCTGGGAGCTATGCGGTAGAAGGCGGTCCCGAAGATAGCCTGGCCCTGAGCCATGTAGGGCTTTAAAGGTAATAACCAATATATGATATGAGAGGCAGCATGGATCTGAAATTAATCGATCAAAGACCAAAAAAGAAAACTATTTTGGCAGAGAAGATAACAAATGCAGGTTATTGATAAATTGTAAAACGAGAGAAAATAAACTACTGTGACCTTAATGCAACTGTAGTTGCTTGGTGCAATTGTGAAAGTATCCCAACCTCAGCCATTTCTAGCTAAATGAACTTCGAATCCCAGAATTCCATGGCCAGCAAAACTATTGATGAGAATTCTGGCAATTGAAGTCCAGACAGCTGGAAGGCGCCAAAGTAAGGGAAATATTGCTTAATGTTTACTAAAGAAAATAATGGATGGAGGAATTTTAAAGGCATGCTACTTCAGGGAGGAAGTTCAGAGTAGTATATGGTCTTTTCTGGGAAATTAAAAGTTTGTTTGGAAGAAATGAAGACAGCTGTGGATAAATGGCCTTTTGCTTGCTTAGTCATATAATGGTTCCTCTTTTAATCTCATACTTTTATTTCTTTAGCTGACTATTTGTTACTCCTTTTCTGAGCCTTGTGTAATGCCGTGTACATCAAACTGGATAACATGACATTGTGTATGTATCCATCAGGTCAAAACGCGTCCCTGGATAGGAATTTACAGGGTAAATTATAGAGGGGGATAATTAGCTTATTTTGAAATTCTAGTTTTCCAAGAACGTACAAAAATATTAATGCTGTTGGCCTCTGCGCCCAGACTGGCAACTCCTGGTACAACACTCCACTACCCTGCTTCGGTAGGATGTTGAGCACTGTGGCCTTTGCGGATGTCAGCTTCTCTAAGAAGATGGCAGGGCCTGGATGAGCAGACCTTGGACCAGAGTCCTCGAGAGACAGTGCTTGGCTTGTGTTTGAGAGGCACTGGTCAGACCTTCTGCTCGGAGCTGGTTCCTCTCACGTGAAGGAATCCTCAGAAAGGTTGACTTTCTTTTTCCTGCTCCGATGATGGAATGATTATTGTCATAACTCTGGCAACCGCTGTGAAAGGCTGCAGCTTCTTTTGCGAGAGCTTCCTGCTCTCACTCCCATTAATGAAAGCTTCACCCTCCGGCTGTCTGGCAATTTGCTGCTATGATTCTCCTGCCTGAGCTTAACCGACTCCAGTGAGCAGCTGCTTCCTTGACAGCTTAAGACCTGGAGCATCAACAAGGATAATTGGGAGGTGAGTAGCCCTTCCTTGGGCACATGAGGAAGACGCCGGCTACAGTAACCAAGGGCTGCCGTAGATTTGCACAGAGGGTTAATTAACTGCATTGATGAATACACTTGATTTCTGGAATTAGGTTGCAAACACCTGCATTAGTAACACTGCAGCCTGAGCAACAATTAAGACTTGCATTCTTTGGAAATCCTCAAGCAGCCTCACCTATCAGAATTCCTGCTAGCACAGATCCCTTGCTCTTCCCCTTCGTTTCTATCCCAACGTTAGAAAGTTGGAAAGAAATGGGGCAGGACTGTCCCTCCGGCCGTTTGTTGGCAGAGTAAGACTCCGAACTGAAGAAAAGGAGAAGCTGGGAAAATAGAAACTGAGCCAGATCAGGCTGGGGGCTGCAGGGAATTATTCAGGAAAGAGCCAGGGAGAGGCAGGAGTTCCCGTGCCCATTGCCAGCTACTTGGCTGCGCCCTTCCTGCCCGTATCTGAGCCCCTGCCATTACGCCTTGGGCCACCTCTGGGGCCTCGCTGCATAGCCTGCGCCTTGGCTCCCGCCTCGCGTAGAGGGGGGGGGGGGGGGGGGGTGGGCCCCCCCCTGCCTGAGGGGTTTTTTTTTGGCCCCCGCCGGCAGGGCGCCCCCCCCCCCCCCGCCGTGCCGGGGCCCCCCCCCCCTCCCGCTG
>WNWU01013721.1:5872647-5965893 GCA_012654045.1 Ptyas mucosa
GGGGCCGCGCGCGCGGGGGGGCGCCGCCGGCGCGGGGCCGGGGGGGCGGGGGGGGGGCGGCGGGGGGGGGGGGGCGCGGTGCGCCCCGGGGGGGGGGGGGGGGGGGGGGGGGGGGGCGTTCCCTCAATCTGCTGCGGGATTTTCATCTGGACTCCGGACTGAAGACGCGTCCGGCTCCGTTGCCCGAGTGGCCGCCGCTCGGCTTCTCTAGGCTGTAACATCTCCGAGTATACTCCGCAGCTCCCGTTTGTCCCGCCCGCTCTGCGCTCGCTGCAAAAGAGCCCCGAAGACGTTTGCTCGAGGAAAGGATATTTGCGCCTCATCCTGCAGCCGAAGAAACCTATTTGGGCGCTTCAGTCCTGACCTCCGCGGAATCTGCGCGGGGCGGGGCGGGACAGGCTCTGCTACTTTGCGCTGCAGCCGGCATCTGGAGGGCGGCGGGGCCTGGGAAGAAGCTTGACGCTGAATCCCGGCGAGGCTCAAGCCCCGGAAGCGAAGGCCGGGACCTCGGAGCGACGCCCCCCGCCCTTCGCCGCCAGCCAGGAGGAGGAGGCGGCCGGGCAAGACGCGGCCTGCCCAGGGGAGCTGCAGGCCTCACCGGAGACTTCAAATAGTTGAGCGACGGCTCCTAATTGGCGCCGAGCGGGGCCGAGGCGGGATGGGCGGCCACAGGCCTCCGCAGCCAGGGAGGCGGCCGTTGCTCTCCCGCTCCGGCCGCCGTCCCCGCGCGCCCGATGCCCGGCTTCCCGCTCGGCCGTTGCTGCCTCCTGACTGCCTGCCCCGGCTCCGGCTGCTGCGCCGCCCGCAGAGGTGAGAGCCGCCAGGGCGGAGCGAGGGGCGCCGCCGTTACCTCCGGGCACGGTTGGTCCCGAGCCCGGTCCCGTGCCGCCCTCCCAAACGCTTTGGATTCCGACCCGGGCCTTCTGTGGGGCAAGGAGGGTGGTCTCTGGGCGCAGCAATCGCGCCTTTGATCCGGGGGGGGGGGGAAGGGGGCGGCTTTGGTTAGACTGGCGGGTCGTTTGCTTCCAGTGTTCTTTGTGAGCATATGGGCTACTTTCACCAGCCAGGAGGTTTCCACCAGACTTGTGTTGTGCATCACAGTTCTATTTTGGAGAAATCGGGCCGGGTACCAGGGCTGGGAAATGCGCCCCCAGGAATCAACTTCTCTGGTGCTGAAGGGGTGCATTTTAGCCAGCTGAACCCGCGTCTCCTTGAGTAGGCCAGCTACCCCGGCCTCGGGCAGGAGTTTGGGACAGCATAAAAGCATGTGGATCGCGTTGGGTTCCTCTTCCTTTCTTGATAGGCTGTTGGAGGGATATTTCCAAGCAGACGGCCATTAAAGGGGAGGCTAGGGCTCTCCCTTCCCCCAGGCAGGGTCACCCAGCCAGGTGCTGAATTAGAGGGTTTCGAAGCCTTCCAACCAGCCCTGGACGGGCTCTCCTGTGCTTTCTGCTCTGCTAAACATGTCAGGAATTGAGCCCACCTGGAAAGAATACTTTTCACCCTAGCAACTCATCAGATTTGTCATGGGAGTTTTTTTCAGACTAGGCAGAGAGATCTTTCCCTAAGCCCTAAACTGAATATTGGGCAGAAGGGACAGTCCAGAGGGGGTTGTGGTGAAGGCAAATAAAACACCCAGATGGTCTCTGAGGCCAGGATGGAAAGTGCTGAACATGCGTAACAACACAGGGATACCAAGCCCAGGTTTAGGGTAGCAAAGTTGATTTTTAGTCCTTATCTTTCTCCCCAAAGTCCTGGTGTTGATCTGTTTCAGAATTCTTTGAGACTCCATCCTCCCTTTCCTCATCATGGCATACAATGTGAAAGGATCCCCTGCTTCCTAATTTTAAGAAACCATGCTAGATATGCAAATAATGTTTTCAAACCCAATCATACTGATTCCATACTCGCAACCGCCTTTTCCATTTTCCACCTATTTGGTTGTTGTGTATGTCCCTAAGCAGGACATGTAATGGGTAAATAGTATTTATTGGTTTATTGTTAAATAAGAACATGTATATGGTCTGCCAACTGAAACAATGTAACTCTGGGTGGTAGACAAAAATCACTAAACACAATGACACATACATTTACCCCTAACAAAATGAAACAATTAAATGGCAATCAGAACCCAAAGCTTTCTCTGCTCGTCCTTTCCCAAGTCTCAGGGAAAGGCTGAGCCTTCATCTGCCTCTCTAAAGGAGCTGCGTGTAGACTGACTTGGGTGCAAAATGCATCTGCCCTCCAGTTTCTCCTGCGTTTCGTGCTCAGGGCCCTCTGGGTCCCCGTATCTCCTCCCATGCGTAGAGCTGCAGCTGTGACAACGATTGCTTCCTCTGTTTGGCAGGTATTTTTGGTCAGCGCTTGGAGGACACAGTCCGCTATGAAAAGAAGTTTGGGCAGCACCTGGTGCCCCTTCTGGTGGAACAATGTGTGGACTTCATCCGGGTGTGTGGCCTGACCGAGGAGGGGTTGTTCCGCCTGCCTGGGCAGGCCAATCTGGTCAAGGACCTCCAGGACTCCTTTGACGGCGGGAAGAAGCCCCAGTTTGACAGGTACACGGGTCACTTCCCAAAGAACCGCTGAGGGAGCTGCAAGGCCCTTGCCAGACTAGGGGACCGACTCTGCCCTGCTTGGAACTGCAGGATGGTTCCTTTATTTGCTTAGGGGTATTATGAGATCCCCCCAAGCTGTGTCCCAGGGTGGTAGAAGATTAAAAGAGTGAAACAATATGGCAATAAAACAAGTATAGAACCATACAAACCTTCATTTAATATGGTGCCGTGTAGGTGTGTTAGACGGCTTCTCTCATCTCCTCTAGCCAGAGTGGCCATTCAACATGCTGATTGGGTTTACAGCCATACAGCCCTATGTAAGGTGAGTTGCCATGATCTGCTTGAGTGATATTGAGGCCATGAATTAAGACAGTGAGCGAGGTTCTCCTGCGCCAAACAAGGCTGCAACTCGTGTACCAGTTGGAGGCAGGCAAAGGGCCACTAGGTACTGTTTCCACCTGCTGCTGCAAAGGCAGGATAGGTGAGTCTAGAACAGTTTCTCAACCTTGGTAGCTTGAAGATGGGTGGACTTCAACTCCCAGAATCCCCCAGCCAGCACTGCTAGCTGGTCTAGAAGGATGCTCCCCAAAGAGCTTGTGAATTTCCTGTTTCAGGGTAATGCCTGCCAGCCAGAAATAATATGGATGGGAAAACTATGATGGAGAAGCAGTCTCTCCATCTTGTCTAGGTTCAGTTTCGATCTATTTGGTCCCATCCAGACCCCGACAGCCTCCGAGGATGATGAAAGGACATCAACGGCATTTCCCCTATTAATGGGGGTAGCAACAGAGAATTGGGTATCACTCAAACAGTTGTATGTCCTCACCCAGCAGCTGGGCATAGATTTGAAAGAGCAAACGAGAGAGGACAAACTTGTCTTTCCTACAAAGCAAAGGCCAAACTTTCCTCCCTCACAGCCATCGACTGGACCTGTCCGCCCACCGGAAGGAGCAAATCGACGGCAAAACTGCGCTCCAATTCCAGCTGCCCAAGCTCCTGCAATAAGACGCCCTAAGCTGTCGGTGATTGGTTGGTTACCAAAACTGGCTTTTGTAACTGTTCTACAGGTATAACAGAATAACAGAATTGGAAGGGATCTTTGAGGTCTTCCAGTCCAACCCCTTGCTCAAACAGAAGGAATGATGAATGAATTAGGGACTGGGCCAATTGGCATCCGCTCTTACTAACTTAGGAGATGTGCAGTATTCCACTCCATCGATTGCCTGTCAGCATTCAAGGCAGGATAACCTTTTGGGTGTGTAGCATATCCTGAGTGCTGCTCTTAACTGGGCTAGAAGGCAACGGCCTGAAAGAGGGAGAGCGCCTGATTCCTGCCATTTCTGTTTCCTCCTCACATTTGCTGTCTCTCATTGTGCCTAAGGGAAATTCCAACGTCAGGGTCCTATCTCCAGAGAGTGAGGGAGCTGCCTGTGTACTTGCTTGGTCCCTAAGTATAGCACTCCTGTCGTCATTCCGGCCGCTCAACAAGTTTTTTTTTAAATCAATGAAGTTTGAAGCCCATCATCATCACCTGTCCCATCTTTATCCAAGGCAACAGTTTTTTCTGCCTGCCTGCTGCTGAACCCCCTCCTCGGCCTTTCTTGCAGAAATACGGATGTCCACGCAGTAGCCTCCCTTTTGAAGAGATACCTCCGAGAGCTTCCCGAGCCCGTCATTCCTTTTACGAATTACCAAGACTTTCTCTCCTGCAGCCAGTTGCTTTCCAAGGACAAAGGCGAGGTCAGTGGATTCAGCACAAGTAATTATCTAAGGGAAAAAGCAGCAACGGGGGTCTGGGGATGGTGGGAGGGAGGCAGGCTATACATTGCACCTCATTCCTGCTGCCTTCAGGTGAGGAGGAGGAAGATGCTGAGGCAGCACCAGCACAATGGTCTAAAGATAGGAGGGGGGATGGCTAAAGGTGTGCAAACTCTGAACCCCTTTTGCCCCTCCAGTGTGTACTGGATAAAAGCAGCCAAGTCATGTTCAGGCATTAATCTTTCATTTGAGATTAGGTGTCAAAGCAAGGAATTTTCCAGTTCGTATCAGGAAAAGTTACAAGTTCTTGAAAGGGGCCTGGTGGCTCAGCAGACTAAAGCAGTGTTATTAACTGTTATTAACATCAGCTGTCTGCAATTACTGTAAATTAGAATCTCAGCAGGCTCAAGGTTGACTCAGCCTTCCATCCTTTCTAAGGTAGGTAAAATGAGAACCCAGATTGTGGGGGCAATAAGCTGACTTTGTATAAAATATATACAAAAGTATGAAGGCTATTGCTTAACGCATTGTAAGCCGCCCTGAGTCTCCGGAGAAGGGCGGCATATAAATCAAATTTAAAAAAAAAAGAGTATAGAAAATCCCAGGGCCATACCTACTTTGGAAAATAATTTTTAAGAAATCCTAAAATAAGACAGTGGCAAACCATTCTGTAGTGTTGACAAAAAAGAGCGGAAATGACAAAAACAAGGAATCAAACTCAGCCTAAAGGTTTCTCCAACTTTACTAGTTTAAACTTGCAGTTATAAATACCCATTAATTTAAAAGCTTTTGAAATGTGATTTTTTAAGTTTCATAAAAATGAGCTCTATGTTGACAATGAATTGGGCCCACCTATATCTTGCTTTTTTGGTGTGAAAAATTCACAAAGCAAAAGCTTTCCTCCTCATTTTAGCCTTTCCCTTCTTTATACTGCAGACTTCGGGGCTGGTGTTCCTAAACAGGTCACAATGGGTTGGAAAAGGGGAAGCGCTCAGCCTTTAGGACCTGGGAGGAGGTCCTGGATTCAGGATGCAGAGAGCTCTTAAGAGATTCAGGCCAAGGGCTGAGACCTTGGGGTGGAGCGGGCTGCCATGTGCGTGCACACACACACACACACACACACGCACACACAGAGTATCAGATAAATTTTGCTTAGCTGCTGCGTGAAAAACGGCACCTGCTGTTCCTATTTGTGTGGTCCTTCAGGGAACTCGGGAACTGACAAAACAGGTGCGCTGCCTTCCTCAGGCCAACTACAACCTCCTCAAGTTCATCTGCAGGTAAGTCCAATCCATGGGCAGGGAAGGGAAAGGAAGGGAAGGGGATCTTGGCTGCAGGTAAAGGAAAAGCCCTCTGCTGCTCTTTTGTTCAGAATTGTTGGGTGGTGCGGCGAAGAGGACTGTGTGGTGTTTGCATCTCTGCCAGAAAAGACATTGGGGCTCTTTAGGGATTTCGGGAGAGAAATAAAAGGTACCTTCAGCACAAGGTTATCGGCTTCATGTTTATGATCTGAACAGGTTTCTTGACCTCTGTATTTATTCCTTATAAGTCTCCCTTTGGGAAGACAAATGTGGGGTTGTCTCCATAACAGATCTGGTCAGGAATGATACGAAGCTCATGATTTAACAAAGATTCTATGGAAAAAGCCTAGTATTATCAATTAAGTTTTAAAATAGATCAGAAAATATTCTTTTTTTTACTGGGGATAAGGCTAATTGACATAAACCCTAACCCTAATCCCAACCCAGAATGAAAATTCTAATTATTGAGGTATTGGTTCAAACAGGGAAGTGGAACCATATGAAATCATAGACGCTACTAGTGATAATGTTGAGTGCCAGTTTGGTGCAGTGAAGGCATCGGGCTAGAAACTGGGAGGCTGGGAGTTCTAGCTCCACTTTATGCACAAGGCCAGCTGGGTAACCTTGGGCCTTTTCTTCTCAGCCCCAGGAAGGAGGAGGCGGAGGTGGTGGCAAAGCACTTCTGAAAAGGGTGCCAAGAAAGTTGCATGGACTTGTCCAGGCAAAATCAGAAGTCAGGACTGACTCAGAGGCAGAAAACAGGAGTGTTAACTATATGTTTTCTGGAGCTGTTTAGGATTGTGAGTAACGCCACATGCAAGCAGGGCTGCCAGTTGTGGTCGGAAGAGAGATTTTAACCCAGAGGACTGGCTCCCAATCTGGATCAGGACTTATTTGTGCAAATCAGGGAACTTTAAACCTTTCCCTGCCCAGTTGCAGCATTTCCAAGTCCCACCCTGATTAGCCTCCTCCCCAAAAAAGCATCTCCAGAGGCTGAGCCGAGCCCGTTGTCCAAACTAGGCATCCGTGTGGATAGCTTGGCCATATGAGGCGCAATAGTTAAGGTTAGAAATCTTGGTCTTTGCCGCTGAGAATTGCTGGTGCTGATAAAATTTTCATTGATGGGGGGGGGGGGGGGGGCTTTCAAGGTTTCTCGATGAAGTTCAGTCTTACGCCAGCCATAACAAGATGAGCATCCAGAACCTTGCCACAGTGTTTGGACCAAACATTCTTCGGCCTCAGATGGAAGACCCTGTGACTCAGATGGAAGGTAAGCAGCCGGTGTCCTCCCCTCCCTCCGAAGGGCAGCAGTCCAGCCCCAGCTGCAAATGGACACCACTGGGCAGCACCAGGGCCTGCAAATTCAGTTGCCCGTACCTGAGAATGTGGAATATCGGAAGTATACAAAGGGACAGAAAGCAAAACCCCAACAAATGTGTCTTTGGCTGTTGAGTGGATGATTTGACTCAATAAAATGGCAAATTGCTTTTGAGGGACGCAAAGACTAAGGCTGTGTGGATGGACTTTAATCCAAATCTTCAGTTTAGTTTTCGATATGACAAGTTGAATTCATTCAGGAAAAATACTATTTTGCAAATAATGGGACCCGGTTTTTTTTTTTTAAATCTTTGAATATATTGGGAGGCATTCATTCTGTTTTCTGATTTAAATCAAGTTGTCACATAGTCCTAGAAGAAAATGTATATATGATTCTCTCTTACACCACCGAACTATACATCTGATTAATTCTTATCCATAGGAATATATACAGTTACGAATTTGAGTCTCTTTATGGTACTCTTCATGGCACTCTTTGTTGTGTTTATTCAATATCCCACCTTGGAAAGCCTTGTGTGTTTTTTCTCTGTGATATCCTTTCAGATCCTTCCAAAGAAAGCTGCCCTATTCCCTGCTCAGTCTTTTCTTCTCAGAGTTGAAATAAATCATCTCTTCATTTTCTCCTTGTAAATCTCAGTTTCTGCTTCCTTGATCATCTTCACTAACATTCTCTGAACTTGCTTCTTTTTGGCTGAATCCCTCTTGAATTGTGGTATCTGGAGCGGAACTCACTACTCAAAAGATACCCATGGAAAAGGGAAAGGTATTGGATCTCCCCCTCAATTTTGTGTCGTCTTCAAATCAAATTAGCATTCCCTCAGTTCTCATCTAAATCATTATTGAAAATGATGAGTTCAGATTCAGGACCAATCCCCACCACACCTCACTTGAATATCCATTTAATTGTGTGGCCATCCAGACCACATTTAATTCACTAGTTCATCAGAAAGGCATGGAATGTTTGATTTTCAAGAAAACGGGAATCCCTTGATATTTAATGCCTTCATGTTGAGTAAATGTCTTTCTCTGCAAAACAAATTGCCCTAACATGACTGTCTGAATATTCGTCTCACAGGTACTTCGCTGGTTCAGGGCTTAATGGCTATTTTGATAAGTGAGCATGGGAAGATATTTGATCCCTCTCTGATTCAGGACTCGGTTCAACCAGAAGCTGATCTCCAGTGTCCACCTAGTTGGGTAGACTGGAACTTGCAGAGTGGCCAGAAAGAAAACAGCCTTTGCAGCCGTGCTGGCTCATTTCCACCTCTCAGGCCTTCTGCAGCTAAGCCCCACATGCAAGACTGCAGCCAGAAAGGAAACGGCAACCAGCCAGCCAGCAGCCCCAACCCCAGGAAGCAAGGCTTGTCCCCTTGGAAAGGCTCCCCTTCGCAGCAGCTGGGAGCTGGATCATTCTACCACCCACTGAGAAGCTCCTTCTTGGAAAGCTGCTGTTTATCCTTACATGAGAAATGGCTGGTGGGTGGACGGTCGGTTGTTCAAGGCCACCTTGGAGGACAAGGCAAAGATTCTGATTCATGCCAAAGGCTCTCCACCTATGACAATGTCCCTATCCTTCATCTCTCTGAGGATGCTTGTAGCAACACCAGCCCTAGCTGCTCCATTTCCTCCAGTGGTCTGTCTCGCGCTGTGGATTCTTTCACCACCTGTGCCACGTGTAAGACGAGAGCCTGCCTGGCCTTGAACCCTCTTCCGAAGGAACACCCTCTGGGCAGCCCCTTGCCACACGGTGAGGTCTCTCTGGAGAGCAGTGGTGGGGAGCCAGAAGCATGCTGTGGCAGAAGCAGGGACGAATGCAACCTATCTGTCGCTTCTAGAGATGCCGATCACTGCTCAGAAGCCCTGCAAGATCTCATCGCAGAACTGAAGGCAGAACTACAAAAACAAAGGTCTGAATATGAGACCACTTTTAAGAGGTATGCAAGACCAAAAGAGAAGAGAAGAGAGGCAGGGAACCAAGGCAGTTGGTTATGCAACAGCCAAGAATAAAAGGCAAAATTGCTTCCTCTGTATCTCTCTGTAGCAGTCTGGGCAGTGATGCTAGGAACCGTGGTACACAATGCACATATTCCTATAGAGGCCCTTTGTCCTTCTCCATAAAACCTTACTGCTCACCTTCCTTTATCTTGTGATCCTGACCTAAATTGTGCGGGACCAAGACATCAACTTTCAGAAACATCCTCTGGGATGTGTATTTTTTTGGGGGTGGTGGTGGTGGTGGTGGTTAGTAAACTTGATAAAGTATGACCATCATTAGGAGGGCCTTTAATATTACCCTCACAACAATCTGCCAATCTTTCAAACCCAGCAGAGTTATGAGCAGAGGGGGCCTCCATGGTCAGGGCAGTAAGTGGTCAAGGGCTGCAAAATGCCTATGTAAGCCAAGGGCCGCCAGACAAGCAAAGTGGGGGAGGGGGTGGCTAAAGGAAACGAATGATGGCCAAAAAAACATCTTAACATCTCTTCAAACCAAAGTTGGAGACATGACTTTCGCAGGCATTCTGGTGATACAATTGTTCAAAATGCATCTGCTATGTAATTAACTCATGCTCTCTCTCTTCCCTTTAAGAATGGAACAAGCAAGCACAGAACTGAGGAAGCTGGTGACAAGACTAGAGGAAGAGCTAATCCAAGAGAAGAAGAAGCAGGCCATGCTGGAAATCAAGTTGAGGAACTCTGAGTGGGCAAGGAAAGATGCAGAAAAAAGAAACCACTTCCTGCAAGAAGAGATGGAGCATTTCTTCACAACACTGGGGAGTATCACTGCAGGGAGTCAGTGGGGTAAAGTCTGAAGATGGGCGAGTGCCCTCCACACTTGACTTGCCAGCCAAGCAGTTTTGCCCTGCCCTCTACCACTCACTCTGATGCACATATAAAGGTGCGAACCTACTTTGCCGCCTTACTCACGTACTGACATCACAGTTGTTGGCCTAAATGGAAAATCACCGATTGGTGAGGAAGAGGCGAAAGGATTTCACTTACAGCACGACAATTGCTTTGCTAAATCCAGCATACAGTAGTATACATAGTGGCGGCAAAGAGAGGTGATGGCTCTGGATCACCCTTCCCCAGCATCGAAGAATAATACTTGGCTGGTCTGCAAAATTAAGATTACTTTTCAGTTGCCCTTTCATGTTCTCCTTTTACAGGAGGATTTGCTAGAACTATTAGTATTGGCACTCTGAACCACCAACAGGATGGTTTTCACTTACAGGCTTTTGCCTCGACTATAAATCAGGCTTATTCTCGGAGGGAATTCTGCTTCTTTTTCCCCCAATGGCCAATTCAGATCGGTCAAACAGCTTGTATCCCTGACCCAAAATGGAAGAGGCAGCATGACACAATAGGCACAATAAATTAGGCATGTGAATTAATTTATGCTCTGGGTATTTCATCCTTGTATGTAATTGCCCATGCAATTTTATAGGATTTGGAAATAATTGCCTGATCAGAAACTGGTGTTATGTTGCAAAATAACTTCTGGTGCTATACTTCAATATCCAGAATTCTCCATTTTCTCTTATTTCTCTCTTACTGAGTTGTGTTCCCCCCCCCCCCCCCCCCAATATAATGGGAGACTCCACCTTTCCACGATAATGGAAGGAAGGCGGCTGAAGCCAGGAAAAAATGTTTTCACCAGAAGGCCCAAACAAAGGATACAGCCTCACTTATGCTGCGCTCCCAAAGCAACAAGTTTCCAGAAAACATTAAAATCTGAATTATTCCCACTGCCCTTGGAGGCCAAATGTAGTTTTGCTTCTCTTGTCACTGAGATCTGTGGATGTGGAGCAACTGTCACTGGGCTGTCACTGTTTAGGTCTGCGGGGAATTGTTCTGCCATCCTGCACTGTGTGACTGTTTTTATGTTGTTTGTTTGTCATGGTTCTTTCAGTGTCACATTTGCCGAGCATGTTTTGCTGTTTGTAGAATTATGCAAACCATGGACATTTAGGTTACTGTAACCTGCCAAGAGTCAGGCGAAACTGGCAGCATACAAATTTAATAAATAAAAACAAACAGAAATGACTTCTATCTACACAATGCAGATAGTACAACCTTAATTCTTAAAACTCTGCATTTTTTAAATTCACAATTTTAAATTCACAATGTTCTCAGAATTTGAATCAGAGGAATAAAATGAAATACATATTCAAAGATATGTATTGAAACTCATTTCAGCAGAAAGCAGGACCATTTTTAATTATATTCAGAATTTCTACAATTTTTTTCTTGGAAGGAAATTAACCAACCCATGATCTTAGTGCAGTCCTCACGTTTTTTGTGATTTCTGTTGGGTTGTTCCAATACTCAACGTCACAAAGTATTGCATAGGCTGACCCCCACTGGAGCGTACACAGTACACTTATATAATACTTTTACCACAGATCCAGAAGTATCAGCTACAGGTCGAGAGGAAAACCGTCGGGATGGGGGGTGGGGAGGGAGAGGAGAAACATTTTTGTTTCTAGAAGTGCTACTAATCTGAATGCAACAAATGAGTGGAGAGGTGAACATACTTCAGGTGTAAACGGAGGATTATCTTAAAGGCCTTGTGCAACGGAGGTGAGCCAGGCTGACGGCAACATTCAGCCCGTCTCACTCCTGGGACCGCTGGCGTGCCCACTCCCCCCATATCCTCCCTTTGGGCAAATGGATACACAGCCTCTTGGAGACAACTGGCTTAGACAGCGTTCCCTGGATAAACACTACAGAAGCATTTTTGTTCAAAGACCTTATCCAGGCATTATTCTATAGCCTATAAGCCCATGAGTCACAACAATTGGAAATAAAAGATTGAAAAATGGCTCTGCTGATACAGATTCTCTAAAAAACAAATCTGAAAGACCTTGAAAGAAGCTGTGATACAGCAAACTGAATAGCAATATTACATTTAATAAACCTATCTTATAAATGCATCCTGAAAAAATAAAGTCAAAAATCACAGTAGTAAAGCATGCAATTTTAAAACAATAAAAATTAAGTTCCATACTGTACAATTAATTACAGAATAGCATTGTGATTTACTATTTTACTTTAAAATTAGCACTCTGAAAATTAATCCCACAATTACTTTTAAAAACACCCCAAAATAGTACCACTGATTTTTGTTGCTAGCAATCTCTCTCCTATATCCACTCGTCATCATCTACAGCAACTTAAGGGACTCGCTGAGGCTTCCAGACTGCTGTCAGTGTCGGAGGCCAGAGTCCGGTCAGTGGACAGTGAAGATGCATCACAGACTGATGGGGATGAAGATGGATGCCGAGGGCCGTTGATCGTTGCTACACCTGTGCTATGAGAAACAAAGCACCACTTCAGTTACAGAGAGATTCCTCACTCCTCTGTTGAGTTTCTCTTCCTCTAGCCGGTTCCTGGTTACCCGTAATCTTGTTCCTACGGTCAGGGAGGACAACTGCATAGTTTGGTTCAGCCCTGTCCTAAAGGGACACCTTGAGAGCTTGTTTGATGTACTGCTGAATGGTGCCAGATTAGAAACCAGCAGTGCATTTATTTTTTTTTATTTTTATTTTTATTTGCTTTATATGCCGCCCTTCTCCGGAGACTCAGGGCGGCTTACAGTGCGTTAAGCAATAGCCTTCATACTTTTGTATATTTATACAAAGTCAGCTTATTGCCCCCACAATCTGGGTTCTGCCTGGGCCACAAAGCCACCCGGGTGATTTTGGACAACTCTCAGCAGTAGTCTAATCGTAAGGGTATCCCGTTAGATCACACTAGGTGGCAGAAATTATCAGAGATCAGGACACTTCCCAGCTTGTTGACTACTCAGCGGAAATAACATTTCTAGCCTGGGAAATGGAAACAGACCTGTAGCATTTCTGAGGACCAATAAATACAAGCAGATCCTACCAGCTAAAGAGCTGTGTAAGAGCAATTCACACTGCACCGAGTTACTTATTCTCCCATATGTAGATATTATTGCCAACCTTCTTGCAGAGAAATGGTGTGCATTCCCATTGCATACAATTACTCTGATTCCCAATGTAAATATGGATATTTACACATACAAAATGCTACGTAGCTGCCTACATTAGATTAGAAGCAGGTCTAATCTCAACATTCAGATAAGACACTGTATATGTGAACCAAGGCTGGATAAAAACGGCCTTTTTTCCTTACACATGGCATTAACCAAAGAATACATGTAGCAACTAACCTAAAGGAGATGGCTGCCCACGTATGACTCCATTCTTGGTCCTCTCCTCCAGCTCCACAACTTCTTTGTAAATCAGTTCTGTAAATTAGCAGTTGTAGTGTTATCTTTAAAGTATTTCAAGCAAGCTAGAGAAGCAATTTCATCTGTAAAAAGAGAGCCACATTCTACAAGATGAAAACTTCACTTATCAAACAGCAAACCACAAAGGAATGTATCAGACAGGCCAAGCAATGCCCATGCTTCAATTCCGTTCTCCTTTAAAAATCATGGAACCACTTGAATGAATGGGACCAAGGTAGGAAATATGGAACAAAAGCTTGCTGGCACATGCAGAACACGATAATTAATATTTTGCAGGCTTTTTACAATTATATAGCTTAATGTTTCAGTCCAAGATAATCCATGGAGTAGCTACAGAATTGCCTTTCAGAAGGTGAATTTCCTTCCATTCACTGAGAAAGGCCACTACCAAGCCCATGTGGCCAATGTCTCCAGGCCCTGCTGTTCCACAAACACATGATTTCTCATTTTCCCCCTGGAGTTTCCCTCCATTTCTCCCAATTTTCCTCTCCCACCTATCTTTGGGACACTATGCAGCATAGGGAGCTGGTCTGGTTTCATGTCACTTTCAAAAGAGGCTGGTTATTACTGCTATTCAGGCATTCTGGTCATAAATAAAGTTATTATGATTGACTATCAGTCTTTCTTCCAACTGACACTCAACCCAGAAAGCAGGGAAACAAGACATGAATTCCTTCCAGTGTGGATGGCCACAGAGTGAAAAGTCCTCCCGCTGAAAGCAATGATGTTACAGGATAGGTAGCAGGTTGTCCACCTCCATTGCGCTACCCCCCACCCCAATCTCGTAGTAGTTTCCCTGTGAAAATTCTCCATCCATCCAGCATTCCACCACCACCTGGGTTTGCTGCCTCTGCCTAGGTCCCTGGTTGGTCGATGTTTAAAATGCCACAATTCAGTGCTCCTCCTAACCCTCCTTCCTTGCATCTCTACTGGTATCTAACTCTGCTTTTGCTGAACACAGAAAACATTTATATCTCACCTTTCCATTCTTCTATTGTGTGCTCTCTTTCGTCTAATTGTTTGTCTGGTATCTTTGGAGGAGGCTGGGAACAGAAGAAAGGTACAATTTAGCTGAAGGAAACACTATGAACGAAAGAACAGATGCAACCAGTTTAATAACAGGTATGCAGTAAGCCTAGCTTAATAACTTCCTCAAGTGACAGGCACCACTGTGTAATTCTATGCCATTCAATCAGCAATCATTTAAAAAAACCAAGGGTTTTTTGAGGGGGATGTTTAGCAGGCAAAAACACAAAATTTGGCTCTTTTACTCTTTTACAGATAAGCCCCACCCCTACCCCAGTTATACAGCAAAGGCAGTGATGGGATTCAGCCAGTTCGCACCACTTCGGGAAAACCGCTTGTTAACTTTCTGAGCAGTTTGGCAAACTGGTTGTTGGAAGAAATCATTAGGGCAGAGAACTGGTTGTTAAATTACTTGAATCCCACCACTGAGCAAAGGTATAGTTTCCGCCCTGAAGAGCCCCTGCAGCTCCCCCCCCCCCCCCCCCGCCTTCCTCTTCTATCTCAGAGTCTCCTTCCCAGAGACAAAGAGCCCAGAGTCCGAAGGGCCAAACTTACGGCTTCAGCTTCCGAGGGGTCATACCAAACGTTGATGTAAGGATGCTGCAGAGCTTCATCCACCGAAATTCTTTTTGAGGCATCAATCACCAGCATTTTGGACAACAAATCTCTTGCCTGACTAGCTGCAAGAGCAATGTTTAATACAGAATATATTTAAACATTTTGGAAAGTGACATATAAAATAGGAAAAAACCCAAACCGATTACACTGGTCAGTAGGAGCTGCAGTCCAATTTCTTAGGAGTGGCTGATTTAAGGCTCATTTAGATAGAGAAGAGGCCAGCCAGCCTCCAGAGAGAACAAAAGGAGCACAACTTTCCTTGGCTCCTGGAGATGTCCAGGGGAGAGAGGGGGAAAAGAGAAATCCCCTTCCTCGTCAAAGTTGGTTGGGAAAAAAAACTCCACCCTGGCAAATAGAGACTCTGCTCTTGCTGGGTGCCCAGCCTCAGAAGTCGCCCTCTGCCTTTCTTCCTTTCAGCTTGAGGCAAAACAGCTGGAAAACTGGAGCTCCTGCTGCTGCTTCCTTCTCTCTGGCTGCTGCGGCTGCCAGGGCTCATGGCTAGGAGGATCAAAGTAAGTGTCCCCCCCCCTCCCTCCCTCCCCGCCCCCATCAGGTTCAGGAAGAATTTCCCACCAGGGAACATCAGGGAGAGCTGAACCTGCTCTGAAATTCCAGGTGTGAACAAGACCAAGACCAGATCAAGGGGGAACATGGTCCTCATGATCTACAATTTTAAATTGGTTACAAACTTCTGATAATGAGACTGTAAAATAATTAAAAATGACATTATTAAAGACGCACGACACACGGTATTTACCTATAAGCTTTGTAATCTCTTAGCAGAACCCTATAGTTGGTGATATTAAAAGGGGAAACTGAAATTTGAACTTACCAGGAGGAATCCTTCTGGTCAGCAAAGGGTGGACCTGATAGGACAGGAAAGAATTAACTCCTCTCCTCCTCAAGAAAGCAGGGCCAACAACAACAGAGCTTAGCTCCACCCGGTCAAAGAACTGGATTTCAGCTGTAATAAACTATCACAAAATGTCCTCACAACCAAAGCTAGAGCTGAGAGGATTTATGGCTGGCTAGCTTCAAGAAAACTTCTCTAAATCCCCCCACACACACTCGGGGCAACCAAATGTCCCTCATCCAAAAGGGGGGAGGGATTTGTGGGTCTGCTCAGCATGACACCAGTGTCCTCTTCTTGATCAGTGGAGAAATGGAGCTGATAGGAAAGAGGTTTCAAAACAGTTTTCCCCTTGTCCCCAAAAAGGTCCCCCAAACAGCACCAGGCAAAGCCCATGGTCAATCAAGACTCCATAAAAGCACGTCTCCAATTCTACCGGGTAGCGCCAGCTCACCCAAGACTGTGTACATTCTGTCTTGCCAGGAATCCAACCTTTTATGCTGGGATTTTTCATTTGTGGGCTATGTTCCGAAGCTGGGATTCCAGGGTGAAAAAGAGCTGAAGGTGTGCACTGGGTTTCCCGCTAGAGGAAGTCAGGAAGAGTGGAATAAAGGGGATCTGGAGGGGGGGAGGGAGGCCTTGGGCAGAGGAGGAAGTGAAACAGGACGAAGATGACGCAAAGCTTGTGGAAGCAACCGCTGCGGTTCATGGATCCATCCTGACTTCCAGGAAATGGATCCCAAGAACTGGATCATGGGCAAAAAAGAAACCATTAGGTGTAAGAGGATGTGGATGAATACAGCAAAAATTGTGTAATTGGAAAAGGAATGCTTTCAGAAAATTCTAAAAAGAAGCCAGTTAGAAGCCTGTGAGAGTGTCTTGTATTTGAGAGAAACTGGGAGACAAACACACTTGTAAGCTGCCATAGCAGAAGTAGAAAGAGCTCTAGCTCTCTCCAACCTCTCATGTTTACACATATTTGTACTTATCGTTCATTTTTTTTAATCTTCTAAAAGTTGAACAGTAAGACTAGAATAGGCAACTGATAAAAAATTCATTTTATTTTTCCAGCCTTTCTCATTTTGATGAAAGCATGAATTAGTTGCAAACATGTCATGCCACTATAACCTTATGATTTTTTTTGCTAAAAAGATCTTTTGCTTTAAAAAAAAAAGCTATTTTAGGGTGTATTAACATCCTATTGAGGCAATTATCCCACTCTACTTTGGTCAGGTCCCATTTGGAATACTGTGTCCAGATATGCAATTGAAAAAAACCTTATCAGCAAATTGGAGAGAACTATCCTGGTGGTTGTGGGCCCTGGAGGTTTTCCAGAAGAGACTGGATGGCTATTTGTCAGGCGTGGTTTAGGGTCTTCTGCCATGGGCAAGGAGGTCGGACTAGAAGACCTCCAAAGTCCCTTTCAACTCTATTATTCTATATTCCAAGATGATGAGGGACTGGACATTAACTCCTATGTGGAGCAGTTAAAGGAACTAAGTATATTTAGCTGACAAAAGAGGCAGTGGGATGAGACACGGGGAAATAATAGAGTTAAGGAACAATATTAAGAGGCGTTTGTGATAGTTAAGATCAGTTAGCCAGCTGAACAAGCTATCTGCTTCATCTGGTGTCCCACTCTGCATCTACTCAAGTATACTGAGTGCCGGAGAGACCATCTGGCCTACAAGGAGGACCAAGTAAAGATTGGAATAGAGGCATAGGAAGAGAGAGCCAGTGCATTAAAAAGAAATAATGGGCAAGACCTGGCAGTGGCTAAGAGCAGAAAGGTTGAGGAAAGAGCTTCAGAGGGGCTACATCTGGCTGCACAAGGCCAAGCCTTAAGAAAAAATGCCTACAAAGCTAGAATTGAGAAGACAAGCTGTCCACATCTGCAAAGGAGCTGAAAAAACATTGTATCACCTGGTTAGCTGCTGCAAGAAGATCTCGCACAGACTGACTACAAAGAACAGCAGCATGACAAAGTAGCAACAGTGGTGCATTGGAATAGCTGCAAGAAATACCGTTTGCTTGCGAGCAAGAACTGGTGGGACCACAAAATAGAGAAAGTAATAGAAAATGAAGAAGCTAAAGTTCTCTGGCCCTTTGGAACTCAGACAGACAAGCACCTGTCACGTAACACCCCAAATGTGACAACTGTCAATAGGGAAGCCAAAAAAGTCTGCCCAAGTAGACACGGCAGTGGCCAGGAGACAGCAGAATAGACGAGAAAGAACTGGAGAGAATTGCAAAATACCAAATACCTAGATAGTAACAGGTGCAATCCCAAAGTATCTGGAACCCCACCTGAACCCCATCTGGGAAAAGGCAGCTTGAGGTGGAAGAGCTCGCACCCTGCATAGATCCCTTTCGCACCATCAAATGCCACCATTTCTCTATCCCAGGACTCAATAGGGGAATACAAACCCCAAACCCAGTCCAAACACCTGGCTGACTGTGTGTGGCGTGCCTGCCCTCCACTCTCAAATGGCAGCCCGACCTCCTCTTCTACCTGGCAGGACTTGGCACAGTGGCATCAGAGGCATTGCCCGGCCTCTGGGCCTGAGGGAAGACACCTTTGAAAAACCCACCCGGGTGGAAGAGCAGCTGGGAGACGGGCGGGAGAGCGGCTCGCTCGCTCCCTCCTCCTCCCTCCTGTGAAGCCAAGACGCTGCCAGCTGCCAGCTGCCAGCTCCACCCTCCCTGGCCTCAGCCTTCTCCCTGCTGGCCCCAGGTGGTTTACCAATATAAACTTAGAAACCAAGAAGTGAGCCAGAAGCTCCCTTCGTTCATTCTTTCCTTGCTAAGGAATGACAAGAATTGCCCCTTAACCCACCGATGGCCCGAACAGTGAAGATCGGGATAAGGGCTACTTTTGTGGCAGCCCTCTTCACACCCCTGGCACGAAAAGGAGAAGAAGAATGACTTCTTCTTTTTCTAACATGGTAGATTGTTGGCTCTGCCTTCTCGGGCAAAATAAGACAATCCTCTCTTGTCCTGTCAACTCGCACCTCCACTGACCAAGAAGCACCTATTGGCCACAACCCCTACATCAACTGAAGCATGAAAAAGGCCATAGTGGTCAGTGACCTTCCAGAGCATCTTATTCTGGATCGCATCAGAGTTTATCGAACTCAAAAGGCGAAGGGAGAGAAAATGTTACTTTCTTTCTGTGACTGAATCCAACATACAAACTGTCTAAATGAGATTCCATAAATATTTTCACTGCCTAGTTTCTATTTAATATGAAACCATGATTGTGGCACCGTGGCTATTTTCAGATGATCTATAAGCTCGTCTTCAAATTGGAAATGACAGCTTGATGACATATCACACAACCTCTGCAACAGGAAGTCAGAAGCCGCTTCTGACAGGTCAAACGCCATGCTCAAGGCATGCATAACGTGGCAGGGTTCAGCGCAAGCAGGAGCAGGAAGTAAATATTTTGGCCTTCAGCTGTACAACTATTCTCGGGGAGAAGGGTAGGCATGATATTAGCTTTGCTACGGTTCCCTTTAACAGCTCAAGTGCAAGAAAGGGCTCTGCCAGAGGTGGCCTTCTGCCCAGAAAGGATGTCACCTTCTTGCAAAAAGCCAGGCCTTGTTGTTGGCACGCAGAAAAAGGCAAGGTGCTGACGATTCTCTTTGGAGAGAATTGGGTCAATCTCTCTCTCTCTCTCCCCCTCCCCCTTGCCTTAGCCCTTTTGTTGCCTTGGCTCCCTAGAGACATTTTGCTGCCTATCTCAAGGCCCAGTTCTTGGTTGAGCAGATTTTACTCCACAAATGGAAAGCGGGAGAAACCTGAAATCGCATGGAACAACATGGAAAAGCTGTTCCTGAAGACAACAAATAGCTTCACAAGTCTTGGGGAATGGAAAAAGCAGTCTGACTGGCTAATTTCTGCCTATGGTTCTAGCGGCTGTCGGTGGCCAAGGGAAAAATACTTTAATTGGCCAGGATAATTTTTGGCATTGGTGACATCAACAAAATAGAGAAATCTCCTTCAACAAAATACCATAGGCCACCAGTTCTATTTATTTACTTCTGCCATATTTGTAGCGACATGTAATAGTAAAATAATGTGAATGTGAGGAAAGTAGCATTTTCTTTTTTATAAACCAGAAATTCATTTGCCTTCATCTATGAACTTTTGCTATTCTACAGTAAAGGTAAAACTGGGAATAGTCATATAAAATATATAAAAGATCCTCAGGGGAGCTAGTTATTTATAGGAGAATGAGAACATTTAACGAGGTAGATGTGATCCCAATACTTTAAAAAACCTAGATTCCACCTATGGGAGCCTGCAATCCAATGCATCTTTTACTTATATTATTCTCAAGACGACATTTCAACATTTGCAGGAGAAAAATTTAACAGTATCTTACCTTTCAGTTTATTGTGGTCAGAATCAACTGGAAAGAGAACATCTGGAAAGAGTTTTTCAAAACTATAGCCAGCATATTTAGGCCTATTCTCCACATACGTCCTCACTGTTGGTTGCAGCTTCTTCATAAATTCGGGACAGGGTGTCCCTAGCTGTTCAATAACTTTATTCCACTGATCGATATCTGAAATCACGAAGCTAAGAAAATCTATGTATTTGGTGTTCAAACAAAGGTTATGTTAAAACTACCATTCGCTCAGAAAAAGTGGTGAGAAGAACAAGAAAAAAGAATTTTAGAGTTCCATAGCAATTCCACTCTTTAGTTTTGCTGGTCTACAAGAACAGATCCTCTCGACAAAAACCGAGTAAATTCATGTCTGGGATACAGAAATGTAAAGGAGTCATATATGAGCAACTCAAAAATAAACAGTTGCAATTGGAAAATAAGAAACTCATCCATTCCTCACACATATCTGTAAAGTGGCTTCCCAATTTTAATTCAACAACAACAAAAAGAAACAGAAAAAAATGCGATGAGAAGTTGTGTCTTTATTGAAAGTATGCCATTAAAAAAGATAATAATCCTGGTGTTGGCAAATTCTGAGCTGGCAGACTCAGTACACATATTTCTAGTTTGTTGTGCTCCTAAATAGTGAAAACAAGGGGTCCAGAATTGGTGATGAGATTTGGGCTGGCTGGAGAACTTGGAAGATTTCAACAAACGTTCCGTCCCACCCAAGCAGGAGGCGTTCCTATGAATCAACTGTGCTTTTGCCTCATCGCTATTCCTCACGAAGGGCTGGGGGGAGAGGGGGGTCAAGGCATGCGCTGCATGGCTTATGCCTGGTACAGGGCATCCCCACCTAACAATTGAAGATCAGGGTGTTTTTTTTCCCCATTTGTCTGCCATACCTTATGCAACTTAACTATGTTTTTATAAAGTTCTCAACTAAAACATTTAATAATTATCTGGAAGACAATTCTATTGATGTTAATATATAATCTCTCTCCATAAAATTTGTCCTTTTCCCTTAGCCAAGAATTGTTTTAGGAAAGAAAATGTCCCTTACTAGACTATATGCTGTACCATGGAGGGACATGAGATTTGTTGTACAAAATGTGTGTATTTTGTCAAAGATGAAGGGTCTTTGCTGAATGAGAAACAAGCATATAAACTTCCCACACCTATTGCCAAGATTAGTAGTCTCTATCCTAATTCGTAAAAAGGTTTATCTGATGCTGTCCATTTAAACTGTATCAACTTTTGGACATGTCAGTTTAAGCTGAAGAGTCTCTTGGAGATGTAATAATTTAATTTGTGACACCGATATTCAGAGGCAAATATTAAAATTCATGCATCTATTACAAATGATGATTAAAATAGCTGCTAACAGGCATGTCAAAGGAGTCAAGAAGAATAAAATCCAGGGGAAGAATCTGAGGCATCTACACTTGGAGCAATCCCCCCACCCCCCTGGAAGAGGAACAATCCAAACTATTTTCACATACAATATTAGCAAAATGTTGGGTAGCAACATTAATAGAAAAGAAAGCCAAATACTTGAAAGTTTGGCTAGAATGCAAAGAAGTGAAGATGAAAATTATGTTGAGGGACAAAAACAGATTTCTCTGTAAATCCAAATATAGTTTAAGATCAAACTCAGACAAGTTATTCTTGGCTGACTGAACTCTTAATAAAAGACAATTTTTCTTGCATACCAAATTGTATGAAAAAATATTTGTCAATAAACTTATCAGGCCATTAAAATATCTAACGCTTTTGGTGTGTGTGGGGGTGTGTGTGTAAAACTTAATATTTGTGTTAAAAAAAACACCAGTACAGATTTGTCTGCTCGGATTTCTGTTCAAGGCCCCAGGAAGGATACGGTCTGTGCCAGGAAATAAAACACCACCTTTGATCATTTCTCCCATGATGCACCCCACTGACCAAATGTCAACTGAAATCAAAATGCAATGACATTAACTGAGTGGAAGGAAACAAAAAAGGGAGTTTGAGAAGGAAACACACAAACAAAACGGCCAGGGACAACGAAGAGGGAGGCAGGAGGAACTTAAATGGATAAAAATGTGCCACCATCCCAGTGGAGACTATTTCCTACTGCTAGATGCAGCCTTAACAGAATCAATTTCTAATTTTTATATTTATCAGAAATAAATATTAGGGCTTTAAGAAACAAACACTGTGTCAAACTTATATCCCAAGAAGGAACATTAAAAAAAAAAAGAGGGGGAGAGAAGACAGCTACCAGAAGAAATTAATTACCAAAAATTCATCCCGCTGCAGAAGCACAAGGATACAGTCCCTTCCTGGAAAGAGGATTTTGTGGCAAACCATTTCTCCCATAATGCACCCAACAGACCATAAATCCACTATGTTTGTAGCACAAAAAGAAGAAGCAAAGCAAACCGTCACTGGAAATTAAAAGAAGCAGCAGGACACGACTGCATCTTACGGCAAAGAAAGCATTAACGAAAGGGAACAAGGAATCATGAGATCAAGGCGTGAATGTATTTCCAGAACATACATAGGACTCCGACAGCAAAAACACCTTCTGTGCAAGGAAAACAGAAGGAGAGAGAGACTGCTGTGGGATAACGTCTTCTTGCACTGATCCTGTTTTGCATACATTACATCTCTTTTAGAATAAATTCTAACACTTTAGGAATTCTTGCATTATAATCTACCTCAAATAAAAGATAAATAGTAAGAAACTGAATTATTTAAGAAAGCTAATACAGAAGAAGCACAAATTTTATTAGCAACGAGAATCAATAATTGGCTGCTTAAAAATTAATAAACTAAAATAAGTGTCAACAATTGAGGTTTTATGTAGAAAGATGATCATTTTTTTAAGAGAAGTGGCAGTGTGGGTATGTTGCCCCTTCTCGAATACACTGCGCTATCCAATCTTGCTATTGGAAGCAAAGGGTGATGCCTCCCCTGACAGCACACCTGGCTGGGTCTGGGCTCAGAAGCTAAGCTGGATCAGGTCAGGTTAGCACATCAACGGGACCCTCCCCCCTCCAGGGCTGGAGTGGGAAGTGAGAAAGCCTCCTGGGAGAAGGCGATAATGACCCACTTCCACCATGTGCCAAGAAACTGATCTGAAGGAAATTTTACTTTCATTTTTCTTGCACTGAGATAAGCAACCATTATCCATGCTGTGGTAACATATGCGGCACTGTTAGATGTTCCTGTTCAGAAGATTGTTCAAAAGTGCTCTTGGTTTACACACAAATAGTGTGTGTGTGTAAAGACTGTGAGCAATTGCCTTGAGTCAATCGTAGCTCCCTGGGTCCACAGTTTTCTTGGCAACAAAACCAAAACAGTTTGCCATTCCTTCTTCAACTTTCTAATCTAGAATCCAGCCCTGGGAATTCCTGGCGTTTCCCTTTCAAGCACTAACCAGATCCCTCCCTGCTTAGCCCTTTGGGGAACAGCCACAGAGATCCAAATGCATCTACAGAAAAACTATTTGGCTTTAGGCCGAAGGAACAGGAAGGGTTAGAGCAAGGATAGGGCAATCCACCAAGACCCCTCTCGGTATTTATACAATTCCTTGGACAGAAATCCTTTGGGGACCAGGAAAGTGTTCTAATATATTATAACTTACTTACCTATTAGAAGTATTCCTACACTGTATTTCATCAAAAGAAAATTCCTTTCAGTAAAGTAAAAAGAACAAAATTGCAGACAAACAAGATGAAAGCAAACAATTAGAGAATACCAGAGACCCTAATCCTTCCAATACTATATTTTGTAATCTGTCTCGTGCAAAGTGCTCTCAATCCTCACTTCACTGAGCTCATCAAGGAAAACACTGCAGTGTGTGTTATTAAAATCAGCTTAAGAGATCAAGCAACGGCTATAGAAATGGTAGCACTTAATCATGGAGTAGATGACCAACTTGGCCTGTATTTCAGTATTTTGCAAGTATATTACTGCATGTCTCCATGGTTTATGAAAGCACTGTTAGCAGAATAATCATCCTACTAACCCTCAGAAGTATTCAAAAGGGCTCCGCTGGATACCTAGAGTGACAATAAGTCAACCTATTTGACTATTCTCATCGTTAAGCAACAGTCAGGACTCCATGGTCCAACGTGTGTGTGTGTGTGTGTGTGCGTGCGCGCGCACGTGCCAGATGGACCCTGTAAGGACTCTTCTGCCACCGATACCTCAGCCATTCTCTTTTCCTTTTCCCTCTCTGCATATGTAGTATTTAAATCTGTTTTAGAAACCATCTTGAAAGTTTTGCTTTGAAGAAGAAGGTAGTAATAAAGAATATTTGTAGCTCAGGGTTGAAATGAGGGGTCCTTGGTGCTCTCTGAGATTGCAAGAAAACGTCTGAGGTTTTCTTGCAGACGTTTCATTACTCTTAACTAGCATTAGCTCAGAGAGCACCAAGGACCTCTCAGAGTAAGGCAGATTTGTTTAAAATAAGATATATTAGCACAGATATTATGAAAATATTTATAAATTATAATTTATTATAATTTATAATTTCTTCTTCTAGAATTGATATTTAAAAGTTTACATTATTTGTATGAGTAAATATAAAATATATGTATGTATAAATATCAACTTCAATGGGATATATGGAGCATTAAAGTATTATTCACTTAAGAGTTTGAAGCAAAGCAAAGCTTCCTAATATCAAAGCTTTTAATAAACACAACAGATCAACACATGCAATAATTGCAATAATTCATTTGTTTTGAAGCTTACCTCCAACACTGTCTGTAAACAATGTGAATTAGCACTCAACTTCACCATGAATATATATCCTTTTATGAGCCCTAGTACAAACAGAGACATCTTCCTCTCATTCCTTCAACCCACAAAAATGACACTGTGTCAAAAGTAATTTTTTTGTAGCTATGAAAGCAGGGAAAGCTGAAAGGCAGCACGTGAAATAAAAAGTTCCCTTATCCTGTGTGTCTGTCCCATGTAATGGACCGATAAAATAAAATAATGGATGGAGTAGTTTTCCTCTTCTATCCTTGTTTCAAAATGGGCAATGTTAACTCTAGTGCTAACCAAACCCTGTTCAGCTGCCTGATATGGCAGGCAGGGGTAGCGGCTGACCTGCTCGCTCGCCTGCAGGAGCCATGGGAACAGCCCCCATCTGTCATGGCGTCAGAGGATCTGCTCAACCTGGCCACCAAAAATGCTGCCACAGCAGTCACTAAGCGGAACTGTCACATGATCCTGCACTTTAAGACCGTGTCACTTAGCCACAGACATGGCAGGCCCAGCTGCTGTCATTAAGCAAGGACTTCCTGCGCATAGTTAAGCTTAATTTCAGCTATTTTATAGAACTAAAAGTTATTTTTCACATTTGAATATAGAAACTAAGAAAATAAGCATTGTTGTCCCAACACCATCAACGTAGCATTTCCTAAGCTTCCAACACGAAACACTGAGACAAACACAAGGCACATTCTGATAACGCATTAGGTTTTAACAGATAAATAAAACATAAAATGAAGCATGTAAAATGATGAGAGAGAAATCCAAGGAATGGAATTCTAAAAGACGCTGTCTAGGAACCGAAATGTGAGACTCCTAACCGTTTTCTTTGTATCCCATTCCAAGGATGACTTCTGGTGCTCGGTAGTAGCGCGTCACGACGTAAGGAGTCATCATGAAGCTGGTCCCGGCCGTTCTGGCCAGCCCAAAATCTAGAATCTTCAGCGTGCAGTCGGCTTTCACCACAATATTGCTAGGTTTTAAATCCTTTGAAGAGAAAGATGTGAAATAGGAGATCTCCTCCAAGGAATATCAAAAGCAGGGTACAAAAAAAAAATCAGCTCAACAACTATGACCGCGCTCAGCAGCATCTCTGTGAAAATAGCACAAAATGTACTCCTCTTTAATAAGAGGAGGTTAACCTTGTGCAGGTTATTACATATGTTATTCTTTTAGCACTCGGAGGGAAAATACACAGCTCTGAAATTTGCAGGGAGGGCCGTTGCTGGCATCGGCCCTTCCAGGATGAGATGTAATACCCTTTGCATTTTTCATTTAATAAGGAACAGGGATTAGTCATGAACCGCTTCCAAAGTGACTCTACGCAGTAGTCTTTTCCTACTCTCCAGGAAATAAATTCAACACGTTTGAGCTAATTGAGGGAAATTATGCAAAAAAGTAGTGTCTTCCTCCAGTGGAGTTCAATTCCTGGGTTAGCCTACCCAGTTAATCCAGACAGAAAACAGGACGAGATGAACTCATTCTACTTTATTATAAGGGGACCGTAACAGAATCTTGCAAGCCTGAAAGTTCAGACTTCCTGCCACCACTTTCAGTTGGCTTGATCCATCCAGGTGGGCTTTCTTTCTCAGTTTCTTTCTTTGACCGTTAACCCACTTGAGGCTCCTGGAAATCTTGTCTGATTGTTTCCTAAGTAGCCTCTCTTCCCTCAAAGTCATCCACACATTCTATTGTTATTTTTCTGCCTTTCCTCCACAATCCTTTTCAGAATTTCCAATCAAGTGTCTTTATAGGGCAAGCCCTAATATTCCCTGATCCTCTCATCCAAACGCTTAATCGGATCCAACCCTGCTTAGCTTTTTTAAGAGCACCTCTGGTTGGCTATGCACCACCTCCTTCTGGGAACTGCATAAACAGCAGAATTCTTGGACATTTTTAATACAGAAGACAGATGAAATGTGCTTTTTTCACAGCAGAAGCACCATTAAATCCAGAATATTTAGTGATTAAAAAGCATCCATCTTAGAATGCAGTCATATTCACCATGCCCAGGCTTAAGTTGTATCGAGAAGATGATTTAAGAATAAATCCAGTTAATTAAGAGCACGTGACACAATTCCTGGTCAAGTGTTATATTTGAGAGGAAGCTTGTAAAGGAAGCCCAGATGTTCTTTCAAGTATATTAATATCTGCTTAGTTTAATAAAGAAAAAAAGAATCACACGACACATAAAATGACAGAAATGATCTCACTAACCCTATGTATGATTCCAGCCGAGTGGAGATGCTTGATGCCGCACAACATCTGATACAGCAAGTAGGACATCCGTTCGTGGTCAAGCTCCATCTGGATGACTTGGCAGAGGTTGGCATCCATGAGCTCCATCACTATGTAACTTTGGAGGGGAGGGGAAACAGGCAGTGAAGTCATGGCAGAAGGTCTCATTGTATCGTCAGTTGTGCGCTATTATAGATAATACAGGCTTCCCGAAATTCATACTTACACATCTTGGAATTCTTCCAGTGATTTCTGTGGAGTGAACACGTTTAACAGACCAATTATCTATGAAGAAGAAAAAAGGTACAGTAATAAACACACATTTTTTGATTATAATTTATATAAAAAGTAAAAAATAAGCTGCAAAACTGGAGAATCTGATTAACTTAGTCTTAGAACACTAAAATCTCTATATTGTTTGCTAATTTACACCTAAGTTACAATACCGATCAATTTTATCCTTACTGTTGAAAAATCCTAGATTTAGAATTTGATGGTCTACAATGGAAAGAGAAAATCCTTCTCCAATAGTGTTAGTGCAAAATAAACTTGAGTAAGTAAACCATAAAACAAGAAAACAACTCAGATGACAGGTGTATGGTTGTGAGAAAAATAATACCTAAAAAGAACCAGTGGATTGTGCAGGCAAATCTGAGGCCTCTCTCTCTCTCTCTCTTCCTTAACTATGCAATTTCTAAAACATACAGAAGCTAAGAGAAAATCATTCAATTGACTCCCAATTTAACTTATTGCCAGGTATAAATGTATACAGCTATATAATATCCACCCAGACAAAAGAGATACGATCTTTGAAAAATATTCCTGTATGTAGCCTAGGGTTTCCCCCATGCAAAATAAAATGGCTGTCCACTGCCGGATTCTAGTTAATTATTCTGTTTTTCTAGAAAATCAGAAAGTTCAGGGATGAGAAATCATTCACTCTGGCCATATGTGAAGCCAAAAGAAAAAAATTAAAACCACCTATCTTTTCTCAGCTAGTGAATAATGAACTAGCTAGTGAACATGGCAGTTCTGTGGCCGGATAGGAAGCAGGGAGTAGAGCAAACTCATGTCCCTCCTTCCCAGAGACAGACTTTATCTCAATTGCTCTCTCTCTCTCTCAACCCATCCTACTAAGGACTGCATGCGAATAAAACGAGGGAAGACCTGATGGAATGACTTTAGGCTTCAACAAAAAAGGCAGATTTTCAATAAACTAATTTAAATTATAAACCCAATACTTCCCTGTAACAGTTATACATTGTGGTTTGGGTCTTTTAAATTTATCTTTACCCTTGAATGGCAAAGACAGTCAAAGAATCACTTTCTAAAGGACAACTTTGATATTATCTTTAAGTCTGCAGAAATAGACTTACATTTTTGTGGTTTACACACTTCATGAGCACCAGTTCTCGATAGGCTCTTTTAGCATGTGTTTGATTTTGAAACGGTCTGCTGAGTTTCTTGATTGCAACATTTCTTTCAAGAAGAGCATCATAAGCTGCACTGTGAATAAAAGAAAACTGCCATCACTCACAAGCATGCAACCAGGCACCACCAGAAATGGATTCAAAAAGGTACTTATCAAAATTATATTAGCAGTACATAATTTCAGTTTAGGTGAGATGACAGAATTCAATAAGGGGATACACAAGAGTTGAAGTATGAATTTTAGGCATGAACCCAACTGGAAATCTGGACCCAGGTCAGGCAGAATAAATTCTACACTTACTACAATATAAGCTATTAATATTTTTGTTCTTCTCCAGAGGAGTGAGTACAGGGACAGGGTCTATTCTATGGGACTAAATGATTCTGATTTTTTCCAGCAAATACAGCCCGTCTCTTATTCAATCCTCAAGGGCTTCAATTCAACATGGCTGCTGCCATCTACCCTTTTCTCCACTGAAAAGTAATACTTAAAGAATTTAACAGCATGAACCACCCTGTTGAAGCACCATCTGGAATTAAAAGCAACTTCATGTGAAAAAAACAACAACTTTGGAATGAAAGGCCACATAACAAAGAATCTCCTCTCTTTTCCTGAGTCCAGAGGCCCATGAGCAACCTCCCATGGACCAGTGATATCTCATCTGTCAGGAAACAGGCTGAAGTTTCCTCTTCTTTATTGCTTCCCATCTGAAACTCTGATTCTATCCAAGAAGCTCCTTTGTCTGATGGAGAAATTGGGCGCGGGGGGGGGGGGGGGGAGCAGATTCCTCTCTTCCAGGGAAGACTAGAAGGTAATTGCACAGGAAGGGTGGGGAAAACACTGTTTCACTCTTCTGAAGCAGGGGTGATGTCTGGTCCAAGAAGAGGATCAAAATGATGGCAGCATGTTGGATGAAAGGGACCGAAAGCCAGAATAAAAGCTGGACACTTTTACGGTAAGCAGGGAGTTGATCCTATATAGACTACTTCTTCCTAGAAAGGAAATCGACACTACTCCATCTTTTATTGTCTTCTCTTCTTCAACGAAGAGATTCTTTCGCTGAGAAAAATGCCTTACCATACTATCCCCTGTGCACCTGAACCAATCGGCTTCAGATTCTGGTATCGCTTTAATACGGTGAAAGTAGAATCTCCAATTTCAACACTGTAGAAGTTATTTTCACGCTTGCTTCTACTCATGATGCCTCCAGTTGAAGAGCTTAAGCTAAAAGACACCAACCTGCAACACATAAATCAACATTTTCCAGATTCACATAAAATGGCACATTGTCCTATTGTGCCTTCCTTCACTACATAAGTGAAAGAATGCTACTAAATAACACGTAGGAACTTCAGGTACATACTGTTGGTAGTACATACTAATGGTTTACATTAATTAGGTAATGAGGAGAATTATTTTCTGTTCAACTCCAAGACAATTTGGCTTTCATTTCTAAGCCAATCTGAGTTAAATTGCACTTTCACATGAATGATTCTAAATCCCAACCTGTCGTTCCTACATCCATGGAGTCATGTCAAGAATTTATAAGTATGCAACCTGATTTTGCAACCAATCATCTGTGACAGTCCCACAAAGCAACAATGCAGAAAAAACAAGACCACCTCCCAGTTCTACCCTATCCAGAGGCAGCTGACCCAATTGCTTAGCAAAAAAAAAAAAAAAAAAAAAAAAGTTGGGGGGGGGACCAAACTCCCTACTGAATATTTTCAAGCATCTTCAAAAGCCTCTTGTCCTACATCACCATTTCAAATTATACCATGTTGGAAGAGGCCATTTAGCCTAATGTCATGCTCAGTGTGGGAATCCAAATTAAGACATTCCTGACAGATAAATTATGTTTTTGGTTGTATACAAACAGTTAGAGGAAAGGAATCTACCAAATTCCTTAATTGGCTGCACTGCTCTTACCATTAGTGATTCTTCTTCTTTTCTAAAATTCAACCTGAATCAACCTTCCTGTAGCTTAAATCCATTATTCCAAGTCCTGCATTCTGAAATGATAAAAAAAGAAGTCTCAGCCTTCTTCAATATGACAACTCCATTCAGAGATCTAATGAGTGCTATCATCTCTAATCAGCCCTCCTCGGAATTGCTTTTAACCCCTTAAGTGTGGTGTCCAGGACTCCCAAACCATGCAGCCTAAAACTACACTGATTTTTAAAGTGCTCAGTCATATTCAATTTGCAATCAGCTTCTATTCTGAGATCTTTTTCACAAATAGTCTCAGCAAGGCACACCTTATTCTAGACTATGCATTTAATTTGTAGACAAAACCTGGAGGGAATTGCAAAGGACACAGAAATCACTGTTACTTTCAGCTCACTTGTCTCATCCATCAAGATTATTTTGAATCTGGCTTCTGTTTTTTTACAATACTAGCTAAGCCACCCAATTCTGTATCATATGCAAACTGATAAACCTTTAACTCTTCACCTATGTTAACAATATAAGTATTGGAAAACAGAGGACCCAGGGTTCATCCATGGGGCATTCTCCTTAACGGCTCCTCCAATGTTGTATTTATTTACCTGTTTTAGATCATCTGACATCTTTTCTTTACTGATAATTGTCCCCTCTGGGTAAGAATTAAAGGAATTACGTTGTACATTTACGTATCTGTCATGCTTGAATCATGGGAGGCCAGTGGTCCCACCGGCGTTTCTGCTTTGTGCTAAAGAGGCAGGAAAGGGCAAGGGCGAATGGCTTTTGGAAGGGAAGCCCTGGGCATGACTCAGGTTAGGGAGCCTCTCTCCCCTGGAAATTCAACTCTGGAACCAACTCTGAGACCGACTTCAAGATCGATGTGCTTAACATTATTTTCATCACCATAAACCACCGTAAGTCACGCTCTCAGCTATGCATTCGTAGATTGCATTGATTACCAAATACATAGTAGAAATTATTTAATCCATCATTTATGTTTTAGGCCAAGGGGCTCAAAAGGTTATTAAATTAAATCTGCATCTCCATCATTTTGCTGCATGGATTTCTTTTTAATTTCAAAATATGACTTTAAAAATAACGAGGAGTTCATCTCCAGAGCGAAGGAAGCCCGCCTGCTCCAAACCCGGAGCCGCCCAGCCCCCCGGCCCCGAGACGCGGTTTCCATCCGCTCAGCGCCTCCGCTCTGCACCTGTCCGGCCGCCGCCACCCCGCCCCAGCCCGGCCCCGAAGGAAGGAGGCAAAGGCCGCCGGGGTGGCCAAAGGGCAGCTGGGCTGAGGGAGCGGGGCCCTCGGGCGGCGGGACGGGGGACGGGACAGAGGTGGCATCCCGAAGCCTCCGCCGCCTCTCCGCTCCTCACCTTGACCGACCACCTCGGCCACTTCCGACAGACCGAGCTCCCGCCTCGCTCGGCCTAGCGCTCCGGCCACGGGCCCAGCAGCCCCCGGCCGCTCAGGTGCACCGCTCGCCGCCTCCGCGCCCTCCGGGTCGGTGCCGACAGGAAGGAAGGAAGGAAGGAAGGAAGGAGCCGCCGCTGCCGTCGATGCGGCCTCTCTGGCCGCCGCCTCTCCTCTTCTCCGCGGAAGCGACTCCGCCCCCGGCCCGGCCCCTTCCTCCTCCTCCTCCCTTCCCGGGCACCTGGAGCGCCAGCCAGCCAGCAGGCCCGCCCACCCGCCTGACGTAATCGCGCGCCACCTGCGCCTGCGCCCGCCCCTTCCGCTGCACCGCCCTCGCGTCCCGCACGAGGGACGGAGGGAGGGAGGGGTCTCCGCGAGCTGCGCCTGTGCGGGAACCTGTGGTGGGGGCGATGTTGGGGGGGGTTCGGCCTGCAGGCCTCTCCGCTAGTAGCGGGGGACTCGGGCGGCCCCTAGGAAGAGGGAGTGCAGGTTGGGTGAAACCTGGCACAAAAACAGCAACCGCAGGAGGGAGTCCCAGTCACTTAAACATGAGCCAGCGGTGTGAGGCAGCAGCCAAAAAAACTAATACAATTCTTGGTTGTATAAACAGGCAAAGGATCAAAATCACGTGAAGCATTAGTATCTCTTTATACCTAAGGCTAAACCTGGAAGCCTGCGTCCAGTTTTGGTCCCCACATTGCAAAAAAAGATACTGAGACTTTGGAAGAAGGGTAGACAAGAGCTGCTCGGATGATTAATGAAGACCGGTTGCAGGAAATGGGGATGGCCAGTCTAGAGAAAAGATGGACCAGGGGGACATAATAGCAGTATTCCAGTATTTGAGGGGCTGCCACAAAGAGGAGTGGGTCAGCCTATTCTCCAAAGCACCAGAAGGCAAGGCAAGCAATGGATGGAAACTCATCAAGGAGAGAAGCAACCTAGAACTAAGGATATACTTTCTGAAGTGGAGGACAATCAACAAGTGGAAGAAGTTTCCCTCCAGAAGTTGTAGGTGCTTCATCACTGGAGGTTTTTAAGAAAAGATTGGATAGCAAGCTGTCTGAAATGGTATAGGGGGGTTTTGGCGAATCTTTTCGGCACCAAGTGCTGAAACAGGAGTGCATGCACGGTGGGGGGGGGGGGAGCACCAGAAACTGGAAGAGCAGCTCTGGCGCACATGCGCAGAGCGCAGGAAACAGGAAGAACAGTTCCCCAGCGTGCATGCACACACCGGGAAGCTGAGCTTCCGGTTTCAGGTGTGCGCATGCCATAGGTTCACCATCACGGGTATAGGGTCTCCTGCTTGAGCAGGGGGTTGGACTACTAGAAGATCTCCAAGGTTCCTTCCGATTCTATTCTGATGTGGCTCTTCAGAATCTGGGCTGGGCGGACCAAGGCAGAAAAAGCAAGATTTTCCCCAATGTCAATAAGAAAAACACAGGTGGAAGTCCTGTTTGCACCTGATGGATTTCTATAAGAGATTCTTACGAAAGATTTTTTTTTCAAAAGGAGAACATGAATATTCAATTATTCTCTCTACCATCCTTGATTTGAAACCTGAGCTTTTGTATAGTATTCTGGGTATGACCTCAGTGGAATGGAGGATAAAATCGGTTTCTCTTGATTTTGACACTGTATTTCTGCGGGTACAATGTTGTAAGTCAAGGATGTCAAACTCAAGGCCCATGGGCCAGATCCAGCCCACAGGGTGCTTAGATCTGGTCTACGGGGCCACCCTGGAAACAGCAAAGTACTGACCCACGGTGCCTCTGCCAACGAAAATGGAGCCTGGAAGGGCCAAGCTCTGTTTTCGCTGGCAGAGGGTTGCAGGAGGCTGTCGCAGCCGAAAACGGAGCCTGGGAGGGCCGTGCACAGCCCTCATGAGCTCCGCTTTCACTGGCAGAGTGCTAGCAAAACAAACTACTAGCAAAAGTGGTATTTGATCACATGAGTGACGTTGAACTGGCCATGCCCACCCTGGCCATGGCCCCCTGATCCTCCCAAGGTCAAACACAACCCTAATGCGGTGCTCAATGAAATTGAAGATGACACCCCTATTGTAAGCTACCCAGAGTTAGTCAGAGCTGTCAGCTAGATAGCTACAAAAATTAGTTTCATAAATACAGTTGTGCTCATAGGTTTACATACCCTGGCAGAATTTATGAATTCCTGGCCATTTTTCAGAGAATATGAATGATAACACGAAAACCTTTCTTTCACTCATGGTTAGTGTTTGGCTGAAGCCATTTATTATCAGTCAACCGTGTTTACTCTTTTTCAATCATAATGACAACAGAAGCTACCCAAATGACCCTGATCACAAGTTTTCATACCCCGGTGATTGTGGCCTGATAACATGCACACAGGTTGACACAAAGGGGTGTGAATGGCCATTAAAGATAACCATCCTCATTTGTGATCTCTTTGTATGTAATTAGTGTGTGTGTATAAAAGGTCAATGAGTTTCTGGCCTCCTGACAGACCCTTGCATCCTTCATCCAGTGCTGCACTGACGTTTCTGGATTCTGAGTCACGGGGAAAGCAAAAGAATTGTCAAAGGATCTGCGGGAAAAGGTAGTTGAACTGTATAAAACAGGAAAGGGATATAAAAAGATATCCAAGGAATTGAGAATGCCAATCAGCAGTGTTCAAACTCTAATCCAGAAGTGGAAAATCAGGGGTTCTGTTGAAACCAAACCACGGTCAGGCAGACCAACTAAACTTTCAGCCACAAGTGCCAGGAAAATTGTTTGGGATGCAAAGAAAAACCCACAAATAACTTCAGGTGAAATACAGGACTCTCTGAAAACATGTGGCGTGGCTGTTGCAAGATGCACAATAAGGAGGCACTTGAAGAAAGATGGGCTGCATGGTCGAGTCGCCAGAAGAAAGCCATTACTACACAAATGCCACAAAGTATCCCGCTTACAATACGCCAAACAGCACAGAGACAAGCCTCAAACCTTCTGGCACAAAGTCATTTGGAGTGATGAGACTAAACTTGAGCTTTTCGGCCACAACCACAAATGCTACATTTGGAGAGGAGTCAACAAGGCCTATGATGAAAAGTGCACCATTCCTACTGTGAAGCACGGAGGTGGGTCGCTGATGTTTTGGGGATGCGTTAGCTACAAAGGCACAGGAAATTTGGTCAGAATTGATGGCACGATAAATGCAGTATGTTATCAAAAGATACTGGAGGACAATTTGTATTCATCAGCCCGGGAGCTGCACATGGGATGTACTTGGACATTAGGACACGACAATGATCCTAAACACAGGGCCAAGTCGACCTGTCATTGGCTACAGCAGAATAAAGTGAAGTTCTGGAGTGGCCATCTCACTCTCCTGACCTCAATATCATTGAGCGACTCTGGGGAGATCTCAAACATGCAGTTCATGCAAGACAGCCCAAGAATTTACAGGACCTGGAGGCTTTTTGCCAGGAAGAATGGGCAGCTTTACCATCTGAGAAGATAAAGAGCCTCATCCACACACAAAAGACTTCAAGCTGTCCTTGATGTTAAAGGGGGCAATACACCGTATTAAGAACTGGGGTATGTAAACTTGTGATCAGGGTCATTTGGGTAATTTCTGTTGTCATTAGGATTGAAAAAGAGTAAACATGGTTGATTGATAATAAATGGCTTCAGCCAAACACTAACCATGAGTGAAAGAAAAGTTTTCATGTTATCATTCATATTCTCTGAAAAATGGCCAAGAAATCATAAATTCTGCCAGGGTATGTAAACTTACGAGCACAACTGTATATACATAAATATAGTTTAGGATTGCAATTCCTTTTTCTGCAGCCATCTTACATTGTGGACTGGTATTCAGTTTATGATCTAGCAAAATACCCAGGATCTTTTCACATCTTTTCACTTCCTGCTATGGTCCCCTGGACAGCTCTGTATTTTTTCTTACTGAGGTTCATCTTCCTGATTTCTGCCCATTCTTCAAGCTTGTCAAGATCCCACTAAATCCTGCTTAAGATTTGCTACTGTGTTATCTGCAAGTATGATCATGATCATCTTATTTTCTAACTCCTCATTCAAGTCATTCATAGATATGTTGGTCCAAACAATGTTGTTAGCAAATGTGGCTGTAAATATTGACAACTTGTTACATCCGATAGATGGCATTTGTCTCTTAATACAACATATGTTTAAAAAATCATCTCCATAATCAGTTGGTTCAAAGTCACTATCTCTGCTTCCATCTACTTTTTCCATAAATCAATTTAGCATGGGAAAAAGAGTTGAATCTTATTTTTTTTACATTATATTCATAACTTTCTAACTAAGATAATTATTTCCAGAGTTTTAATATTTTTACATCCTAATACTGTCCATCCAACCAAAGGTGCTATATATGCATATTCCAAAATTGCCCAAATCAGAAAATTAAACCAAATTTGTTTAATAGTTGACAACAGGTAAGCAAGATTATATAATTTCAAATTTTGAAAACTGAATCCTGCCTCATTAATCGGTAATTGCATTTCCTGTGAAGATATTTTCTGAATCGAAGAATCCCATGGATTTTGATAAACAAAAGAATTTATTTTCTGAAAACATTTTCCAAATATATGAAGTGGAATTCCCTCACAATATAAATAAATCGATGCATAATGATAAGATTTCCTATAGATGTAGAGTTTGTATATAACCGTGATGAAATATGGGACTCATTTACACAAGATACAGTAAAAGTTAAAATATGATTGTTACAGAAATATATTAGAAATATATACCGTGTTTTCCCGAAAATAAGACCCTGTCTTATATTTTTTTGAACCCTGAAAAGTGCTTGTCCTTATTGCTGTGCGCTCAAAAGCCCGATTGGGCTTATTATCAGGGGATGTCTTATTTTGGGGGAAACAGGGTATATGTACCTGAATAATATTTGCATTAGATAATTATATAGAGAATTATAGTTGTTTACTGTTAAAATAATTTATCATACAATATTTTCTGCTCTTTGTATTTCCTTTTTGTTAAAAGTGCTTTTTTGTTATTAATTTAAAAGCAATAAAAATAATTAAAATGTCATAAATATGTTGAAGAGAACCAGGCCTTGAACACAGTTCTACTGCGCGTTACTCAGCACTTCATCCCAACCCCTGGAAGGACCCGTTGGCATCTGCTCAGTGGCATGACTGCCCAAGCAATATTTAGTGTTATTTACTGCATCCCTCAATATTTAGAAAGCTTTTGGAACTTCAGCCTTAGTTCATCAGGCTTGTGCTTATTTTGTTATTGGCCCCCATTGTAAAGCCTTTCACTTAATGTCTCTGTAGTTTTGGGCAGCCACTTTGGTGCCGTGGTTAAAGGCCCCTTAGGCCCAGAGCCAGTTGGGACCTCTCTCTCAACCCTAGGAAAAGGGAGGGGAAACCACTTCTGAATTCTTCCCAAGAAAACTGCAGGGACTTTTCCAGTCAATTACCACCAGGAGTCAACACAGAAAAAAGAGAGGGTTTTGACCGTGGATTAAAGAGCCAATCTTTGAATACAGAATTATAGCAAAGGCAAAGGCTTTGCAGTTTCCAAAGTCTTGGAAAGAAAAGTGCTGCCTGAACCCAGGTGAGGTCACAGAGGCCCAGGGTTCTACCTCGCAGTATGGCAGTTGGAAAGCCAGCTCCAAGGATCTCGTGAAGGCTCAGAGCATCCGGTCATCCTATGGGTACTATGAACTAGCACAAATGCAGTATATTGAGGGTTGGTTTTTGTTCTCTTGTTTGGATCTGAATTAAATTCCTGAAGATTAAATGAGCTTCTGCCTTATCTATAGATCATGGTGTTGATGTGTATTGCCTTGGAGAACAAAAATTCTTGGTGAAGTTTTAAAACTAATAGCCAGAAATGCAGATAGCATAAGTGAATTATAAAGTATTTATTAATGGCCTAAACAAGTAAGGGGACAGGATATAATTCTTTACTAGGTTCATTTCACCTACACTGTCAATAGTTTGGTACACCAAATCAACATGGTGTTTTTATTTATTTTTCTCATAAATGGAAAATGTCATTTATCCTAAGCAGACTTTCATGTTCTAGAGGAGTTTCCTCTAGAGCAGCTCTATGGATGGGCTAGAGTACAGCTTACATCCCTCTGAATTCACCCTATACTGACATCCCCATTAGCCCTCGTGTCCATGCCTGCCTGGAACCCAGTCCCTCTCTAGAGTGAGTTGTTTGTGTTTTGCTCAGGATACCGATGAGTTTTCTCTGTTCCCATCACTTGTGCCAGCTCCATTCAAGTCACTTGAAGGAGAGAGGTCTTCACACCCTTTAGGCTTTGCATAGTAAGCTCTTGTAGCTTCTCTTTCACTCAGAGTGCCCAATATTGATTTTTCTGTTCAGATGAATATGGTGGCTTGGGAATGTTAGAAGTGCAGCAAGCTATCACATGGAAGGATCCAGTCAAGACCAGGAAGGAATCGGCCAAAACCTTGAAAAAGCCAGTCAAAACCAGGATGGTACCCGTCAACCATATAGCCATCAGGTGAGGGAGGAATGGAACTGTAGCTTTCCACGACCTGCAATGCTTATGGGTCTTAATACTGTTGGATGGTAGGCATCCAGGGAAGGTGTGTGAACATAGCAGCAGGAGTGCAGATTTCAAGGATGAGGGGATTGTTTCAGGTTTCTTTTTAAAAAAGTAAAAATTTGGAGCAAGGGAGAAGTGTTCCTGAAACTGTAAAATTTAGCAATTAGGTCAATTTCTTTAGGCAATGCCCATTGGCGCATGGGAAGCCTTCATAGGTAGGAAAAGAGAAACAAATATATTCATTTATATCACAATGTTGGAATACATTTAGATACTTTACAGTACTAGATAAAAAGTGTTCATAAAGCCAAACAAGGTCAGCTGTTGCAGCAGTACAAGACATGTATAAAATTTATAGATTAAATTTTGCCGTTTGGCATATTTTCAAAATGTAGGTGTGCATTCTTTTGCTAAGTTCAGTAGTAATTAAAATATACCCCATGGTTTAACTGCAAGCTGCTGCATCCTACCCATGCAATTTTACACATTTTACTCTATTCTGAACTACTTGTACAGAATTGAAGCTCAAGATTCCTTAGAGTGGTTTCTGTTAACAATTATTTAAATTGCCTGTGAAGCATAAATCGAATTCACCCATTTTGTAAAATTCTGTCCAAAATTCATGAAATTTTAAACAGAAATGTCCAGTTCAAATTGTCAAAGGCTTTCTCTGCATCTGAAAAGATCCACACAGCTTTTGTTTTTCATTACTGTTTGTTCCAAATATTCCAAAATATTCAACACAGTTCCAGCATTAATCTCTCTGCCCTAATCTCTTCATGGATATTTTGTAAGGAAAAAGTGGAGTCAAGTATAATTAAAAACAAATAAAAATTTTGCTAGCTGGATGAAAAGTTACAAGTATCCTGTTTATGGACATATATTGATTGTCTAAGATTGTCTTTGTTTGCCCTTTTTAAAGGTCATTCATTAAGGCTTTGTTTTTTAAGGAAACAGATAACCGAGCCTTCCCTGCAACCAAAGAGGATTGGCCAGGGAATTCTGAAAACATTTCTGACAGGTAAGAGTTTAAAGCCCATCAAGATTATAAAACTCCTCAGATATGTACTTGCCAGTTCATTTTTTAGGTACAAACGTAACTGTCTTTGGCCAGGAGGTTCTGACCGGTGCATCTAGCCCACCGATCACAGATGCTGCTTTCTCTCCATTTAAAAAGGCTCCCCTTCAGACATGTAGAAGAAAGCAGAGTCTCTAAGCTGCCTCTTCCCTTTCGCAGACCAAGAGGTCCAGCCCCGCTCGTGCCCCCGTCCATTTAGCCTCTGCTCTGCAGCCAGGCCGGTTCTCCTTCCGCTGTCAGGCCCTGTAATGCACTCCTGCGTGGAGGAGTCCAAGGCGATGGCCCAGTGGGGGAGGAACACAAAGATCAGCCCTCTGTCACTGGGCTTCTTCTTAACCTCTATATGAAGCCAGTGAGAGAAATCATCAAGAAGTTCAAACTGAAGAATCATCGCTATACAGGTGGTCCTCGCTTAATGACCATCCGTTCGGTGATCTTTCAAAGTTCCGATGGTGCTGTAAAGATAGCTGTACATCCCATTTACGACCATGTATGTATGACCTTCATGGTATACCTCAGTCATGTGACCACCATTGCGGTCACTGTGGCTTGTCTTGTGCTTGACCTGTTGTCGTTTTTCCTTTCTCCCCCCTCCCCCTTGCGTAGCAAAGAGATTGGAGAGGAGAGGGATTACAAGAGAGAAAGCTGCTTGCTCTTTTACACATCAAAAGCAATGCAGCTGCACTGGCACATGGGGCTGGGAACCACAGGGGCACTGTGCAAGCAGCCCCCGACTGTCCTGTCCTGAAATCTCCTCCTCTTCAATCTCTCTACTCTGCAAGGCGGAGGAGAGAGAAAAGGCAAGCAATCACTGAGCTCTGGTGGCTCAGTGGACTAAGGCAGTTATTAACATCCACTTACATCTGCTGCCTGCAATTACTGCAAGTTCAAATCCCACCAGGCTCAAGGTTGACTCAGCCTTCCATCCTTTCTAAGGTAGGTAAAATGAGGACCCAGATTATGGGGGCAATAAGCTGACTTTGTATAAATATACAAAAGTATGAAGGCTATTGCTTAACACTTTGTAAGCCGCCCTGAGTCTCTGGAGAAGGGCGGCATATAAATCAATTTTTTTAAAAAAATATCACTCCACCCCCACCCCACCCCGGCTGCATACCTGTCCTTACAAAGCAGAGAGATTGCAGAGGGATCTCAAAAGAGCAAGTACCTCTACACTACAAAAGAGTTGCCTGTCCCAACTGGGGTCACTAAGCAAGGACTACCTGTACCCCTAGTTTCAGTTACTTATCTCTGCGAGTCAGAGAAAGCCTTGAGGCAATAGGTAGGAACTGTTTTAGGGTCCTATATTAAATGGAGGACCTCAACTAGCCCTTGTGAACAGAAGAGACTGCGTCCCCAGCATACAAGCTGACCCCACCTGTCATGGGCATTCACGAACCAGAGTATTCGGGTGGCAGAGTCCTCCTGATAGTCCCCGCCAGGCCTATTTCTTAACCCATGAATGAATCCAAGGTCTCTATTGCCATGTTCCTTCTGAAAAACTCTCTATGGTAAATGAGAAGGGGAAGCTAATGCTTGTTTGCAGTTGCTTTCATTCTGGGGATTTGAATATAAGCGTATAAGTGTTTTCCATGCAGTTCTTAAATGAATAACGCTGTTCTAAAGCCCTCAGAGAGTTTACACTAAGGCACAAAGAAGGCGGGAAACTCTAGGAACAGAAGGTTACAGCAGTGATGAAGATGAAGTCCAAAGGCTGACCATGCTGCCCCAAGGTATCCACCTTAGAATCTTCCTTATGGTGATCTTTTAATGCCATTGAAGGATAAGCCCTCTTCCGTGTGGCGTCACTCGTGTAGAAAGTGTGCTTTGGGTTATAATGAGTAGATAAAAATAGAGCCTTCTTTAAAGCAAGCTTTTCCCTGGGACCATGTACTTTGTTTGGCAAAAGCAAGGAAGTGGTTTGGCCAAGTTGCCATCTACAGATCTGAATTTGTTTGCTTGTTTGTTTATATCCCACCTTTATTATTTTACAAATAACTCAAGGTAGTGAATTTGCCTAATCCTCCTTTTTCCTACCACAACAACCCTGTAAGGTAGTTTGGACTCAGAAAAAGAATGAGAGGGAGGAGGGAGGGAGAGAGGGAGAGAAAGAAAGAAAGAGAGAGAGATGTTTTTCAAGTTTTTTATTGGTTTTACTGTTTTAAAATGTTTTATTTTTAATTGTAATATATTTTATGAACAGTAAGCTGTCCAAAGTCATTGACTGAGATGGGCAGCCATAGAAATTGAACAAACAACAAATGCAGGAAACAAGGGCTTTCAGGTTTCAGCCACTCAGCGAGAACACGTTCACTTGCCCTTTATTATTCCAGCAGCCCTTGGAAGGTTAATCTGTGAATGGAGAATGAAGTTAGCATGGTCTGGATAGAGCTCTAGAGACCGTTCAGTCTCTTCAACTGGTAATCATTTTCTGATCCTTTGAAGGGCCATCAGTTGTCAGTGAAGAGGAGTTGACCCAACTGGCACTGATCAAGCCATCACGGTCAAAATGTGGTCTGCGACATAATGCCAGACAACTAATCCAGAAGATTCAAAGACAAATGGAAGAACAGGAGATCCTGAAGGAGTTTTTGGTGAGTTCTCTTTACCATCTATCCAAACTTTTGTTATTACATTCCAGGCAGAAACGGTTTCCAAGAAATGAACTTCCGGGTCCCATTTTGTATACTAATTCCTCAATTTCATTGCTGTGGTTTTCCTTCCTATCAGATTCTACAAAATGGAGGTGACGCTCATTGTATGTTTAGGTTGGTTTTGAACCTGGAAAGACAACACACCTGAAAGTAAAGGTCACTGGGGGGAAAATCACATCAATTTTTAGTGGTCAATTTATACATCACACAGAGATAAAGCTACGTTTTATCACCAAGTTTGTACTCAGAAAAGAGCATCAGCCAATCAAAAGTTTCCAAGGGAGCTAAGCTAAAGCATATTTTGTTAATCACAACATATTGAATAAGTCACTGGTTTTATATAGTGTGCTAAGCAAATCCAAACAATCCTCATTATGTCTGACCCCCTTCAATTACTCCTTTAATTAAAATAAGCAAGTGCTTGTTTAAACAAATCATATACCTGATTTTATCTTTGGGTTAGAGTTTAGAACACTTGAAGCCCCTGGATGACTGCCAGGTTGCCAAAACACCAGAAAACCGGGAAAAGAACAGATACCGGGATATTCTCCCATGTAAGAAATACTTCTTTGTTTTTTTATACTATTTTCATCCCACTGAAATCTCTTGAAGTTTACAATATGATAATAAAAATAACAGGATGAAAAAACATACAATCCAAATCTCAAAACAAAAACCAATTTAGGAGAGTAGGAATGACAAGACCTGCGAGGGTTGGGGGCAGAGGTGGGCTGCTGCCGGTTCGCACCGGTTCAAGTGAATCAGTAGTTAAGATTCTGTGCAGTTCGGCAAACTGGCAAATCCCATCACTGGCTGGCTCCACCCCGCTCATTTTTTGGCCTGTTTTCTGGGCCATTTTTGGGGCATTTTCAGGCTGTTTTTCATTTTCAAAAATGAATGTCCACTGGTGATTGTGAAAGACTACTTGGAAAGCTTAATTTCCAGGGGATGTTTGTGAAAGACTGTTGTGATGTTTGTGAAAGACTGCTTGGAAAGCTTCATTTCCAGGGGATCCCTAAAGGCAGTGATGGGATTCAAGTAATTTAACAACTGGTTCTCTGCCCTAATGATTTCTTCCAACAACCGGTTTGCCAAATTGCTCAGAAAGTTAACAACTGGTTCTCCTGAAGTGGTGCGAACTGGCTGAATCCCACCACTGCCTAAAGGCCACACAGAGGGGCCAGTCTGATCTCAGTGGGCATCCATGGCGTGGGGCTGGCACTGCCATGAGGGCAACACATTCTGCTTTTGGCAGTTCAGTGACAGGGTAGTGAATATCAGTCTGAGACCAAGTTAAATGAGACCCCTGGTCCATATTTAATGTTTGGACTGCACAATGTTAGTTCTGTTCTAACTGGGGGGGATTCCAGCTCCCTCTCCCACTGTGCAGCCATGAATAGGAGGGCAGAACGGTGGCCTCAAAGGGGGCTCTGTGGCTGCCATTTTAGACTCCCCCCACCCCACCGGCCCACTCCTCCACATAGCTGTAAATATATGCAGCTTTGGATCGTTTTGCTCAAAAGGATAAATAAACAAGTATCACATTTTTTTTATTGGTTGTCTAGTTTTAGGACCATATTTTAGACCATATTTAAGCAGGAATACTGAAATTTCAAAAGGATCCACAAACTTTTAAGCACTGTTCCATGTCAATAGCCAGAAAGTTTAGTATTACATTTGTTGCTTAATTTGTAACATCTTATTTTGTTTTCCCTCTCTCTCTCTCTCTCTCTCTCTCTCCCTCCCTCCCTCTCTCTCTCTCTCTCTCTCTCTCTCTCTCTCTCCCTCCCTCCCTCCCTCCTCCCTCTCTCTTTCTCAGACAGTTATGATGTAGCATTTTATTTCTTTACAATTGTTACAATTGTAAATTGTATTGGAATAGTATTATTGAATAGTATTCTTGAATAGTATTATTTCCAGGACAACTAACAAAATAGGGAAAATCAGAAAAAATAGCACTATATATAAACATCTAAACAGATATACTGTATTTCTCTGTCAATGTTTCTGTATGAATACCTTGATGACTGAATAATCAAAAAAAGCCCATTGGGGTTGCTTTTCTTCCTCCCTCCCTCCTTTTCCCCCCTCCCTCCTTTTCCTCCCTCCCTTCCCTTTTTAGATGATGCCACCCGTGTACCCATTGGAGAGGCAAAGGGCTACATCAACGCCAGTTACATCCATGTGCCAGTGGGCACAGAAGAGCTCTGGTACATCTCCACGCAGGGCCCGCTGCTTTCTACCACCCACGATTTCTGGCAAATGGTCTGGGAGAACAACTCCAACGTCATCGCTATGATTACAAGAGAACAGGAACACGGAGTATCCAAATGCCACCGATATTGGCCTGAGCCACCTCACAATTCTTTGGATTTACTTCGCTTCCGGCTGCAACTACTCAACTACCAAATCTTGGATTATTTTGTCATTAGAATCATAGAAATGATCAACAAACCGGTAAGGCACTCCAAACACAATAAACACGACAAATGTCAATGCAGCATTCAGTTTTTCAATTAATAAACAGATTTGTATATGTCGTGGCATCCAATGATAAGAAACATTTTAGGCATGAATCTTCCATTAGAAATGCATCTACTCTTGGACAAAGTAAAACATTTACAATTTTGTTTCGTAGCCGAGCTGTAACAAAATTGTGCTCTGCTTGTCAGTGTGTACAGTCTGTCCCGAAAATGACATTGCTAATAGCAATAGCAGTAGCCCTTAGACTTATACACCACATCACAGTGCTTTGCAGCCCTCTCTAAGCAATTTACAGAGTCAGCCTATGGCCCCCAACAATCTGGGTCCTCATTTTACCCACCTCGGGAGGATGGATGGCGGAGTCAATCTTGAGCCGGTCAGGATCAAACTCCTGGCAGTGGGCAGTAAGTTAGCCCTGAAGTACTGAGTTCTAACCACTGCGCCACCAGGTATATCTGGCTGTAAAAGCGCTCCCTTGTGAGCAGGGGGACCTTTCCAGCTCTGGGGCTCCCAGGCGGTGGAAGAGGCTGCCATGCCACACGGGGGCTTCTCCTCAGCCAGAGGTCTTCGCCCAAAGGCTAAATTGCCACCTGCCAGAGAAGATGTTTAGCAAAGCCTGCGTTGAGCAAGGGTCGACAAGTTCCTTTCTGACTCTCTGATTCTAGGAATTGCATTAAGAGTGCTCCATGTGCCTGTGTTTCTTTCGGTTGCAGACACAGGAAAGGCGGGTTGTGCAGCACCTCCAGTTTACGAACTGGCCAGACCATGGGACTCCCAAATCGTTACAGCACCTGGTCAAATTTGTTCGCTACATGAGAAAAACTCACCAGTCAGGCCCGGTCATTGCTCACTGCAGTGCTGGGATCGGAAGAAGCGGGGTGCTGCTTTGCGTGGATATTGTGTTGATTTACATAGAAAAGGATTTGTGTGTAAGTACCAAAGCAAACTTGCTTGTGCTTATCCTGTTACAAAGAATGAGAGAAAATTGGAAGAGGGTTTCCTTCTTAAAGCTTCAGCAGCATAAAATGTAACCAGCCTAAATAAATACTTGGATGAGAAAAAACCCAAGCAAAGGAGTCTCCCTTTCTGTCATTCTGTCCTTCCAGTCCCAGGGCTGTTCCTGTCCTCTGGAAACTATTTTTGCCTGGCTGATATGAACTGTATGTGATTAAAATGTTTATTTTAAAGGATTCTAAAATAGAAACAGCAAGAGGCACCATTTCATCTGAAGCCAATGCCTGCTTCTGGGTCTGAGCTCTGCGTTTCTAAAGCATTTAGAACAACATTGCAAAAGAACTTTTTAGAAAGGAAAACCAGGAATATCTCCTGCTTAGTTCCCAGAGTGTGATCACTGCCTACACTTTAGATTGTGTAGTAATTACACAATTAATTAGATTAAGATTAAATCCTTATGCAGTTTCAGAATGGCTGCCAAGATTCATCTTCAAATCGAGTCTTTTGGGTTCCATTATTACTGATTCTCTTATCCCAAGACTGACAGAGTTAAAAGGTTCAGCTTCTCTGGGGAGCTTCAGGAGCAGAAGCTGGGTCTTTAAAGTTGGCTTATTTTCTCAAAGGAGTGTGAGTTGCTCCCCCCAGAAATCTCAGGGACCATCACCATCTGTAAAAATAGAAGTGTAGCCCCTCTTTGCAAAACTTTGTCCCTGTAACCAAAACATTGCTGCAAATTAGAAATTGCTATGTAAATGTTAAGAATAACAATGAGACGCTCCATGCAATGCCTGATAACAAATAGCCTTTTTTTTCTTATGTTGCAGTTTGACATCAAGCAGATAGTGACTCACATGAGAAACCAGCGCTTTGGAATGATCCAAACCAAGGTGAGGAATGCTGCTGCTTTTTTGCACAAGCCAGGCCAGGTTAAGTATACAAAACGTTGCCATATTTTATGCTTGGGGAGGATAGGCCAGCTCCCAGGTTTGTGCCAGGTTGCCAAGAGGAGCGTCAGTTCAGATTCAATCCATCAGAGTGAATCCCTCCACCTAAGCGGATACCGGGCACAAAGCTGATCTGCTTCACAGTGTCAGATCAGACATGAGGGCAGAAGGAGAACGTGTCCTCCTTGCGCCAGATGCCTGTGTTACTTTGACTTGCTTTTAGCTTTCCGAGATGTCCCATCGGAGGGCCCAGGTGAGATGATGAAGCCACCCCCCACCCCCGCCACCTTATCTCACCTTCTTGCTATTCTTGGCACCTTCCCCCTTTAGAGGTGTGAAGATTCAAACTGACAGCAGCCTTCCTTTGGGGCAGAGCAGATTCCCTTTGGTCTTCTTGCAGCACATCTGGACTTCTCTCTCAGCCCCCTTCTCCCACTCACCCCTGCGCTCCTATCTGTTGTTTCCCTGCTTAAATGAAATTGTTCCTCCAATGAGCTGCTGAGATGTCATAGCAAGCAAAGCTGTTGCCTGGAGGGAAGAAGGCCAAGTGGTCGGTTCCCTCCAAGAAGTTTAGGAGAACAACTTGGGAAGACACAGAGTGAATAACACAGATGTACGGGTACAGAGGAAAATGCTCGTACAGGAGAACAAAAGCACAAGTTCACATATAGACAAGCAGCAAAGTAAAACTGGACACAGCAGATGGCTGAGTCCTTGTTTATTAGAATACCAGCACTGCATGTCTTTAAAGGGTCCCTTTTTAACTGTTTTGACCACGACAGATACCAAATACCTCTACTTCAGTGTGAATTTGTGTGGACATGGTGAAACCTGATAGATTATCTATTTCCTTCAGCCTCTGCTGGGAAAATAACTGGCTGTTTTCTCCTTCTCCTCACCCAGGAACAGTACGTGTTTTGCTATGAAATAGCTCTTGAAGCTCTGAAGAATGTCCATAGTAGGGATGCCCAGTAAGAACAGCCTGCAGTTATCCAAGACTTCAGACTCACCTTCTTAATTGCAACTCAAGATGCAAAGAGAAGCACTGTATGCACTGGGTTGCATTCCACTTCAGGGTCTGAAAACATGAACTCTTAAAGTATCCGCCCAACATAGGAAAGTCAGTGTAGATGGAGCGCTAGCTGTATAAACAAGGCTGCTTGTGACTGAATTCAGCTCTGCTGGTCTCTGTCGTGGGGAGCCTTGGTGCACCAAATGCGAATACGGTAGTTTCCCTTGGGTCTGAATGGCAGCTGAACCGGGGGTGGGTGGGTGGGTGGAGGTGTCTTTATGGGGCTCCAAGGCCATGTGAGGCCTATTTCTTTTTCACCACCAGAAAAGGGAGCTCTGAGTTCACCATTTAAAGCAGGCGAAATCTTCAAGAAAGATGATAAGCTGGGCTTGAATGGTAAAAACAAGACTTCTGAAATCCAGTGTGGATAAATGTTAGTATTAGAATATAGTTGCACCAGGATAGGAGATAGAAGAAAACTCAGAAGAAAGCTTAGATAACAATGTTGTTATCTTAACTACAATATTAAATCATAGGCAATTTTCTTCTAATTTGTTTGAATTCCAAATGGGGGCTTTTAAATTCTGTCCTAACCATGTATGCGCTGATTTCTTTCCTTTTCTAGCCGTGTTTTGAAGCTCAGTTTCCTAAATCAATATTTTATTTAGGTATAAAGGAAGAAGTGGAGGAACAAGTTGATTTGATTCAAACAACTCTTCTTTCTTTTATAATTCTTTCACTTTCAAAGTTCCTTTCATAAGTTAAAACGGTAACATTTTAAAACTGAAACATTTTTATGAGAATGCTAAAAGTATAATTTCACCCCTTGGAAGTGGTTCTAGATGGGCAGCTGATTAGGGTATGTAGCTAGTAAAAATATTTTATGCTACTCTTCATAAATTAATAGATCATCCGAGTATCCCATATGGCTTTAAATCTTTGAGCAGCAAAATATAACCTGTATACACACATGCAATTATTACTGCTTACCTTAGATATTTCTGAGTCTGCTTTTGTTCACTGGCATGACAAAGCCTTGTGATATTATCATATATGGGAACAATCATATACTAGAAGAAAGATCAGGGTTGTTAACCCCCATTGCAGAGATGGTAGCATTTTCAGAGGCAATAAATTGCTTAGATAAAAATGTCCCTAGTGTGGCTGAATAATTTACAATTCTGACATGTTTAGATGTCACTGTAAAAGGCAATCATAAAACAGTTTTTCCTTTTTCATGACACTCTATGCAATTTGGACATCACAAGATGGAAACATTGAAAGAGTTATCACATTTCTCAGTTGGTCTCAGGATCACGTCCGCCAATGCAACTATGAAAGGGCCCATATTTTTATTGGTAGGAAATAAAGTATGATTTGTCTTTAGGTGATTATTGTAACTTGAGTTGACGCTGTAACCTTTAAAGTGTTATTGTTCAGTTGTGATGTATTTTCCTTCTGTATTGTGTATCCATGTCTTATGTTTTTTTGATGTAACATGTTTTTTCCCCTGTTTGCAGAATTTCATCTTGTTGTGCTATATTTGAATTAATATAATACTTAAAATTGTATAATGAATGAATACATTTTAATTACCGACTTTGGCCAGTTAGCAAATACAATAAACCCTACAACTGAAGCCTATTCTTAAATCAATGAAATTAATTAAATATAGTCAGGATAATTACAGTGACAAGAGATTGGACTTTGTCTTAAGCTCAAAATTAAAACAAAACAAACCCTCCCAACCATTTGCAGGTAGTCCTTGCTTACACTTAATGATCACGGTTGGGGCTGGAATCTTAGTTGTTGAATGAAGTGGTTGTGAAACAAATACGCTCAGAGAAGGTTCCCCTAACCTTAAGCTTTGTGGAGCAGTACCACATTGAAATATTTTTTTCTATTCTGTTCAATCATGTCTGATCCTCAGAGACTGCCTGGAGAAACTCCTGCTGTTTTCTTGGCAAGGTTTTCCAGGAGTGGGTTTGCCATTGCCTCCTTCCTAGGGCTGAGAGTGAGTGATTGGCCCAAGGTGGCTTTGCGCCCAAGGCAGGACTAGAACTCATTATCTCCCACTTTCTAGCCCAGTGCCTAAATCACTATACCAAATGGGCTCTCCTCATCCGATTAGATAGTAATGAATCATTTTGTTGGTGGAAGCAATGTACAAATTTTCAAGTTCTCTGCAACATTACAAGCCAGCAGATGTCACTGTTTCCTTGTGTACCATTTTATCTATGGTTGACCTACAGCCAAGTGTGTAACTTTTCCCTGAGCATCACTGACCACAAGTAGGGTGTGGGCACTTTTTATTCAGAAGAAGGAAAAAAAATCCTTCCTGTTCACCAATTTTAATATGAGAGGGCACAGAAAGTCTTTGGCAGCCCACTTTGGCAGCCCACTCCCCACCCCCAGTTCTCAACTGCTGCATTTCAAGACTCTTTCCCAAGAATTGAGGTTCTTTAACTGTGATTCAGAACCAAATCAGCAGCAGGGTGTGTGCATGGTACAGCATGAACCACTAGGGAAAAGTGACTTCAAAGGATGGGGGACCTGGGTCTTAACCCATCAAATAATAGAAACAACCAGCATCCCCCCTCCCTCCCATCTGGTTCCTCCACTGTGTATTTTGGGAAGCAAACGGGAACAGCTCCAACCATATTTTATTCAATATATTTATCTCCTCTTGAAGATTCACTGTGTCTCCATACTCTGGCCAGACAACCATCTTTAGAAAAGCATACCCCTGCTCCTGGGCTTCTAGAAAAAAGGACAAAAATAGTCCTGCAACGTATATGGCATCTTATTTCAAAAAGGATAATTATCACAGGCAATGTTTAGATTTTTCTTAGTGCTTCAACAGATTTTAGTTTGAAACAACTAGGCTGCATAAACAGAGGGATAGAATCAAGATCACGTGAAGTGTTAATACCACTTTATAATGCCTTGGTAAGGCCACACTTGGAATATTGCATTCAGTTTTGGTCGCCATGATTTAAAAAAGATGTTGAGACTCTAGAAAGAGTGCAGAGAAGAGCAACAAAAATGATTAGGGGACTGGAGGCTAAAACACGAAGAACGGTTGCAGGAACTGGGTATGTCTAGTTTAATGAAGAGAAAAACTAGGGAAGATACGATAGCAGTGTTCCAATATCTCAGGGGTTGCCACAAAGAAGAGGGAGTCAAACTATTCTTCAAAGCATCTGAGGGTAGAACAAGAAGCAATGAGTGGAAACTAATCAAGGAGAGAAGTAATTTAGAACTAAGGAGAGATTTCCTGGCAGAACAATTAATAAGTGGAACAACTTGCCTGCAGAAGTTGTGAATGCTCCAACACTGGAAATTTTTAAGAAGATGTTGGATAACCATTTGTCTGAAGTGGTGTAGGGTTTCCTGCCTGGGCAGGCGGTTGGATTAGAAGACCTCCAAGGTCTACTCTACTCTACTCTACTCTACTCTACTCTACTCTACTCTACTCTACTCTACTCTACTCTACTCTACTCTTTCCCTTGCCCCTAGAGTGCCCAGCCAAGTCCTCTCAGCAGATTGAGGCTCAAATTCCCTTGACTACTAAGTCACTTTTTGTGAGATGGGTGGCCAAATAAATTTATTAAATAAATAAATAAAATGTGGGAGGTGGGCTTGCCTGCCGGTCTACTGCACTGGAAAGTTCAACCATCTTTTTTCTACTGCTACTAAAACCACCACTTTGCTTTTCAGCTAAAATGGTACCAAAGTTTAAAGGCATCCTAGTCAGGATGAGTTTTATTACAGACATACTTCATATTGCTTAACCACCCACCTTCCTATGCTGAAATCACAAGATTCACACACCCCTCCCCTCGTCTCCCTACTCAAATGCTGAAAAGGATTCTATTTTAGGGTACCCCACATTAAACAGGGACAAAGAGCCTGCCTGTCCATCTGCAGCTGGCAAGCACATTCATCTTGGTGCAATTTCAGGCTTGTCTGGAATCAGGAACCCCCAGTTATCTGCATTCAGTCCAGTATCTTGAAGCATGTCAAGTATGTGACAAAAATTCTCCAGCATTCTGGGATGTGGGACAACTTTTGCACTTGGGTTTGTGGCCACCAATACCATTCAGTTTTAAACATACACAGGCAACTGCTCAGAGTCACCTGAACTGCAAGATGGGAAGCAAGTAAATTTGATATTTATTTTATTCGGCTTATATGCCGCCCTATCTCACAATGGACTCAGGGCGGCTCACAACAATACATACATTATGATACATACATAAGTAAACAAGTTGTGTGAGTTAGAATAGCCTTTACAATCACACAGTTGAGCATCTGAAGACTAGAAATAATTGAATAACTTTAACTTAGATCTAGAACTTGGAGTTAAAAATGGCTTGCCTTGAACTCAGCTGGAGATGATGCTGGTGACATCAGCATCATTGGAGTGGGGGGGCTATGCACATCATACCTGATTTGGGTCGTGACCTGGTGACATCTGCATCCCCTGAGTTTTCTTTTCTTTGGTGATGTCACTGGTTAAACAGACAAGCCGCTGCTAAAGTTGGTCTGTACTGTTCCTGAGGCTGCCAGCACTGTGGCAATGCAGAAACGTGCCACCATCTGTTCTTTGCTTTCTTCCATTTGTCACTTCTTGATGTTAACGCAAAGAGATGCCAGGCCCAGGGAGCACACCGTGCCTTTCCCTGTCACAGCACCTGGGGAGACAGTTCTTGCCAGACAATATTAAATTTCTTCTCATCCAGTCAGCTGTGCTCATTTCAGCATAAAACTCTAGGATGAGGGGTTGGAAGGAGCTGTTGAAAACAAGGGCTCCATCGAATAAGTCCTGATTCTGTCATTTTGACTCATATGTGGCTTTTCGTTGCTTTTCATTGAATGTCAAGTCATTTCATTCTAAAATGAATGAATGCGTTAACAGGCAGACTAGGAAGCGACCCTCCTCCCTCAGATCATTGCACTGTCACTCTCAATGTTGCCTGCTTTGAAGTGGCATCAGCAGCCATCAGGGAGAGGACCTGCCCAACTCTGCTGCTTGAAGTCAGCTGAAGAGGAGGCAGGGCCCTTCTGAGAGAATCCAACAAGACCCCCTTTCTCCCAGCCAAGGACACGGCTCTGCAGGACTGCCTTCCTCCCGCCCACCTGCTTCCTGCAGCTCCACTCCTTGATTCTCCGTGGAGTGAGATAGACGAGGCTGGTCATGGTATGGCATTTGGCATTCTCATGTTGACAAGGAAAGCCAGGTCCATGCGGGCTCTTTTCAGCTCTGAACTGTGAGAATGGGCAATAGTTGCACAGAGATGCTGTCAGAATATAGACTGAGTGTTTTGAACAACAACAAAAAGGCATTTTGGGGAGAGGCGAGTCTTACATAGAAGCAGAAGCAAAGTGGATTCATCTCAGTCTCCAAATCCTTGTGCTATTTACCAGAAGAATCTCCATCTTGTTTGGATTTCATCTCCGCTTGTCCCCACTCATCTAGCCCCTTCTGCTGTTTCTGTGGAGTTAGATGGTAGGACTGGACTCTGGGAACAGAGCTTGTTCCCAGAGGTCAATTCTGAATGACCTCACCCTACAGTTTCTGGTAGAGGTGAAATACTTTTGGGGACAAAGATACAAATTTGCAAGACATCAAAATATGACAGGAACAAAGAACTTGAAAGCAGACTAGTATGTTACTACACCAAACATTCTTTTCCCTCCAATCAATTTACTTATCAGAGATCTTGAGATCCTGTTTGTGCCAATCTAGTATCAGAAAGGTGAAATTGACAATGGGCCAAGCACCTACATTGTTTGAAGTCTTCTGGCACCATCTTCTATGTGCCTCCCGAAGGAAGGACTAGAACCATTGCATAGCTATGACTCCTGGCCCATTACAGTGAAGTGGTCCCAAAAGATACTGAGGTCCATGATGCTGAAAGCAATAAGAATCTGGGTGGGTGAATAGGATCCGATTCCCCACCATCTATTTGCTGGAATAAATCACCTACCCTAATGATTAAAGCAGTCCAAAAACCAAGTAAAGAACTGATTTAAATAGGTCCAGACAATCAGTTATTCAAATGTAGCTGAATAAGTCACCATTTTCACACAAATAGAAGATGTAAGGCTAGGGTATAATTGCAATGGTCTTCCAGAACCAGGAAGGACTTTTTCGTGGTTTAATCACATTGTTTAATTGCCTGTGGAAGCATTAATCATCTTCTGTAACCATGAGACTGACTGAGGGAGAAGGAGTCAAACTGAGGTGACTGTGGAAAGAACAAAGGGAACTGAGACCCTCCAACCATTCAAGCTTCCCTCACACAGTGTAGTTCTTCCATTTTGCTGCTCTCAGCTCACTGGTCAAACAAAGTGCTGTCATTCACCCCAGGTTACGGGTATCTTGCAAAGTCTCTAGTTTCATGTTCTAGCTATGTGGTTTTGGGGTTTTTCTTATAAGCAAGCTATTCTTGTTTCCAATATCCTAGGTTAGTGGTTTCTGACAGGTAAGTCACTTGCTTTTGCCTTGCTATGACTGTGTAGCCCCCCCCCCCCATTCCCCCATAGACACCACCACCTTCCCGATACTATTGGATGCCTGTATTGCAGAAAAGCAAAAAGGAATAAAGCTTTTAATTGTTCATTTTAAGGCAAAGAAATGAAGACAAAAGTAAATGTTTTTCAGAATTCATATTCCTCACTCTCATGTCCATTACACCCACACCTGGGTCCTATCTCCACATATGACCCTTCCTCTGCTCTCCAGGGCCTCATCTGTACATACATCCCATTGTCTGATCCTTCACTGCCTATATCTTAGGGAGCAAATTCCCTGTATTGTAAGATACAACAGCCGCCCCAAACCCCCCCCCCCATAATTAGCTGTCCTTAGGTCTCATAAAGGATGCAATATTTGTGAGTGCATAATATATATTCACACAGGGCTGGTTTCTGCAAAAATATCCCTTATAACTAGATAATTTAAATAATTTGTTGCAAGCAGCTGCATCCAGTTTCTGAAGCTGGGGCTCTGATGAAACTATCCTCCACATTAAGGGCACTCAGATGCTAATTGAGGGAAGCATGTTCCTCCAAAGCTGATCATTTGTCTTCATCATCTCTGACCATCCTTGAGTGGCCTGACAGGAATCTCTGTTTGGAAGATAATAGGAACCACGATTACTGAGAGGGAATCTAATGCTTCACTGGCCTTTGGGAGCAATTTGTATTCATTAATGTTCTCACAGATTAACTTTCCCTGATTAATATATGAGCGTGATAAGCACCAGGGCTGTCCTGCTTGAGCTGCTTTGATAAATCAGCTCTGACTATCATCAGAGGCTAATAGAATGTAAGCCTCACATCGGTCCTTTAGTCGTTGTCGTCGTGTTCTTTCCCACTGACTGCCCGAAGCAGGTCAGGGAAGAAGCTTCAGGCCGTCAGCAAAACCAATTCATTGCTCTCCTTCAGACCAGTGGGATGAGGCGTCCATAGCCCGTGAATTAGGTAGAAGGAAAGTTTGGTTTTCTCTTCTTCAAATTCACAGGGTGTACCAAAAATCAGGCCCAGAGGCCAACAGGCGGTCGAAAGGAGCCCATCACACAAGAATGTGCAAACCTCAGAGAACAAGTTGCTCTTCTACGGATGTTCAAAGGTCAAATGAGTGAGGAGCTTTTGAGAAAGAAATGGCATCCTGTTAAAACATTTAATGTAGTTCTTATAATAAATTGTTTATTTTTATTTATTATCAAACTTCTATGGTGCCCTTCTCACCAAACATATTGTTTTACAAAATGGAAGGTATAACAGTGTATGTTGTTTTTAATTTTAGGTGGTAAGCAGTTATATCAACTTGAATTATGGAAAAAAAAGCAATGTGTTGCTATTTGTTAAAACCAAAATATCTATAATTTACAGTTTTGTAAATTACACTTTTGGGACTGGAGGATGCTTCAGTCCAACCCAGAGAATAAATCAAAGGAAGTAGCAACATCTGTGGGCACGGATTGTCCTCCTGTGTCTAATGGACCACACTACCCCTGTGAAATAAAAATCAATATTTCTCATATACCTAGAGAATCCCAATCAATAAGTTTCCTGTCTCCCGTCATCTCTTTTGTGTTTTGTTAAGGTTAACACTGAGCACTGACAGCTCCTCTGGAACCCACCCACCCCTGGGTCACTGGGGGTTCTCCCCTCTGCTGCTTGGGGAGGGTCCAAGCTGAGGGGAGCAGAGGAATATGGGGGGCCGAGCCAAAGAAGGGCCAGCACATGTCCTCCCCACAAATCAACTTTGGCTTGATCTGGTTACGTCCTCCTGTCCAAGGGTGGGGGTCGGGGGCAACTACAATGTGATATCAGTACAAAGGACAACGGACAAGGGTTCCTGTTCTTTTCCTCTGCCCTGGTTTTGCCCAAAATGGTTTTTATTCTTTTTAACATACAGGTTTTTCACGGTTTGTCAGAAACTGAAGCATCCGCCGCACATGGAAGGCCAGCCTCAGAAAAGACTCAAGCTGTCTTGAGCACAAAGGTTTCACAGATGTAATTGACCCAGAAGACTTTTTCGTTTTGGAGAAGCCACAAGAACAGCATCCTTCCTCAAAGCATTTGCGTGTCCCAAGGTCCCACACTAAGGACATGCATGCAATATTGCCTGTGCTTATGCAAAAGGAGCCCCACGCCACAATGCAGAATGGGAGAGGGAGGAGATATTTGAAAGGTCATCAGTATTTCAGCTCAGATTGTCGCGGGTGTGCGCGAATGACATTGTGTGAACTGCCTTGGCGTATGCACACACAGCGCTGATTAATGAAGGAAGACTGAAAAGACAACATAAAATCTTCTGTGTAAAAGCAATTGCAATGGGAAGATAATGGGGAAAGTTTTGGATATTTACATAACGATGGGATTGTTGCACCTTGTAACAGAGAAGACAGAAATCCTCAACCTGGGTGACGTGTACATGAAGGCTAATCAAAATGAGTTTTTCTTGTCCATTCTCATTTTGGCTTTGCCTGGTGTGGGAATCAAGAAAACAGTCTACCATATGCCTTCCCCAAAGAATCTTAAAATATGTATTGTTGCTGGCAAGGAAATGATAAAGGAACATAATTAGGCAATGATGACCCCAAAACAAACATAGATTCTTTCCTGGATGCCACAAGCCATCTGTGCTTGCCTGATGTTTATAGAATCTTCATTAGTGAAGAGCCTCAATAGATAAGAGGCTCAACTGGAACATCAATGGTTGAGATAAGGGCAAGTGGACAACCAATCTGAGGATCCACAAGGGGCTGGGGGGGAAAAACACACAGCAGAAACACAGCTTTAGAAAGTGACAGGCCTTTTTTTTAATTTCACAGCATGTTCTTCAGACTTCATCAGACAAAACTTTGCTGTTCTGGATCATTTGTTGTCCCCCAGCCTTGGAAATTTAACAACATGTTATATTTTGGTGCCTGGACTCTTCTGTGCGTCATCCTCATTGTCCTACAAAGTGGAACCCTCATGGGAAACCAGCACAGCTTACCGACAAAGGAGAATTCTCACAAATCTTCTGGTGAACTTGAAAATATGGAGGGAGAGGCCTATTTCAATTTTAAGGCTTTTCTGGAGAACCTGAAAGCCGATTTTTTAAGGAACTTGAATTTATCGACGATACCTTCACAAGAAAAGATCAAAGAGAAACCACCCCAGTTCATGATTGATTTATATAACAGATACACCCAGGACAAGTCTTCCAGTCCCATTGCCAACATTGTGCGCAGCTTCAGACCTGAAGGTATGAGTAAGCTAGAGTATTTTGAGGTGGCAGTTGGAATCCTAAATTCCATTCAAATATGTTTTTTTATATTCTCAACTTGTTTTCTTTTATAATGTAAGATATAAAAACAGAAGCTTTAAAAAAGAAGATTGAAAGTGCTGATCAATTATCAATGTAATTTGCATCAGTTTCTCAGAGGAATGTTAGTACTTCTATAGTTTCTTTAAAGTGCAGGTAGATGGTTCTGCTAAAACATGCAGTGTGGCTGTGAGTAATATCTGGGTGTTCTAGAAACCTCTGGAGTCACAAACATTTGCTAGAGGGGTGTGTGTGTGGTCCCAAAATCAAAAGAAAGCCAACGCTATTTCATTTCCTCCTGAGCTACATGTTCTCCTGAGCCAAAACTGTCTGGCTTTGATAATGGCCCGAATGCTTCGGGATTTTTCTAATTAATATGGTTGAACTATAGATTAGTCTTTGCTATCAGCCACATCCTTTACAGTATTGCTAGGTGGAGTAAAAAATTTTCACTTTGCTCCAGGAGGAAGATGTCTTTAAGTACTAAATTTCTAAAAAAAGAAAGAAAAGGAAGCTAGAAGAGATGTCAGGATGGTACTATTTGGTTGCAATTGCTTTTTCAGAGGAGATTCAGAAAGAAGTCAATTAACCTAAAACTGAGGACAAAGGCAAGCAGGGTTTGAGAGCCTGTCTTCCCAACATACAAGAAAGTGCCATTAATTATGTACTTACTTACTAATTTGTTTGGCTTCGTGGAAGAAGTCTCAACCCTGCTCATCACCAAAGGTTGATCAACATGGAACTCTTCTGAAAGGCATTTAATTAACTGATCAATTAACATAGAGCCATCCAAGTGTTACAGGTGCTTTAAAAAATGTAATAAATATGTAAGTAAGATTATATGGAAGGGGGAAAGATGGGCAAATCTCCCATTCCCCCTTAGATAATGCCTCCTCTCTATATCCCAGCAACTCAAAGTTACAGCTAAAATACTGAACACATCATCAACAAAAATACAAAATTCACACATTTAGGCAAAGAAACCAGCTAATGCCTCCAATCTCTTTTGATAAACATAGATTTGGAGCCCATATAAAGTTCTAGTCTCTAAGAAGCCTTTAAGAGGGTGTTTTTTTTAAAAAAAATAAAAGTCTACCCAGTTTAATCTTGTCCTTTTGACAATAGCAGGATTTTAGGGCGATAGCTTTTCCAACTGATACTGCCTGTAATTCTTTAAACCCAAACCATGCAAATTGCCCATTCTTTGAAGTTCCCCTAATCTCTGATTAGAAAAAGCCAGTGTAGCGAAATGCATAGTGTTGGGTTAGAATCAAGGAAAGCCTGGTCTGAGGCCTCCTCAGTCATAGTAGCCCATTCAGTGATTTTCTGGCAGGCAGAATCTCTCAACTCAGCCCGCTCTACAAAGTTCTTGTCATTAGAACGATATAGCTACTTATTTTTATTTTTTTTTATTTTTTTTGGAAAACATTGTCATTTTCTGAGGACATCTGATTTTTCATTGTGCAAAACTCCTTTCTCTGCAATTTCTAATGTTATATTTGTAGAGAAGAGGGCAGGCAGCCTCCCTTGGTACTTTCTTCCCCTGTTTTCCCTACAACAGCCACTCTGTGAAGTGAGTTGGGCTAAAAGGGAAGGCTGGGCCAAAGTCACCAAACCAGCTTCCATACCTAAACACTTACTCCTAGTTGCTAGTCCAGCACCTTAACCGCTATGTCAGTTGGGTTTTGTTTTTTTACATCTAGAATTTTTTTTTACATTTTTTCATCAATAATATTTTATTTTATTAATTTATTCACTTTCTGTAGTCACCCATCTCAATCAATGATTCCAGGCAGTCTACAATATGCTGGAAGATATCTCCATTTCCCCATATTTCTAATACTACCTTTTACTTATATAGGCATAATTTAATTCCTTTACTTTGTTTCAGATTAGCGTTTTAGTAATACTAGTGCTAATGAAATGTTGAAGGTTCAGCATTGGATGTACTAATATTCAGGTTCAAATTCTTTTCTTGCTAGAGAGAGTCAATTATCATTATAACAGTGTTTATCATATTCTCCATCAGATATATCTTCTCTGTCTTCTCTGGAAATAAATCAGAAATATATCTTGCTCTTCAACGTTTCCATCCCATGGCATGAAGAAGTAACTAAAGCTGAGCTGAGGATCCACATTGCATGTCAGAAAGAGGCCGAGTGTTTTCCTTGTGTTCATGGGAACGTAGTAATCTATGACGTGCATGAAGGAGATAACTGGGAGGAAACAGAGGGCGTAAAGAACTTCCTCGCCTCCAGAGAAATCCAAGGATGTGGCTGGGTGACATTTGATGTGTCCAGCACTGTGAAAAAATGGGTCAAGGCAGAAAAGACCAGGACTGTCAACCGGTTGGAGACTGCTGTGAAGAGCTACAATCCAAGTGGTTTCAACTGTGAGCATCTGAACATCAGTGTGGCTGCTGACTCAAACCATCTGCCTTCCCTGATAGTGTTTTCTAACGATCACGGCAAAAGAGTCAAAGCAAACAACGCAGAGCTTCAGGAAATGGTGGCCCATGAACAGGAGGATATGCTGAAGAATTTAGCGAAGGACCATGTTGCCCACAGGCGGAATTCTTCGCCTGTCCATGGAACCCATCACTCCCTGTCCAGAAGCAAAAGAAGTATTGAGCTCAACCATTGCCGGAAAACAACCCTCCATGTGAATTTTAAAGAAATTGGCTGGAACTGGATCATTGCTCCTCCAGATTACGAGGCATTTCAGTGTAAAGGGGGCTGCTTCTATCCTCTGACCGACAATGTCACCCCAACCAAGCATGCAATTGTCCAGACATTGGTCCACTACAAAAACCCCAAGAAAGCTGTCAAGGCCTGTTGTGTTCCCACGAAGCTGGAAGCCATCTCCATGCTTTATAAAGATGAAGCTGGAACCCCCACCCTGAAATATGAATACGAAGGGATGAAAGTAGCAGAATGTGGCTGCCGGTAGTATGAGAGGACCTCTCATTCATTTTAAACATTTGAAGTTGTGAGTGCAGCCCTTTCTCTTTGAATTTCTTATAGAATGGCACTTCTTGTAAATCAGTGACTAAGAATGGAATCATTAATTTCTAGACTGAATCTCCCTTACATAGATCTTTCTCCCCCTGCAATATTTCTTTTATATACCTACTGTATATTTTTAGGAAGATATCATTAAAAAACTCTGTCTGTGCCCATCAACTGTACTGTAAATATTTGTGGGGACTTATTGACTACAGAAGCTATTTCCAGAAGATGAACCATTGATCACAGTAGATCTAGTTGCAGGAGTTCTTTTGACAATTGTGTCAATATCACATATGTTTACAGAACTGTAATTTATTCTCCAACCCCCAAAGAGAGGGAGTGTTTTTTTCACATTTCCATCATAGAAAAATTATGTAGAAGGAAAGCACTTTTCTAGCAGTGTAATTATTTTCCAAGCAGTGAAAAAATATTATAGAAATGATATTGAAATCTGACTACTATAAAATTACTAAAGTATAATATGTAAACAACTTTGGCACAGAAGCTCTGGGAGCTTCTTTTATCCCAAAGTGAGTCTGATCTGTTGCCTCTATTCTAAAACTCATCATAGATTTGGTGGGACTGGCATCTGTGACATTCCCTACCCTCACCCACCTGCCATAGAGAGGACACTAGAAGTAGGTAAAAAAGAAGGAAGTTAGGATAGGACTGCAAACAAGTTGTTGTTTCATGCAGTAAACCTTCTCTAGATTGTGGGATTCAGCACTCTAAAATGTCATAATGTTCAACTATGCATTCTGGTTGGGTCAAAAAAGTACAAAGGGTAGGAGTAATCAGGCCCCAAAGATGCCAGGGTTGGATAAAAAGAAACCAGTCCCTAAAATAATTTAATAAAGGAATGAATAAATATGAGTAATGAAATAGCACTAAATGACTATTTTAGAGAAAGGGCTATTCCATTGTCACATAAGAGCGAAATAAATTGAAGCTTTATGAATTTAACTTGTCACATTTTACCTCAAACATGAGCAGTTCTAAAACAAACATTAAAGGAGCAGCTCCAAATGTCCATGTTAACTGAGCGATTCCCTCCACAGAAAAGTTTTTGTGGTCTCCAGCTATAAAAGAGAAGTCCTATAAAGTTTGTTGGAAAAATAAGGACTTTACTAATCATCTAAAGTCCCATCTGAAAAAAGTATAAGATCTCCCTGGCCATCAAATTCTTCAGCTCTGCTGAGACGAGTACGGAAGGCAGCGATTCCGTCCAGTGGATCCCTCACCAACCACACAAGAGCCCAGCCATCCCATAGAAAGCTTAGGGGCTGGGATTTAAGGAACAGATAATTGAAAGCCCAAATTGTCAGCGTTACCAATCAATGTTGGTCCAAACATGCTGCCAGAAGACACACCACCGTAATGGGCTGCAAAAACCCTGGCAATCACTATGTGACAGCCAAGATATTTGCTTTCGGCATTTCTTTGCTGCTATCTAGTGGTCACCTGGATTTTTGCACTGCGAGGGCACACCTGGATTTAGAAGGAATCTCCATCTCTTTCTTGCCGATGCTTTCCATTGACTAAGCAGCCAGTATCTCCTTTCCAATTCTCTTATCCATCTGGCTTCTATTTTTATCTCTTCATAAGACCTACTTGAGTGATCACATGCAGAACTACATAACTTTTGCAGAGGGATGGAATCCTTTATCTCTATTCTCCACAAAGCCTTGACTTTCTGAATATTCTGAGCATTTCCATGGCTCATCCGTTAAACTGCCTTGAGAGGCCCTCATGAGAGGCCCATTTAAATAAAGGAGAATATCTGTAATTCAGGGTTGAAAAGAGGGGTCCTTGATGCTCTCTGAGCTTGGCTTGCTTCCTTGCAGACGTTTCATTACCCAAACTAGCCACAACATTGGTGCTATAATGTTGATAGCATTGCATGATGATATTCCCTAACTGGCAAATGAAACAACAGGAAGGAAACAAGCCAAACTTAGAGAGCACCAAGGAGAGAGAGAGAGAGAGAGAGAGGGAGGGAGGGAGGGAGGGAGGGAGGGAGGGAGGGAGAGAGAGAGAGAGAGAGAGAGAGAGAGAGAGAGAGAGAGGAGGGAGAGAGAGCGAGACCTTCTCTTGGGCCCCGCCTTGGAGCTTCCTGTTCCTGTGTAAGGGCAGGTATCCTGATTACTTGTCAGACTCCCATAGGGCCATGCAGGGGTAATTTTGTAGGTTGTCAAGTCCCAGGCCTGGTTGAATCTTGCTGGGTGATGATTCGTTGGGCCCTAAAAACCCATCTTTTTCGATTAGCCGGGCTGGCTTGATTTTATCCTGTTTTTATAATTATACTGATTTAAATTTTAAATTAGAATTTGTAAATACCTTTTAATTATACGAGCCAAATTATTTAATTTATTTTAAAATTATTTTAATTTTTATATATACATGTTTTATTTTGGCTGTTCACCGCCCTGAGTCCAAAAGGAGAAGGGCGGTATACAAGTATGAATAAATAAATAAAAATAAATAAATAATGAAGTGGCTTTGGCCAATTCCTATTATGGCTTAATGGCTTTGTCCTGGTTTGGATCTTGAGTGAGGGATAATCCTATCATGTCCTGAGGGCCATGTCTTTTGGTTTGGAGATAAGCTGGCCCAGCCTTTGTCTTGTAGAAAGGTTGGCACCAAAATATCTGCTGGGGGGGGGGGGGTGCTGAGAGCTGAGGCTCTGAGTTTGACTTTAGAAACATGTTTCCCCTTTAGACAAAATATAATAGTCTGCCTTTTTAATATTTCCTTGAATATTTTGTTTTTCTAGGAGAGAGGTGGGGTGCTAACTTCCTACAACCTGCTCACTGAAAGTGAATGTGTCAGTAGATGGAAACAGGAGGGCTGGGGAGACTCACGTTCTTATTTTATTTATTAATTTCAATTTCAATTGATACCCTGCCGTTTCATCTCCATGATGCTTTGGGCTTCTTACAGTCAAGAAAATATAAAATAATAAAAAGAAGTTCAAAACTTTAAAATGTCACATATTTATATCTATGCATAATATAAACTTTGAAATCCTTATTAGCCAATACAGGAGCCCTATTAAAATGGGTCCAAATAATCAATAACTTCTGGAATGTGCTGGGATTGAACATAAATCCGGAATCAGGAGCCCCCTCCCTTTCTCACTACTTTAGTGAGAATGGAGACATTTGAGGCCAGGCTCTAATTTTTCAACTCCTCCAACTCAAGAGGAGTTTCCAGCATCTCTTTCACGTAGTGGGAAAAGGGTGATATTCCCTCCATATATCTTGTCCCCATTACTGAGAAGAATCCAAAACAGTATATTAAAATTATATTAATATGAAATGTGGAGTTTTGCGTTTCCTTCGGCTGTTTTTGTTTGGTTTTTTTGGTTGGAAATATTGATTGTAGCTACATTTCTGTCCACCTGTAGTTCTATAACTTTTCTTTCCTGAACCTTCACTTCCTGTTTTGAAAATGGGATCAATTATTCAACCAATTTTTTTATTTTTTATTTTAGAAGTACATTTTAAACTTACTCAAAAATAGTTGAGAATAATCATGGAAAATTTGTATTTAAAAATCAGCCCTTCCTCAATCAATTAATCTTTATTATGGCCATAAATAAAATACAATCAAAACAGATAGACACACCTACACCCACACCCACACCCACAAACATATACTTATATAATTATAAAAAAGTAAAATTAAAAAATGAACAGAGTTCTTCAATCACCAGGAAAGACGTATGGCCGCACGTGATTGAGCAACCCAGTAGAATCATGGCCAGACTAGACAAGCAACAGATAGAAGCCCCAGTCTCTGTCAGGAATTTCTTCTTCACAAAGACATAGAGGAAATTGCATTCCTTCACAAAGGTGCACGCATGGAGCAGGTTGACTGAGGATTACCTGTATAGCTGATCATCATTCCTTTTAACAATAAGCTGACTGAAAAGGCCAAGGACTAAGTATTGCAATATCCCACTTGACCCCTCTGGCCAGCCAGTCGAGAGCAGCTGCTGAATAGGCTGCTTCTTAAGCCAGTTGCGTATCCACTGAACTGCCAACCCATTCAGCCCACACTTAACTATCCTGGGACCTTTTGTCAGATGCCTTGCTAAATTAGAGATAACATCTACAGTATTCCCACAGCCTATTAAGAAAGTCAGTCAGAAAAATGAAATAAGGTTAGTCCGACGAACCTTATTTCTGTTTTTAGACATGCTCTTGACAAATTTATGCTGACTGCTCATAATTACTGCAGTTTTCAATGTGCTTACAAGTCAGTCTCTGTGATTTATTCCAGATACCTAAAGAAGTATTGCTAAGAAGATGAGGGGAATCAGGGGCAACTATTTATGAAATTCCCAAGTACAAATAATGTGGCTTACAACACAATTGCCCTTACCTCCACACACCTTCTGCTGTAACCAAAGGCAGCAGGATATTGCTTTACCTTCACCAATTCCCATTGGTGTCCACTGACTCAGTTCAGCATCCACAGGAGGTGGGGGCTGCTTTGCAAGGTGGGTGGAATTGTTAAGGTGGGTGGACTCCCGCTGGGCTCCTGTGCTCAGGGTAAGCGTTTCATGATCCACTGGGGCCATGTGATCAGCAGAGGTAGGGGTGATTTAATTTTCTCTCTCTTAGGTTGCAGACAAAGGCTTTCTCGTGCCATCACATCTTCCTAAAAACAAATCACATTCCTGTACCCACCTAGGGCCCTCCAGCCAGAATTGCTGTGATTCCTTCTTTCTATCTCTTTCTATCACTAGCCAAAGCATCTAAGACAAATGAAATAACACCAACGGTTTCAGTCTGTCAAGATCTATTTGTCTTGATACCAGCAGCCATATGTTCAGGGGTGGTATTACAAGTAAATCCTAATTGATTACAGTTATGAAGATCAAAGTCACCTCAGGATTAAGCAGCATTCTGGGGATAGTGCAGAGTACAGCCAGGAGCAGTGACAATAACAATAATAAGTTTTTAGCTAAATTATAAGATACTATTTCTTACTCTTCTTCAGTTCTTGGTATAATGCTGCTTGGCCTGAGAGTGATTGACGTGACGGGTGTGTGCTGTATGTATATAGTTTTTTTATCAGTCAAGTAAATATTGTAATGAAGCAAATGTCCCTCATTGAAAAAGTCCCCAGAACAACCGCAGGTCAAATGCTGGTCCATTAAAAACTAATTGGCCAAAGAAGAAGCTCCATCCTGACCTTAGTCTTACTTCACCCCAGGATTAAGTGCTAGGAGGGCTTTTATGTCTTTAGAGCAGGACATTTTCTCCCCACCAAAGGCCTTGGTCCAGTGATGGCTAACCTTTTTCTAGTTGTGTGCCAAAAACGCGGATGCGTGCCAGAACCCATAATGCGCATGTGCACAAGACCCCACCGCTCCTCCTCCCCCCCACGCATGCGAGTGTGATCCTCCGCCACCCATTTTGGACCTAGCAGGCCTCCCTGCAGCCTCCTGGACCCAAAAATGGGCCTTAGGGGGGACGCTGCTCCCCTGCTCCTTGTTTTAGGCCTAGCAGGCCTCCCTACAGCCTCCTGGGCCCAAAAAAAAGCCATGGAATGGGCATGCCATTTTGGGCATAGTAGGCCTCCCTGCAGACTCCTGGGCCCAAAAATGGGCTGTGCGGGGAGCCCCCCCCCATTTTAGGCCTAGCAAGCCTCCCTGCAGCCTCCTGGGCCAAAAAACAGGCTGTGGGGGGGCCCCACCCCCCCCCTTCCCCCCCCTCCCCCGCCGCTATGTGCGCACACACGAACCCCCGCCCCCCCGGGCTTTGGGGGGGACCCCCCCCCCCCCGCGCATGCCCATGCGTCTCCCACATGCACCCCGCATCCCCCAGGGTTACCGGTAGTTAAAAATGCTTTAAAAAGTAAAAAAAATTCTGAAGATCGTCACTCAGCTGATCGTCAGAACTTTTTTTTTTACTCTTTAGGCATTTTTTACTACCAGTTCTCTGGAACTGGTAGTAGAAAATGCTTTTAAAAAGTAGGAAAAAAGGGCTCCGACGATCACAGCTGCGCCACGCGATTGTCAGAGCCTCTTTTTTTACTTTTAAAAGCATTTTTTCCAACCTATTCACTGAATAGGTTGTAAAAAATGCTTTAAAAAAGAAAAAAAAAGGCTCTGAAGATTGCGTGCCACAGTTGATCACCCCCCATGCGCTGTTCTACTTACCCAATGCTTTCTTTTGTTGTGCACTGCACATGCGCACCTCGCATTTGGTGCATGCATGTGCACAGCGCACGTTTGGTGCACAGCACGCATGCGCAGCCAGCAAACTGGTAATAAACCAGTTCAGATTTCACCACTGGTGAAATCAGTGGTGCAGATGACTGAAAGAAGGCTTCTTGGGCAATAGTTCTTTAAATCATCTTAGGCCCCTTTCTTGCATATAAAAATCACTTCAGCATTTTTCCATGAGTTCGGTATTTTTTCTTCTCTGAGGCATCTTGAGTATAGTTTTACTAGTATCTTGTGTAAACTACGACCACTAGCTTTCAGCATTTCAAACATAACACAGTCATTTCCTGAAGCTCTGCCATTTTTCATTGATTTTATGGCACTTGATAGTTCCTCCATTAGGATATCTGGCATTTCCTTTTTTGTGGGTCTTGTTACTTTTGAGTGATCTTGATCTTTGTATAGCTCTGAATAGAATTTTCCAATTATTTCTAACATTTTCTGTCTTGTTCCACACAGAGTCATCTTCATATTTAATGCAAAAACCTCCTTTCTTATATTTATAAGCCCTTATAAGCAGAAGAACATTGACACTGACATCCCCTAAATTCTGCTGAAGATGTTACCTAGCCTGGTAACGAAATGTCCAGAAGCCAACCCACAAGCTCGGAGAACAAACATTCACCCTTATAAAGATGTGTTAATATAGTTTACAACTGCCATTGCTGAAGAGAATTTCAATGACAAAAATGAATGTTCTATGTAGAATGTTTTTGTTTTGTATGAACCTTTGTGTTGGTGCGGCTGCCAATATTACTATATAAGGCACTACAAGGACTCCTTTATGTCAATGGAACATAAAGATTGTGTTCCACTGTTGTTTTAAACAGCTAACAATACATTCATTTTAATCTAAAATTCAGATTCAACAGCTTACTGAAGCATTCTAACAACCTAATTGTATTAATTTATTTTTGTTTACTATATCCAGATTGGTCACTTAAACTTTTTAAAATCAAGTAGAATCTGATCCAGATTCTAGTAGACGGCATCTATCTTAGAAATTAGTGAACTGAAGCATTATGAAATCATAACTGAGTGGTCTAATCACAATTTGAAGGCTGTTGCAGTGGTTTCATAAGGTGGTTGCTGTACTACAGAACAAAGCTGCACCTTGCTACATGCCCTCCCATTTAATAAGATTAAAGACTTAGAACTAGATTTAAAGATTACTGTCAGCTAAAATGGATATTCAGTCTCTCTGATTTAATATTCATTTCTGAGACCAAGTAGGAAGAACCTGCATTTCTCACAGTCTGTAAATCGTTTGGAATTCATTTGCACTTTTCTAACAGCATGAAAATAATACGAAGAAATTTATTGTTCGGAATGGCACTTATATTTGGTAGCATCCATATTGAGAGTGTCTCACACTCCACCCTGGTGCTGGACATGGCCAAGATTCTGTTGGATAATTATTGTTTTCCAGAAAATCTGGTGGGAATGCAGGAAGCCATTGAACAAGCCATCAAGGGTGGGGAGACTTTGGATATCTCAGATCCTAAAATCTTGGCAACAGCTCTAACAGCTGGACTTCAAGGAACTTTGAACGATCCACGGCTGGTAGTATCGCATGAAGCTTTGGCTCCTGCAGTCCCTGAGCAAGAAGCGGATGCTTCTCTACCATTAGAAGCACTTTTAGAGGTTATCCAGCACACAGTCAAATCTGAAGTGCTGGGTGATAATGTAGGCTACTTAAGAATAGACTACATCATCGGGGAGAACATGGTACAGCAAATTGGTGCTTTCCTGGTAGAAAAGATGTGGAAGCCCTTGATGGAGACATCAGCTCTTGTCTTAGACCTGCGTTATACCACTGGAGGAAAGATCTCGGGCCTTCCATTCATCGTCTCCTACTTGTACAATGAGGACAAACTGCTGCACGTGGACACTGTCTACAACCGGCCTTCTAATAGCACTGTGGAAATATGGACCTTTCCAAAAGTGCTGGGCATGAGATACGGTAAGAACAAGGAAGTCGTTTTGCTGACCAGTAAACACACCTCTGGGGTGGCCGAAGATGTGGCTTATATCCTGCAGCAAATGCACAGGGCCATCATAGTGGGCGAAAGAACAGCAGGCGGCTCCTTGGACCTCCGGAAATTGCAAATTGGGGCTTCCCAGTTCTACATGACTGTTCCTGTGTTGTGTTCTATGAGCCCCTTAAGTGGTGGTGGCCAGAGCTGGGAACTGAGTGGGGTGATGCCAAGTGTGGCCGTTCCAGCAGAGCGAGCCCTGGGTGATGCCCTGTCCATTCTGTCCTTTCGCAAAGCGATTCCTGACAGCGTCAGTCGCTTGATGCATGTCTTGCAGAACAATTACTCAATAACTGAACAGGTGCCAGCGTTACTTCAACAACTCTCTGCGTTTGATTATTCAGCCATCCTGTCAGAAACAGATCTGGCTTTCAAACTAAATACCGAATTGCAAAGCATCTCCAGAGACCCACGACTTTTCTTGTGGACTACCACAACCGGTGAGGCTATGGTTATGCCAGTTGAGGAGCCAATGGACATGAACATAGAGCTGCTGGATGGCGAACAACTCAAACAAATCCTGGCTGCTGTGTTTCAAGTGTCAGTGCTATCTGAAAATGTGGGCTACCTGCGGTTTGATCAGTTTCCCGATGCTGGAGTGCTGATCAAGCTGGAGCCTTATATCATCAATCAGGTCTGGGAACCTTTGCAGGCAACAGATTATTTGATCATTGACCTGCGCTACAACCAGGGTGGACCATTTTCAGATGCTGTACCAGTCCTATTATCTTACTTCCAAGATCCCTCTGCCGGTCCTGTGCATTTGTTTGCCACCTATAACAGACTCACAAACCAGACCTACGTTTACAACAGTAGAGTTGAACTGCTAGGCAAGCCCTATGGGACCCAGCGTGGCATCTATTTACTCACCAGCTACCTCACAGCTACAACGGCAGAGGAGTTTGCCTACCTGATGCAATCCCTTGGCCGGGCTACTCTGATTGGTGAAATTACTGCTGGCAGCCTGGCCCACTCACACCCCTTCTGCATACTCAGGATAAAAAAAGAGGAAGGCTGCAGCCTCTTTATCAATGTGCCATTCATCACCTTAATTGACCACCATGGTGAATATTGGCTGGATGGCGAAGTGGTGCCTGATGCCATTGTGCTGGCCGATGAGGCTTTGGAGAAAGCCCAAGAAGTGTTGGCATTCCACAGAGAGATGGGAGCGCTGATTGAAGAACTCGGGCTGTTGCTTGAAGCACATTATGCCATACCAGAGGTGGCCACGCGGGCAAGAGGCATGCTAAACTCCAAGCTGGCTCAAGGAGGCTATCGCACAGCAGTAGATTTTGAAATGCTTGCCTTGCAGTTGACCACTGACCTTCAAGAAGCTTCTGGGGATCACCAGTTGCATACATCTTACAACCATGTCGAATCTTTCTTACAGGAACAACTTCCTAACAAGACTCTGTCCCCTGAGGAGATCCGCTACATAATTGAGGATCTATTCAAGGTAGACATTTTGCCTGGCAATGTAGGATATCTACGCTTTGACCTGATGGCTGAAGCAGAAATGGTGAAGGCCATTGGACCCCAACTGTTGCACATTTGGGACAAGCTTGTGACCACAGAAGCTATGATTGTTGACATGCGCTACAACACGGGTAGTTATTCCACTGCAGTGCCCATCTTTTGTTCCTATTTCTTTGACAGTGAGCCCCAGCAGCATCTTTACACACTCTTTGACCGCAGCACCACTCAAAGCATGGAGGTGTGGACTTTGCCATATCTCTCTGGCAAACGATATGGCTCGGCGAAGGATATCTATATCTTAATTAGTCACGTGAGTGGATCAGCAGCAGAAGCCTTTGCTCGCTCTCTAAAGGATCTCAATCGGGCCACGGTCATTGGGGAGCCCACGTTGGGGGGCTCACTGTCTGCAAATGTTTACCATTTGGGCAGCAGCCCCTTGTACGCTTCCATCCCCAGCAAGGTAGTGCTGAGTCCCGTCACGGGCAAAGTGTGGAGCCTCTCTGGCGTCCAGCCACATGTCACCAATCAGGCTTCAGAAGCCATGACTTCTGCCCTGAACATCATTGCTTTGCGCTCCAACCTCCCCAACATTTTGCAGACGGTGGCCAAACTGGTGGCTGACAACTATGCTTTTGCTGATGTTGGGGCTCTAGTGGCTGACAAACTTTCTGAGGATGCCAAAAGAGACACGTACCAGAAGATCAATTGCGAAACGAAGCTTGCTGAAAAAATTGCAGCTGACCTAAAAGCTCTTTCTGGAGATAAACACTTGAAAATAACCCATGTTCCCGAGCACCTGCGCAACCATATTCCAGGGATCATGCCAACGCAAGTAAGTGCCAGTTGGCTTGTTTCATTAGCCACTGACATAAAACCTGTATGAATACATATTTACTGTGATGGGATAAATCCCTTTGGATTTGCCTCAAGAACTGGATTTGTTCAAGTAGCACTCTCCTAAATTTACACTGTAACAGCTCAGTTAATATTATTTTGTTTACTGTGTTTGGTTACATTATCTTATTATTGCTTTCCCTAGGTAGTTTTGGTTTTTGTCTTTATGTCTTTAATTTTTTTTAGCAAAATGAAAACTAGGACAGGCATTTTGAAGCTATTAATTAGTAAGTATCATAGTGATTTCCAGATTTTATTATCATAATTGTATTTATAATTAACTATGTAGCTCCATGAATTTTAGTCTTGCTTTTACTCTAATTATAGTATTGGCAATGATGCAGCCTTTTCTAATTTTTCTCACATTTACAGTATTCACTTATAATTTTGAGTGTATGGGTGTAATATTTTAAATACTGATAAAGGGTAACCATACTCTCTAGTTTTGTCCTAGGACTCTCATTGTATTATTAATATTTTATCTCACATTTTAAATCTTATTTTTCAACTTGAAACTTTCCTTGTGTTATGCTGGTGCTTAACTGAGCAATTGAAATTGAAATTAATGTGCCCAGCTGAACAGGTTGGTATAGTACTACATTCTGATTTTGTTTTTAATCAAACAGTATGCTTACTATAAATAAGAGATTTTAAAAATTATAAAATAATATTAACAGACTTATCCCAGAAGGCCCGGTATGACTAGTTCCTGATAATAATTTCATTAAAATAGATGAGACAGGACATTAAATAGATAATCTTTAGTTCGAGTGATTTTCATTGACTTATTTATTTATTCTTGTCATAGTGCTATGAAGTTGACTGAGGAATGTTGACTAATTTGAGTAAGGGTTTCACACCAACTCTCTAGTGGCAAGATGTGTTATTTTAAAGCAAGGTGGATTCTCATATTTCCCGTGTTATTCTTGAAAATTAACTACTTATTTTTAAAAAATATTTCAGATTCTTTCCTCAGAAATGTTAGAAGACGGAATTAAGTTTTCCTTCCAAACCAAAGTGTTTGAGAATAATGTTGGTTACCTCCGATTTGATACATTTGGGGAGAGTGAGCTTTGGCCTCAATTCTCTGAGCTGATGGTGGAACGCATCTGGAAGAAGGTTGTCCACACTAATGCACTAATCATCGACATGAGGTAAATAATCTGTCCTAAGCAGAATAAGCAATGAAGATAAAACTTTTGAAATATATGCTTTGCTATAAAGGTATTTGTCAAATTTAATTCCTGGGCCTAACATAATTGCAGTGTATCTTGAGAGGCCGTCATTGACCAGATTATGAGCTATGTGTTCCTTGCAGGAGGAAATGTATTTATCTACCCTTTAAGACAAATGCAAAGATGGAGGTTGGGTACCGGGATAGAGGGCATAATAACAATACACCCAAAGTTTGACTTCCTGGGATCTATCCCAAAATATGTGTGATCGAGGTACAGAAGCTCCAGTCTCCTGAATTTGAAATAAATGTTGTGACCTTTATTTCAGTGGGAAGATGCAGCAATGTTTTCCTCAGTGCAATTGCAGCCCTTCACAAAGCACAAACCTAGCACAACCAGGATATCTGATGTTATACAGCAGGTTTCTAGAAAGCCTTTTTATCAATATAAAACATAGGTTGAATGGCAGAAGCCTTTTTTCTGGGCGCATGAAAAGTGCTACAGCCTGAGCATGTCTTGTTCAGCCACTTTTACTAGACTGCGGAAGGTCTTGGTATTTTCTCATAAGGATGTTGCAGCTGTTCAGAACTAGTAGGGGCCCTTTGGGCTCCCATGACGTCATCTGAAATCTGACAATTTATTTCTCCCAAAGCAATATTGGAATAATAAAACTAATTATTTTTTATTAAGTGCTGTAGTTTTGTAGAGCTTCTAGGTAGACTACAAACTCTTGCTTTGTCCTGCGTCCAGGATTTCAAATCTTTCTAGGTTAATTGTGACTTGATGACTTTTTTACATACATAAGCAGACAATTAAAAAAAAAAATTCAGACAAGACATAAGAACAGGTATGGGGAAGTGGGAAACAAACAGCTAATTTCTCTTTTACCTGGAGTTGGGTTATGAGAGCCTGGCTAGAAAAATTCGTATGACTGTTATATGGAATCAAAGACTTAGAATTTTCTGTCTGTGGGTTTTTTTTAATGGCTGCCACTTAGGGCAGTCAAGACGTCTTTGTTCTGAGCATTTCAAGATTTAATTGTGGATCTGCTTTGGGGGGATCAGAGACGAGAAGTTGTGGTAACCTAAGGGTGTCTCTAGGTCAGGTTTCCTTGTCAGTGCCTGCTTCTCAAAACGTCTTCCATGTCTCATCAGGTACAACACTGGAGGGCCCATTTCCTCTGTAGCAACTCTGTGCTCTTACTTCTTTGATGAAGGACATCCAGTTCTACTGGACAAAGTCTACTACAGACCAAATAATACTACCAGTGACCTTTGGACTCCTTCCCAACTTTTAGGTAACAACATCTGAAGTTGTGAATGTCAGTATTTCTCTTTACTTACTGCACGTTGTGGCTAAAGATAGCACATTAATCTATCAAATATTAACCTATGGCAAACATGGGTCATGGACTGGAATAACCCCAGAGCAAAATAGGCCCAGAGAGCCAAAGCCAGGTTAGTCATTCCTAAGCACCAGGTCCCTAGAAGCAGGGCTCGCCATGCAGGACAGGACCTACGCTACAGACTATCGAAAGAGGCCTCAGAGACAGTCCGGCACACAGGGGCAGGGTGTCAGATGCATTGCAGCCAAGTGAATCATGGGGTTGTTAAGCAAATCTAGCTTCACCCATTGACTTTGCTGGTCAGAAGACAGCCGGAAAGGTAGTAAGTGGAGATCACACAACCCCAGAATGCTACCGCCATCATAAATGCATGCCGGTTGTCAAGTGCTCAAATGTTGATTACACAATCATGGGGATGCTGTGACAGTCGTATGGGAGGAGGATGGTTGTCACATTTTTCAGTGACATTGTAACTTTGAACAGTCACTAAATGAATGGTGGTGAGGATTACCAGTATTGTATATACTAATTAGCTGGGGAATTCTAGGAGTTGAAGTCCGCATTTCTTAAACTTGCTAAGATTGAGGAACGCTGCCCTGTACAGTATATGCATAACATTAATTACAGTATTTATTCTCATTCTATGAATTCCTAGAGGGACATTAATTTTAATATGGGTTCTGATCAAATTTAATGTCAGGTGAGACTGTGGGTGACTTTTTGCATCTTCTCCTGTCTCTTCAAGGTCAAAGATATGGCTCCGAGAAGAGTGTGGTCATTCTCACCAGCTCTGCAACTGCTGGGACTGCTGAACAATTTGTGTCCATCATGAAGAGGCTGGGCAGAGCCTTGATCATTGGACAAAGGACCAGCGGGGGTTGCCTCCCCCCTCAGACATTTCAAGTGGACAGAACCGGCCTCTTTGTCACTATCCCAACTTCTAGATCCACCATTTCTTCTAAGGACTCTTGGGAGGGCATTGGAGTGGATCCTCACGTGGCGGTTCCCATTGAGAAATCCCTCATCCAAGCCAAAGAGATCCTTGTCTCCCACCTCCATAGTTTGAGTTAGATTAGTGGGTCAAACCAGGAGTTTGCACGAAGGCAAAAGGGCATCTGGTTCCCTCCCCTAACCTTGAGACTAAATTTTTGGCCTTGCACATTCATGCCAGACAACACATCATTCCAAGTCTTCTATAAATAGTTAAAATATAGAAGGAGAAGGAGGAAAACAAGAAGTATTAACCCATCCTCCCAATTTCAGACTGTGTTTCAGAATATAACATGAAATCCCCAAATCCCTAGAATATATATTTTTAAGTTTTAAAGAGAAGATACAAACTAACAAAAACTAATATAGAATAAAGAAAGAAAAAAGAAAGAAAAGACAAATAGCACGAAAAAAGGAAAAGGAATAGAAACAGGCAGCTTTTGATTCTCTTTGCAGCAAATACAAATACAGTTACACAGTTATCTCTAGTTGTAAAAAGAAAAGCTAACTTTTTTCTATTATTTTTTTTTCTAATCATCAAAACCACAAATCATAAGTGCATTTTTCTGTGTCATGCAAAACCTCCATCAGGGGTATCCAATCAGCCATAAATGCAGATGTGGTCTTTTCTCTGATCAAGGAAGTCAATTTAGCCATCTATGAAAGTCCAATCATCTTCACCAACTATTCCTTCCTTAATGGGTAGTGCTGAAACTGTTCATTTTTGAGCATATAATAATCTCGCTGCAGTTGTCATTCTGTGTCTTTTTTTCTAGCTGTGTATCCATTAGTTCCAAAATAAAAGCCTCTGGGTTCAACTGTACTTTAGCTTTTAAAATCTTCTGAATTAGCCTATATGTCCATTCTCCCATCGATCCATTTGTATAACCAACATTTTTAGCCCATTTTATTATACATTTGTTCCTTTGACTCAAATTTCAACAAAAGTTTATACATTTTAGTAACATTACTTGTAATGTTACAACATCACAAGTAATAATGTTTATTATTTGTATATAACTGTCAGCACAAACTCTGCTTTCTAGCCTGATGCTTAACCACTAACCAAATTGGCTAGTGCAATATATATTTATATATAGTACAATATATATTTATATAGAGAGCAATATAAATGATCCAATATACCCATTTTTGTAGCAAATAAAATTGTTGATGTCACTTCAAGAGGTTTTGGACTACATGGAGTAATTCTTAGCTTGTCATGCCTTAGAACTTATGTTACATTTTGGAAGTATAAACAAAGCAGAAAAAAGTAAGGTAAAATGCAAATAAAAGCACTTTGCATTAGCATTTGGCCATTGAATACCTTTTACCAATAGTTGTACAGCTTTGTTTCAGACTTCTGATAGAACAAATTTCTTTATGATTTTGACTGCAGAAAAATATATGGACCAAAAGCATTATGTCCATGTTTATATTAAGAATATTGATACCCAAACCGGTTCTTAAATATAACTTGAGGAGGTAAAATTGCTCCCTGAAATTGGTACTTGGAGGCAAGCTATCACCAATTCAGAGGTAACCTTGAACTTTTATGCTACCAGTGCTATCCATAATCCACAATATGATGTGGCTGAAAAATTAGATACCTGTTGGGAGTGGTTTAATTTGGACTCCTGCACTGGATTTGATGCCCTAAATGGATGCTTCCTGCTTCTCTTATTTTAATCACTGTGCCTTCATTTGAAAGCTTGCAGACAAGTTGTGGGTGTGAACTGGGAAGCTGGCACTTCCATCCTCACCTATTCAGTCCTTGTTGAGATACACAAACACACACACCTGTCACTGCCTGGTGCAGCACTGTGTTGCACAACTGAAGAAGGCCGTTTTATCACATCGGAAAAATTACATTGATTTGCTTTGATGGTCACCAGGAATCAACTTTAACTTAAAATAAATTTTATCCTTTACTTCCATCCTAGGCTAGGGAAGAATGTCATTCCATAATGGCTCTGACATGGGAAAAGTTGCTGCTTCAAATTACTAAAGAAAAAAAAAATGTTATCAACATTTTCATAGTTTAGGGTGAAAAAAATGGAACCGTAGAAAGCAAAACTTTTCTCTTTACATGTCACTGTTTATTTCCTTATAAGTGTATTTCCAGAGTTTCATTTTCAGAACTTGAGCTATCTGTAGCTGATGTAATTACATTTATCCTTAACGCTTCTATATAAAAGGCTTCCTTTTGAAGATTCTGGTTAAATGCAGTAAAACCACAGTGGAATTCAATCAATATCTGCACACAAAAATATCCAACAAGTAGACATCCATTACATCTGCAGGCTAGTTGTGCGAAGTCATGTGCCGAGATAAATGATGTCTTTCTCGAAAATATTCCTGGCAAACAGGACAAGCCAGCTTTTCCTCCCGCCTCCTTTTCCTTTGGGATTCTGTCAAGACCTCGACCTTTTTGTGATGGGAACGCATGTGCAGCACAAGGTCTGATGTCATGTGGAAGGAGAGGCTGCACTTTGCACACCAGTTCTGGGCTGCTACACCGAGAGGGGCGAAAGTGGGAGGCAGCAGAGCCCAGGAGGCAGAGGAGGAGAGGCTGCAGCTGGAAGCAGGGTTGGCTTGCATCTGCTCATCTGCTTCCTTTGGCCACGGAGCTGAAGAGAAAGTGAATGGGTTGCTCTGAATGAGGTTGGTCGACAGCAGCTGGAAACCATCTGAATCGCTTACCAGGAACCTGGAAGCGAGGCAGCCACTGTGCGGCATGAGGTCAGTGGCAGCGATGCATTCTGACAATTTCCTTGGGCTTCCTTCCTTGATACTTTTCAGAGGTTGAAAAGCAGTCAGAGCCCCTCTGTCTTCCCAGCACTTGGCTGGTTTGCTGAAAGCACTTTTGGGTTCCCCAGCAATGCTGTTGGGCCACACAAAGGAGAATGCACTACCAGGGGAACACTGGACTGCAGCTTTGTCCAAACCAGCCTTCCTATTGCCTTGTTCTGACTCTTTGACTTTCTCTACAGACCTTCTCACTTCAGTGAATGCACTCTCCTTCTGTCGCAGCACATCCTTTACTAATAAATGTGTCCTGGTACCAAATGTCCAGCGGGGTTCCCTTAATATGTGCTCCACAGTTCTTCCATCCTTGAGCTCGCTGTAAACTGCTTTCTCCTGTAGACAATTTGCCTTCTCAAATAACACAGATTTTCTGTTCTGACAGCTCTCCATTTCACGGCTGTTCATTCTCCTCCCCTCAAAGGAAGCAACCATTTTAAACTCCAAGTCCCTAGACAGACCATGGAAGTTTATGGATTGTTCCATAAATCTGCTTTTCACCATCTTTGGGAGAAGACGTTTTGTTTAGAGCTGGACCCTATTCTTCAGAAGGCAGAAGAAATGAGCAAGACAGCACTGAGAGGCTTTCTTGAAGTCTGGACAATTGAGTTCTAGAACGAGAGAAATCAAATAAATAATTATTGAACAGATTCTTGGTTGGGAGAAATTTAGTAGTCAAACCAAGAAAGACCCTTGATGACCTAGATTAACACTCTGTCTTGCAAAAACCATTAAAACAATCTCTCCAGAGACCTTGAGCAAAGGCTGCTACAAATCTTGCCAAGGATTGTTGAAGGGACATGCAGCACTGAATCTCATACTCATTAAAACAGAAAGCAATATTTATTTTTACTATTTTTTATTAAACGAATATATATAGCTGTCCAACACAGACATCGGTGATTCTGGATAGTTTACAACATTTTAAAAATCTACTGCATAATAAAAGCATGAAGCCTCCCCCCACCCCCATCCCACACACAGCCGTCTCCTGCATTTCCAAACACATTTTTAGAATCAAACTGCACTAGTGTTGCGTTTTCTGCACCCTCTGACCCATCCTTGAGGGGGGAAAAGAAAAGAATAGAGGGGAAGATAATTAAGTTTGACCACAGATATTAGCAGAAAAGGAGAAACAGAAAACTCAACCTTCCAGGTAGAAGTTCTCCTTGGAAGACCTTAGGGCAGCAGGCAATCTGCTGCTGTCGTGATGAATACAAACACATTTTCAGGGAAAAATAAAATCACTTCACAACAAGGGTTGATACAAAAATGGTGCAATACAATACCCATTGGACATTTTCTCACCTATGCTGCTTCTTGCCTACATTGTTGAAATATTTTTAGTAAATCCTGTCATAATCCTCAATTCCCTTCTGGCAGCATCCAAAAAATGATATGACAATATATATATATATATATATATATATATATATATATATATATATATGCATTCACATTTCTTTTCCTCTATAGATGAATTTCCCAAAGTGCCTACTGAGAAGTACACATTCTAAAGAGACCTTTAAAAAAGCAGCAAACTTTATTGTATAAATTGTTGAAAATAATTTCAGAAATAGTATATAGTGTAACCCTTATCTACATTTTCTCTGTAGTAAAATCAGTTTATTTGCTGTCAGACTAACCTTAAATGGTTTTTCCAATATCCTATCACAATTTAGCTCATTTTCCCCAACAATAAAAATTGTACTCTGCTCACGCTTTCTTTTTCAATAATTACTCCCATTATGTCCATCGTAGCTTAATCGCTGCATGTTATTAGACAGAAGCCTAACCTACTTCGACGCTGTTTTAAAAAACTGCAAGCCGTTAAGAAAAAAATTGTGTCCAAAAGCACACAACAGCTTCTGCTGGACTGTTTTCTACTAATTCCAATTTTCATGCACCGCTGACGTTCAGATTCAAGAGCAGAATGTCAGCAACTCGGGTTAGTCTTATGATTTTATCCCTACTTTTTTATACAGTATACTCAAGGCGACAAACAGAGCTAACGCTCCGCCCCTTATTTTCCCCACACAACAACCCTGCGAGGCGGGTTGAGCCGAGAGAATGACCGGCCGACACTAACCCGCGAAGCAGGGCTCCGGGACCGCGGAGTCCGGGAGGCGCTCGGCTTCCCCGCCTCCCCCGTCCCCAGTCCGAGCCTCTCCGGGCGAGCGGTTCCCCTCGTACCACCCCGGCCGTCCTGCGCAGCCCCCGCCCCGCAGTCCTGGCGTCCCACTTCCTCCTCCTCCGGGCTCCCCGGCAGCGGCTCCGCGGGTCTGGTCCTTCCTTCCCCTGGACGCCACCCGCTTCCTCGCCCGGCAGTCACCACTTCGCCCGCGCCCTACCTGCGCAAGAGAGGCCGCTCCGTCCCGCGCAGGTGGACTCGCCGAGTGCGCCGCCCAGGAGCGCCAGCCACGCGCATGGGAGTAAAGAGCCGAGCGGAGAGGGCGGCGGGTAGGACTCAGGCTGGATTAAACTAGGCAGGGAGCCGCAAGCATCGCGGGGTGTGTGTGTGTGTGTGCGTGTGTGTGTGACGAGGGAGGGAGCGCGGAGCTCCAGTGCCAACCCTGCCGAAAGAAGTCTAGCCGGAAGGCAGAAGCGGGAGCGGGCGGGGGGGCCAGGCGCTCCTGGTCGAGAAGCCCCGCGTGGGCCGGCGTCAGAGGGCGGGCAGGAAAGTTTTGCGGCGGAGCGGCTTTCCTCGAGCATGGGAATCCAGGTGGAGGAGCGGGCCGAAGCCCTCGAGGCCCCGAGAATCGCCTTGCGGAGCCTGAGCCGGCGCCGCCGGCGCCGCCGCCGCTTTGGGACTTTCCGCTGCCTTGCCCCTTCCGTTCGCCAGAGCTCCGGGGGCTCCGGGCGCCTCTGGAGGGGACCGGCCGTGGTCATTCCCGGTGCAGCGGCCCCGGATCTCCCCCCGTGGGGCTTTTTAAAGTCTCCGCAGCAGATGTCCCACCCGAAGTACCGGCGGCTTCGGGAGCAGCGGCCCTTGCCGGAGCTGCCCTGGAGAAAGATTCCCCCATCCGTGTGACAGGGGGCGTCGCTTCGAAATCTGCTTGAGGGAGCCTCTGGCCTGGGGAGGGGGAGGGGCTTTGAGAGAGTGCCGGAATTGTAGCCTCTTCTACCTCTTGGTCGTTCTTCCCCCTCGGCTGCCCAGACCAGCCTTTCTCGAGCTCTCGGAAGCTGTCTGGCGGGGGAATTCCGCAAGTTGGAGTCCCCCGTCTTAAAGTTGCCGAGATTGAGGAAGGTTGGCCCGGGCAGAGGATGAGGGCTCGTCTCCTGAGCGCTGCCTTGTCGTCTGCTCCCTCTCCCCACGGCGTGGACGACGACTTCGGTGCCAGGCGTCCTTATGCTTACGTCTCAACCGCAGGCAGCAGCAGGGCTTGGTCGAGCTCCGTTTTAGCCGCCCGAACATACTGTGGTCCTGAGGGGAACGTCCTAAACAACGTGGATAGACCTGCTCAGCTCCTTTGGCCCCTTTTGGAGAGCAGCTGCTTGGCTTCTCGCTTTTCAAAGTTTCCCAAGCTTCTTGGGTTGTTTTCCCCTTGAGGATTCTCATCTGTGGAATCCTTCCCAAGCTCTCTCTAAGTTAATTGAAATTAGCTCTCTTAAAGTCCACGGCTCTAGTTTGACTTTGTTCTATTGCTTGTGCTTGCATAATGTTGAATTCCAATATTGCATGATCACCCACCCACCCCCAGGTTCCTGTAGCTTCAACACCTTTTATCATTTCATCTCTGTTAGTGAGAATTAAGTCCAACATGGCTTTGCAACATTCTTTGTTGTGCTTTTTTGAAGACGTTTTTGATGTTAGGTGTCCATTTTAGATCTTGCGATATGGTAAAACCTAGAAATTTGAAGGTCTCTACTGTTGATACTGTGTTGTCTAGTATTGTGAGAGGTGGAAGTATGGAAGGGTTTCTCCTAAAGTCTACCACCATTTCTACGGTTTTAAGTGTGTTCCGTTCCAGATTGTTCTGGTCACACCACGAAGCTAGTTGTTCAACCTCCCATCTGTATGCGGATTCATCATTGTCTCGAATGAGACCAATCACTGTTGTGTCATCGGCGAACTTCAGTAGTTTAACAGATGGATCATTAGAGATGCAGTCATTGGTATACAGAGAGAAGAGAAGTGGAGAGCACACAAAGTCTTGTGGGGCCCCTGTGCTATTTGTACAGGTGTCTGATGCGATTCTGCTTAGCTTCACCTGCTGCTTCTTGTTTGTCAGGAAGCTTATGATCTACTTACAAGTGTGTTCAGGTACCTCTAGCTGGTTTAGCTTAGTTAGAAGTGTGTCCTGAATGATGGTATTGAATGCTGAACTAAAGTCCACAAAGAGGACCCTTGCGTAGGTCTTTGGAGATTCAAGATGTTGTAGGATGTAGTGCAAAGCCATATTAACAGCATCATCTGTTGATCTATTTGCTTGGCATGCAAATTGCAAGGGTTCTAACAGCAGATCCGTGATGGTTTTCAAGTGGGACAGCACTAGCCTTTCAAAGGTTTTCATGACTACAGATGTTAGAGCAACTGATCTGTAGTCCTTCAGTTCCTTGATAAAAGGGTGACATGATTAAAAGTTAGAATAGAGATAGAAATAAGAGAAAGGGGGAATATTAGTGTATACTGTTAGATCAGGCGCAGGAAAGAAGACAAGACCAGCGGGGTCTGTTCAACAAGTTTTATTCAGCTCTCAACTAAGTCAGAACAGACGAACGGCTGTGCTGCCGGAGCCCTTTTTATAGCGCTCCGGCAGACCAGCCGTCCAATGACAGCGGTTTAAATTTCCCGCCCGGAGGATTAACCAATCCCCGTCCGGATGTCCTTATAAGGACATAACATATACATTTTTACATAATAAAATAAAAGCAATAACAAGAGGGAAGCTTAGAAATTGAATGGCGGTCTTATTATTTTTTTTAAAAAAATATTTTTATATTTAAACAAACAATGAATCATTAATTATTCATCTGAGTACATATGTTTGTCATCCTATTCCTCCTTTAGCATCATTTTCCTGCTACATTTCTATCTTACTTTTACATTTTAATTTAATTTATTACATTTTTTCCAAATTTCTTACATTTATATTAATTTTTATTATATTTTATTATATCTCATCTCTATCCATTGATAGAATTGCCCTCATATCCTGTAATACTCCAATTCTTCCTTTCCCTTAATTGCCAATGTTAGTCTATTCATTTCTGCACATTCCAATATTTTCTTAATTACTTCTCCCTCTATAGGGATTTTTTCTGCTTTCCAATTTTGTGCAAATTCTATCCTTGCTACAGTTATTACACGTATAATCAGATAAATATTTTCTTTACTATATTTCTCCAGTAAGACACCCAATAGGAACAGTTCAGGTTTTAAATCAATATGTTGTTGTATCATTTCCTCTAACCTGAATGGAGGTATTATTATGTATGATCAAATAATATGGTGAGTGGTATTCGAGCAATATATTAAAACATGGAATAATTAAATAATGATAGATTACAACTTAATATAAATGTGTATTATTATTAGAAATATATAAGTTGGTTGAATGTAATAACTATGGTTAATTTTACTAGTTTTATTTGTATTAGAATGTACGACCCCCAGGTGCCACACCGTTCACGCATTGATATGTATATGTAAAATAAAATAAAAAACTTGAAAGAAAAACCATTATGTCCTCCCCATGCAAGTGGAGCAGCAAAATTAAGTTTGCTTATTCTATGGGTTTCTTAATATTTATGTGAATTTGTATAATTATTGCCTCCCCTCAGGGGTGGGGTCTACTTACCTTTACTATTGGTTCGCAACGGGATTGCATGCGTGCTCACTTGGCTTGCGTGTGCGCCTTGCTTCTGCATTTGTGCAGAAGCTTCTGCGCATGTGCAAATTGCCGATGACAACATCCGGGGCAGTGGGCATGGCCTCCCACCGGTTTTACTACCGGTTCTTGAAACCGGTCCGAACTGGGGGCAACCCACCACTGCTTCCCCTTCTTTCCCTTATATCAATTAAGAGAGTAGAGAAATTCAGATCTCACTACCAGAAACTTTTTAGCCCTTCAGGTTTGTTGGCTGGCATTTTCTGGGCTTTTCTGCAGGGATTTGGGCACCTCTAAGCTACTGGTTGGAGGGTGGGATTTGGTGTGACTGCTGAGTTTCACAGCCAATCCTGCCTCCTGCCTGTTTTACTCACCCTCTGAAACAGTCCCTGCCTCCAGCAGGGATCCGCTTGCCTGCCATGCAGTCGCCAGGCCGGCTTTTCTCCTAAACACGTTCTCTTCTCCCACAACAGCCTCTTTTCCTTCTCTCCTGTGAAAAGGCCTTGTCTTCTCCTGACCCAAATCCAGAATCCAGAGTTTCCTCTGGTAGCAGGATTACAGGTGCAGCCCACCCGAGTCAACCTGGGAATAAAGAGGCCACAAAGCACCCCTTTCACCAATAACAGGACCTTGCAACTCCTGGGCAAGCTTGGACTTTTTAGCATGTGTTTTTAAAAGTTTCAAATGGATTCCAATTCTTTCACATTAAAAAAGGAAAATTGCACTGTGATAGTTTGACAATTTTCTGCCCAGTGATGCAATTTGCAAATACTAGAGACCAGGAAAAAAATGGAACTAAGTACCAAATACCTTGTGCAGCTACTCCACTTCTGAACTATTCAACGGGTAGAAACTAATCAAGGAGAGAAGCAACCTAGAACTAAGGAGAAATTTCCTGACAATGAGAACAATTAGTCAGTGGAACTGCTTGCCTTCAGAAGTTTTGGGTGCTCCAAAACTGGAGGTTTTTAAGAAGAAACTGGACAGCCATTCATCTGAAATAGTATAGGACAGGGGTGTCAAACTGGTGGCCTGCAGGCCAGATGCGTCACTCGCAGGCCACACCTACCCCAGCTCTGTGAATGGGAAAAATGTCGTGAAATGTCACGTGACGGCAATGTGACGTGGTGAGTTTGACGCCCGTGGTATAGGGTTTCCTGCCTGAGCAGACGGTTGGATTAGAAGAGCTCCAAGGTCCCTTCCAACTATCTTATTCTGTTATATTTCAAAAGATTTTAATCCAAGCTCTGCATATGGCACCCACCAGTATCTCTTACAGAGTCAACTAGCTCCTAATTCAGGAAGTTCAGATTTCATACCACTTCAACAAGCACATAACAACCATTGTATCCCACATCATTACATGCTCCATTCATATATGCATGAAGCACCTCTGGAGCAGCAGCTGTCAGGCAGCACGAGGCACATGAGCTCTTGTGTTAAAACAGTTGCTCAGACTGCTGTCAGCTGTATTGGAAGGTGAGACTGAGGCAGAGACACACCTTTGAAACCAGGGCCAGGATTCCAGGTGAGGTCTTGTGTGTAAGCAGTGCATGAAGAGAGGCCATATGGCTGATCTAATTCAGAAATGTCTCAGCCTGGCGGTGCCTCTGGGGCATTTCATGCAGTCATCTTTATTCTGAGCAGGAACATTGGATCCTTTGCATGCAAAGAAAGAGCTCCTCAGCTGAGGCATGTATAGTTCCCTAAATAATAGAGGAAATGATCATTTTTGTAAATAGGCATTTCCAGCCTCTCTCTCTCCCTCCCTAATCACAAAAATGGATATTGGGGAGAGGGGGAACAGAGTATCATTTATTAAAATGTCTACAGCCTTTCCAAAATGTTCAGTTGATCCTCAGAATCAGTCTCCAAGGCTGCTTATTTAAAGTAGTGGAATAGGAATCGTCTCTTTTTGCTTTGCAAAATATTGTTGTGCAACAAAAAAACCCCACAGTAATCATGTCTTCTGAAATCTTTCAACGGGAGGACAATTTTTTTTCCTTCTCGCAACATTTACCAGTTTTGTGTCTTCCTCTTCCTCAAGTCTCAGTGTCTGTATTCTGGGACCTCTTTTTGGGCAGGCCACAGTTGATCAGTTGTGTTGTTTTTGGGGGTTGTGCTGGTTCTCCGGGGAAAGTGTAGTCCTTTCCTCAAAGCCAACACCCATCCATCTTGGATGGACTTCACACCAGGGGTGGAATGCTACCAGTTAGCTCTGGTTCGGGTGAACCGGTAGTGATAAAAACTACCAGTTCAGGTGAACCAGTAGTAAAAAAACCCTACCGGTTCAGTTGAACCGGTAGTTTAAAAGCTACTGGTTCGGGCGAACTGATAGTTTAAAAATGCTACCGGTTCATCTGAACTGGTATTTCCGATGATCAGCTGTGCCGCACCATTTATATTCACTAGAAAGCAGGAAATCCTGCTTTCTAGCATAGCTAAATCTCACGGCACAGCTGTTCTCCCCCCCTCGCTGTTCTACTTACCTAGTGAAGTCTTCTTTTTCCATGCAAAGTGCTCATTTGGCGTGTACTGTGCATGCGTGCGCAGTGTGCTTTTGGCGTGAGCTGTGCATGCACGCACACAGCATACTTCCTACATGCAGTGTGCATGCACAGGCAGCAAACCGGTGGTGATCTGTGGAGGATTTCATCACTGCTTCACACCCAAAAGCCATGTGTCTCTGAAGACAGAGATACAGGCTGTGACCGTGATTGGAAAGCAAACAAAAGGAGCATCCGGTTCATTATATATATATTTTTTAGAAAAATTTTTATTTTTATTTTTTATACACATAATGTAAATGTACATTCTCTTATACATAATTGGTCATACATATATATATATTTCTTAAAGAAAGCATAGAAATAAGACATTTTAATTACATTCGGGATTGCTCTTCTACCCTTTCTTTTCCCTCGTTTCACAATAAACCTTCTTCTCCTTCTTCTTTCTTTCCCTTCCCTCCCTCCTCTCCTCTCCTACTTTCTCCTTCCTCCTCTCCTTCCTCTTTCCTACTTCCCCTTTCTTTCCCCCACTCCTCCCATCCCTTTCTCCTTTCTCACCTTCTCTCCTACTTCTACTCCTGTCCCCTGTCCTTTCTTCTTCTTCTTTTCCCTTTCTTCCATTCCTCCCTCTCCTCTCCTTACCCTCTCCTCCTCTCTCCTTTCTTTCTCCTTTGTTGTGGAATATTTTCCTTGTTTGGTATCCGAGCAACTCCAATATTCTAATAATAAATAATTCCTTTTTGATTTCTTTTCAATTTTACCCAATCTGTCACTTTGATCATCATAATTGTACATTTATACTTATAATCTTCTTTCTTTTCTCCCCTCCCATACCCCTTTTCCGTTTACTCTGATATCATCTGGGTTTCTATTTCTTTTTTATCCTCTCCCTCATTTAACTTTCTATTATCTAAATCATTTATTTATCATCTTTTATTCATATTTCTTTTCTAACCATACAGAAAATCTTCCCCATGTCTTGAAATACACCGATTCCTCTTTATCTTTTATTCTTAAAGTTAATCTATTCATTTCCACACAGTCTAAAATCTTTTTTATTACTTCACCTTTTGACGGGAGTGTCCGGTTCATGTGGAACAGTCCCTTTAAACAGGGTCCAATGACAGCTCTAAAAATGATCTTAATAACTGAAGAATTCTTACTCTATCACAGAAATCATTGAGAAATTCAGATGCGAACTGGATGTATAACTAAAAGCAATGATTATATTTGCAAGTAATATCTGGTGCTCGTTTTTAATTCTCTCATTAAAAGCACTTAGTGGAAATAATTTATGGATCTGTATTGCAAATGATTTTTGGCACAGCTGGTACACAAAATATAGCCATCAAACGTCTTGTCACAATCTAATAGCCCTGAATTGGGATTCACCTCATTGCTTTTGAAAGATGTCACTCCATATAAATGCCTTTAATGCCTGGTAGAAAAATTTTATGAGCACATTGACAAATTAAATAACAATAGGAATTTGATTAATGTTCAAGTAAAATGAATGTTAGCCGACGGGAAGAGAAAGAGGAAAGATCTTGTTGTAATAGTTTCCACCAAATTGCAGAAAAGAAGGAAAGAATATAAAAAATACTGTTTTGCACAATCAGGTTCTACTGTTAAGAAAAAACAGAGGGCAGCGTGCTGACCATGCCTCCCTCCATCCCCCGCCCCCAGGATTGCCGCAACCAAGAAGTCTCCCGAGCGAAGCTGCAAGGGGCAGCATAGCAGCCAAAGCACCAGCATTCCATGCTCCTGTTAAGGGGGTGAGAGCAGTTGGCTGCATAGAATAGCGGTTATAGCATTCCTTTTGGTGTAGGAGACTGAGATTCAAATCCCAGCTAGTACTTACCTTCCCAGCAGTGATCCTTTTCATGTAAAAATATTTTTCTTTGAACTGACCTGTTATTCCTATAATGGGGATATTGGTTGGAAACAGAAGAGGCCTTCATCCTGCAGTGGGAAGACAATGGCTAAAATGGCGATGATTGTAACTTAGGGCATGTCCAATTTTTCAAGTTTCAATTTCCAAACATTATGGGTGCTCAAAAGTTGTGACATGCCTTGAGGATTGTAAAGATATTATGGTTAATAATAATACTTGGTAAGTAGCTACATAGATTGTCAAGTATTTGCAAGCCATTGGCACGTGTGTCATTCAGACACTAGTGGAGGCAGAAAGTGTCTCCACCCCTTTGTGGAAAGGAGGGGCTTACGCTGAGTATAAAACCCCCTCTAACCTTTCCGCCAAGCTCTCTTCTTACGTTTGTTCTCAGTGAGAGATGATCTTTGATCAGGGTGGTCACACACGCTGTGTGCCCCCTATACTATAATGAATATCAAGAAAGCCTTTGTAAATAGTTAATGTTTTGTTACATGATTAAATACATTCCAGATGTTTGTTTATGCATCGGCCTTGGATTCTTCTATGCTCCTGGGTGTTTTCTATGATCCCAATTTCCACAGAATGGGAGCAGAGGGAATGGTAGCAGAACTCCACTCCAGGAGCTGCTGAAAAGGCAAGAGGCCCTCCAGAATAACCTGTGAGAGAAGCTCCCCTGTTGTGACCAGAGGTCTTCAACGGAGGAGAACTTCACAGCAGCCCCAGTCTGGATCAATGATGGAAAACATCGAAGGGGGTTTCCATCCAGCTACACCCTGGCGGCCAGAGGCCACCCAGATGCAGCTAGAGATCCCAGGGGCCGAGCCAGGCAATGCTGGAGAAGGCTTCTTCAGCACTGGTGAAGAGGGGGCAGAAGGCCAAGAAGAAAGCCTGGACAGGCAAGTGGTCGAGATGTCAGAAGAGGAGTGCCGAGCAGCGCTGGCCTCCCTCCTGAGGACAAGGGCAGCAGCCAGAAAGAGGCCTGAGGAGGCAGCACCAGAGATGCTGGCCATTCGGGTAAGGACTCCCCTGCCTGATCTCTCCAAGATGGCGCCTGCTGCCAGAGAGACTCTCCCCTCACCCAGTTTCCCGCCAAACAAAATGGCGGCCAGGCCACTTCCGGAGGCAACTTCCTCCAAGATGGCGGCTCCCCTGGGCACTTTGCCAGAACCACGAGCCAGGCCATCCCCAGCTCCACAGCCCAGGCCTACCACGCCAGCCAGCCAGTTCAGCATTCCAGCGGCCCAGAGGACCACTCTGAACCCACAAGCCCCTTGCCAGGCCACGCCTGCCAAGGCAAACATCAAAGAGGCCTTAGAGGCCCTGGTCGCTGCTCTGGAACTTATGGAGCAACCACCCACCAGCCCTCCTGAGGTCCCAGACCCAGCTGCCCACTTAAGAAGGGTCCAAATCCAACTTCCCACCCCCGGAGGAACCCAGATGGGCCTGCAGCCTCCCACCCCCCACTGCAGAGGCGCTCACCATTCACTGAACGCTCCAAGGAGGCCCAGGCTGAGGCCTCCGCACCTTTCCGGTCCTGCTGGGATGATCCGGAGCTGCAATCCTGCTCCTCTGATGGAGAAGAGGAGATCCAGAGACATTTCCAGGCCTATCCAGCCCATAGACCTCATCGGATGAGCCTCCAGTCTCCAGAAAGATCTCCAGGCCTTCTCCCGACTCCTTCAAGGTTTCCCCGGATCACAGCTGATGTTCGGGCCCCTGCCCAAGCTCCAGCCAGACCTGACTTCAGAGCTCAGAGAGGGAGATTGGAGCTCCAACAAGAAAAGGCTTTGGAGCATGCTCCATTTCCTGCACGTGCCCAGTTGCTTCGAACTACAGAAGGACTACAAGGAGCCAGACCTAAGCAGTCGATCCCAGGCTTAGGGATCCCAATGCCATTCACAACGGGCTCTTTTCAGGCATTTGAACAACTCCCCACACAGTTTATTGGCAATAATTTTGTAACTTTGCCAAATAATTTTGAAAAATTACATTTAAGTGGCCAGAATTTTAGAAAATGGTGTAAAGAGATTCAGATAATTCTCTTAAGAGAAAATACTCTGGACATGATCAAAAGACCACCCCCTTTACCTTGGAGCCCTGAAATTGAGTTTCTACATAAAAGAGCTTACACAACCCTGTTAAGTTCTATAGACACACCTCTGTATGCCAGTCTTTCAGACGGCCTCACAGCTCAAGAAGTTTGGACTGCCCTATATAATTTGTTCCATAGTGACAATATGGCTGCAACCAGCAGATTGTCAAGAATTTTCCACAATTATAAACTCAAACCTGGTGTCAAAATGGGGAAACATTTAGCAACGCTTAAAGCCATGAGGGATGAGCTTATACAGAGGGGGGAGCCTGTTTCTGAATCCACTTTAATTAGTGTGATGTTGAACTCCCTAGACAAATCCTGGAGTCCCTTTATTATTTCTCTAGAAGGGGTTTCTAGGGAACAAAGAAATATAGAATACTTTTCTGGCCGCTTTATTGAGGAAGATTTAAGGCGCAGAGATGAGGAACAACAAGAAAGGAAGGAGGCATACCACAGGCCTAGGCCTCAGAGGAGGCGCCAGGAAAGCAGTGAAAGGATTAATACCCTTCCCACTTGCTTTGACTGTGGCATACAAGGTCACTTTAAAAGGGAGTGCCCTCGCTCTAGGGCCACCATGGCTGGACCTAAGCACAATAAACATAAAAGAGGCCGTGGAAGAGGGGGAGGTGGTCATAAAGGATACCAATTCTGTAGTGTCACTAGTGACAATCACACCTCCCAGGTAAAGGATGCTGAGGGGCTGTGGCTCCTTGATTCAGGTGCATCAACGCATATAGCCAACACAAAGCAATGATTTAAGGTTTTACACCCACTCAAGTCCTCAGTAAAAGTTGCCACTGGGGACAAGGCACAGGTAAATGGGGAAGGCATGATCAATGTGCCTGGTATAGGAGATGTCACAGGGGCACTGTATGTTCCCTCAGTCAAGAACAACCTGTTAAGTATCTTAAAATTGACTGAGAATAAAAATGTAACACTGGTTTTTGAGAAAGGTGGAGGTTATGTTTTCAAAAGTGGGGATGTTGTTGGTGATATTGTAAAAATCAACAATTTGCCTTATTTTTCCCCAAAAGCAAAGGTCAAAAGGCACAAGAAACCTAACAAGAGGGCTCAGGGAGCTAATGCCCAGATAGAGCACAAAGCTTCCGTGCCAGCCCCCAGGTTGTCCAAACTCAAGGACCCTGGACCTAAAACCAATGAAGCTTTTAAACCAGCTCCTAGGACAGCCAAAGCCATTAAGGCTGAGCCCATTAAAGTCACAACTCCTCAGCCAACCCTGAGGAAGTCTAAGGTGACCATTAATCCAGTGCCTACTGTCATTACTGAACAGACCAAAGCTTGTAATGATAAGATACATAAGGTTGACAAGGTATGCATGGGTAAACCTTTACATTTGGATTGTGCTCATATATTACACTGCAGGCTCGGCCATGCCAGCTTCCCGGTAATTAAGAAAATGCAAAATTTTTCTGACGGGCTTAAGATAAAGAATTGTAATACCTATTTGGAATGTGCCATCTGTAAGGCAGCAAAATCTAAAACTGCTGCTATACCTAAGGTCTCTTCCCGTCGTGCAAGGTACCCTTATCAGCTGGTACACATGGATTTGGTTGGTCCTTTTAGACCCTCCCTTGGCAGGGGGCGTTATTTTTTAACGGTAGTAGATGATTACTCTCGTTATGGCCATGTATTTATTTTAAAGGACAAAACTGAAGTCTTTACCAATTTCAAATATCTTTACAATCAGATCCAAACGCAACACAAGGTGTCCATCGCTCAGGTGCAGAGCGATAGGGGAACTGAGTTTACATCCAAGACTTTTGAACAGTGGATGAAGGAGAGAGGTATCCTCCATTTTAAATCATCTCCTAGAACTCCTTCGGAAAATGGTATTTCTGAAAGGAGAAACGGCGTGCTGCAGAATGTCATGAACTGCCTACTTGCAGATGCTGACATGAGCCAAGTCTTTTGGGCAGAAGCGGTCAAAATGGCTAATTATCTAGTCAACAGGACATGGAGTAGTGCCATTGACCAAACCCCATACTTCCTGGTCCATGGAAGGAAACCTAGCCTCTCACACCTGAGAATTTTTGGTTCCTATGCCTGGGTCCATATTCCCAAGCACCTCAGAAGAAAGGGGGGCAAGGCATCGAGGAGGCTCAGATTTATAGGTTATGCAACCGGCAGCAAGGCCTCTAGGTTCGTAGACAAAAATAACCTTGTCATTGTCTCTAGATCAGCTTCCTTTGAGGAGGGGTCAAATTGGTCAAAAATTCATTCCAACGAACCCGGTTATTCCCCCATTAGAAGCGACACTGAACAACCAGCACCACCTGAAGAGGATGAACCAACGAACTCCAAACAACAGACCAGTGAAGATCCGAATGGTGATGAATCCCTACCTGACTCTGACGATTCAGACAAGGAATCCCTGGGTGACTTCACACCTCCTACCTCACCTAAACGACCATATCTTCACAGCGCCTGGGACAGAGGCCCGCCCCATTTTGATTGGAAAGATACCTCCGGCAGCTCCAATTCTGACACCGATGCTCCGGATGACAATGGTGATGGTGAGTGGCAATTTCCCAGACGGTCAAAACGCTCCAATAAAGGGGTGCCACCCAAAAGGTTGGACATTGGCTGTGTTGCCTCGGTCAACAGCGTTACCACGCCCCCCAAAACGTACACAGATGTCCTCCAGCTTCCCGAGGAAGAACAGCGCAGGTGGAGGGTGGCAATGGAGCGGGAAATGGACAGTCTCAAAAAATTGAAAGTCTTCATCCCCATGGAAGTCCCCAAAGAGAGGAAAGCAATTGGCACCCGTTGGGTCTACAAGGTCAAGCCAATGCCCAACAACAAACTCCTCTATAAGGCCCGGCTGGTAGCACAAGGCTACGCACAGCGCTACTTGCAGGACTTTGATGAAACATACTCCCCCACTGTGAGAGCGGAAAGTGTGAGGGCTGCTTTGGTCACCGCAGCAGCACATGGGGAACACATTTTTCAATTCGATGTGCAAACTGCTTACTTACATGCACATCTGAAACAAGAAATTTATGTCAGAGGTGCCCCCGGATTCCAGCAGCAGGAAGGCCACACCTGGCTTCTGCAGAAAAGTTTGTATGGCCTAAAACAATCAGGCAGACTGTGGTACAAATGCCTGACCAAAACTCTCAAATCACTGGGTTTCCATCCATCTCCAGCTGATAAATGTACCTTCACAAGGGATACCAAAGGGGGGCTGGAGAAAGTCCTAGTGCCATGATGGCGAACCTATGGCACGGGTGCCACAGGTGGCATGTGGAGCCATATCAGTGGGCACGCGAGCTCAGCTCCGGCACACATGTGTGCGCCAGCCAGCTGATTTTCAGGCTTTCTGGGCCCCACAGAAGTCACACTGTTTCCGGCCTCTGGAGGGCCTTCCGGGGGGGTGGGGAAGGCCGTTTTTGCCCTCCCCAGGCTCCTAGAAAGGCTCTGGAGCCTGAGGAGAGCAAAAAACGGGCCTACTGTGCCCACCGTGCCATTGCGTGCCGAAAGTGGGGAGAGCACGGGGGGGGGGGGGGGG